>OZ010655.1:35369684-35969684 GCA_963932375.1 Phania funesta
AATTCATAATGTTCAATTCATTTAATTAAATTCAAATGACTAGAATTTTATTTTGAATGTTAATGACAAAAACTTTAAATATTCTATGCAATGAAATCTAATTATCATTATTATCATTCATTTTTTTTTAAGTATTGTTCAATCTAATCCGAGTGATTTCAGAACTGAATTTATTTTTATGCCTGATACTGGCTTAGTAAGTATATCAGCTGGCATTTCATTTGTAGCTAAATGGATTAGTTCAACAACCTTTTCTCGAACCTTTTGATAAACAAATTTTTGTTTTATATGAATGTGTTTTGTCCTGGCTGAATATGTGTTATTAATAGCAAAATTAATCGAGCCAATATTATCACAATACAATTTAATCATACGAGGAGAATTGATAAAAATCTCATTTTCTATTTTCTTTAACCAAAGGCGTTCCTGTATTGCTGCGGTCATTGACATGAATTCAGCCTCTGTTGTTGATATGGCGACAGTTGGTTGTCGTTTTGAGCACCATGAAATGGCACCATGTTGTAATGTGAATACGTAGCCGGTCGTTGATTTGCGCTCGTCTTCATTGCCAGTCAAGTCAGCATCGCAATACCATTGAATTTCGGTCGGTTGTTTTGTGTACGTTATTTTCTTGTTGATTGTACCCTTTAAATAGCGTAGAACTCGTTTAGCTGCAGCCCAATATGCTTTACCTGGATTTTGGTTGTATCGACTAAGCACACTTACGACGAAGCAAATATGCGGCCTGGATACTTGAACACAAAATTGCAATGCACCAATTAATTGAGGATATGGAACATTTATCATCTCTCTTGCCTCTTCTTCGCTGCTTGGACACATTTTCTTTGTTAGCTTTTGATTTGTGTCCATTGGTGTTGCTATCGCATTACAGTTACTCATGTTGAAACGAGACAAAAGATTTTCAATATACATAGTTAGCTTGATCAAAATTTTCTGTCACGCGTTACACGTATACCAAGCACCGATGATATCTCACCCATATCTTTCATTTTTAACTTTTCGAACAGCACCTTGGTCAGCTTCTTCTCCATTTCGTTGTTGTTAGAAAATATGATGATGTCATCAACATAAACTGCCACAATAAAAATACGATTGCCCTAGACTAAATAGTAAACGCATTGGTCGGTCGATGATCGCTTTAGTCCACAATTTAATAACACTTTGTTCAATGTGGTGTTCCATACTCGACTCGATTGCTTGAGACCATAAATCGATTTGGTGAGCTTGCATACACGTTTTGATCCATTGCTGAACCCCTCCGGCTGTGTCATGTAAATCTCTTCTTCAAGTGTGCGATGTAGAAAAGCTGTTACAACGTCCAATTGACGTATGTTTAAATTAAACTTTGCTGCAATTGCCATCAAATATCGAATTGTAGTGAACCGAACTACCGGTGAAAACGTTTCATGATAATCAACACCTTCGATTTGCGTGTAGCCCATGGCAACTAGCCTCGATTTGTGAGTGTCTCCCTTCGTTTTGTACACCCATTTGCACTTGATTGGCGTTTTACCCGGCGGTAGGTCAACCAATTTTCATGTCTGATTTGCTTGCAAAGAATTAAACTCCTCCTTCATTGCATCCTTCCACAAATCAACGCTGTCACTCGATACTGCTTGCTTAAATGTGGATGGATCGCATGACATAAATGCATAAGCAAACGTAGCGTAGTTTGGTTTCGGTTTATCTGCATTTCTTGCTGACTGTCTCACTATTGATGTCTCATCAGCATTTTGATTTATCAATCGCCTTTTAAATGAATCTTCTGGCTCCCATTCACTAACACAACGATCATCATCTAACGGTTCGTTTGACGATCGATCTGCTTCCACCACCACCTGCGTTGTATCATCTTGCGATGTAAAATCGGCTTGACTTGACTGACCATTTGGATAACCAGACGATGAACCATTTGGTTGTAAGGTATGTGAATCATTCGATAACAAATCGGCTTGATTTGGCTGGACTTCCTCCCCTGATTCACTACTGTTATTATCGTCCTAATCTTTGGAATATCGCAAACAAAAATGGTTAATTTTATGAAGTTCAGAATCATTTACCTGAGTTGTTGCACTTGATTCCAGAAAAATTACATCTCTGCTGGTAAGTATCGTTTTTGTTTGCTTGTTGTAGAGCCGATACGTTTTGGAATCGCTGGAATATCCGACGAAGATACATTCAGTTGATTTATCGTCCAATTTCTTCCTTTTAGCCGCTGGAACTTGAGCATATGCATTGCAACCCAACCAAACACTTTCAGCAATGGCAAGTTCGGCTCTCTACCAGACCAGGTTTCTTCAGTTGACTTATCACCACTGCCCTTGCATGGCACACGATTGATGATATAGGCAGCTGTCATTACTGCTTCCGCCCAAAACGCCTTTGCAACACCTGAATCAATCAACATACAGCGTACTTTTTCCAAAATCGTACGATTTATTCGTTCTGCTACACCATTTTGCTGTGGTGCATAAACTGCCGTCTTTTGTTGTTGAATGCCGTTGTTTTTGCAATATCGTTGAAATGCATTACTAAAATATTCATTGCCATTGTCACTACGCAAAATCTTTATTTTGTGTTCACTGTGATTTTAGACTATTTTTTTTTAAGTTAATAAAACATTTGATCACATGACTTTTTCTTTTGATTACGTACACGAATAGTTTATGCGAAAAATCGTCAACAAAAGTTAGAATATATTTATTGCCACTGTGCGATTTTACAGGTAAAGGACCACATACATCTGTGTGTACTAGTTCAAGCAACTATTTTGCACGATTTCCCGATTCACTGAATGGCTTACGACTGTGTTTGCCTTTTACGCACGTTTCACATATACTGTTCTTTGGTATTTGTAAACTTTTAATGTCTTTATTTAAAAATTTCATGTAATCAAAACTTGTGTGGCCAAGACGACGATGCCATAAAATAGAATTTTCTTTTGGCTTTTCTGCGACAACCGAATCTTTTTGTTTTTCAACGATCAATGATTTTTCATTACGTAGAACACCTAACTTAAACAGATCATTCACTAAACTCGCTGTGGCAAGCAAGTTCCAATCAGAATCGAAAATTTTACAACCGTCAATGTTAAAAATCACAGAGTGGCCTTTCTTTACAATTTCAGAAACCGATAAAAGATTAGCACAAATATTTGGCACATAATGAACGTTGGAAATAGTTATGTATATTTTCTTGTTTGCCGTTCACCACAATATTTTGATGCACATCACCGACACAATTGATTGTCAATTTATCATTGTTCGCAACTGTCACTTCTTTTATGTCGATTTTCTTTTGATTTTTTATTAAACAGATGCTGTTTGACATTGTTCCCGTTGCATCACTATTGACAAACCAATCGTCCGAATTTGGTTTTTTATTTGTCCACAATATTGGATGAGTTATTTTTATTTTGCTCATTTATTTTAGGGCAATTTTGAATAAAATGTTCATTGGAATCACAACCGAAACACACTTTAACACTTTTCTGCTGTCGTTGCTTTTCTGCATGCTGCTTTTGGTATTTGCGTCTATGATTGACAGCTAGTGCAGCTTCACTAACATCATCGGCTTCATCTCCAAACGCAAAACCTTGCAGCAGCATGTTTTTAACTTTGTCAAAGCTGATTTTTTCTTTGGCCATTTCTAGCCCTATTATCATTGACTTGTACTTGGATGGCAATCCTCCCAGTATCAATAAGCCTGCAACTTCATCGTCGATGTTAAATCCATCTCATTTGACTTGTGACCACAGTTGATGCATTTTATTTACGTACGTTTCCATCGAACCGTAATTCTCCTGTTTGCGTGTTACCATCTGATGTAATAGTCTTACCTTACGGCTGGTACCTGTGTCATCAAATGCTGCCGATATGCTGTCCCACGCCTGTTTAGCTGTTTTTGCTGACTCCAAATATGTATAATTGGACGGCTCAAGCAATAGCGTAATTTCTGCTGTAGCCTTTTCATCTTTCCTTTTCTCTGCTGCCGTTGCATTGTCTGCCACCTGCGTTTCACAGACACTCCACAAGTCTTTTATAATTTAATGCGACTTAGCACCAATTTTCCACTCGCCAAAATTTTCCCGGCCTTTTAATCTGTCGAACGGAATTGTAGTGTTCATGCTTGTAACACACGATGAACTTTCCGTATCGATATTAAAATTTTCCTGGTCCGAAAAACTTTCCAATGTTTCGTTGGCTGCTAAACTGTTGTCGTACTTTTCCACCTTGTACATGCGGTCAAGCACACCACACGATTTTTAAAAGGAAAAAATACTGACTTCTTTTTAATTATCAAAAAAAATATGCTCTTGTGTACAACGATTGTTTTACTTGCCACGAGATTTAAACAAAATTAACCGCGGATTGCCCATGACCTGTTGGATTATTAATTATTAGGTTGGGCAGTAAAATTTGTTAAGTTCCTAAATCACCAAAAAATAAAACATAAGTTTTTCGTATGAAGGTTGAAGACAGAGAGAGAAACTCTTCTTTAATGGTATAGATGAAATTACTTTGATTTGACATTTGACAATGCATTTAGTGTTACCAGATGTTAATTATTTAAACTCTAATATTCCTTGATTAATAACAACCTTCTTTAATTGTAAGCGGTATGTTTTTTGGCAATTTGCCTGTGCTTATGATCTGCAAAATATTGAAGCTATTTCCTCTATCTTCTTTTGAGTGGCATTAAAAGCAATTGTTACTGCAACTATATTGAAGAATAAAACGACTCATTAAATGTTTGGTCCAATTTTATGCAATTAGGGCATTTCTAAATGCACGGACAACATCACTGCCTCTTAATCTTGCCCATTCGGCTCTTGTGCTTTTATTCACTGTTTTAATATTATGAATCGTTTGAACACTAGAATAGTTTTCCTGCCACTAACACCATTCTGTTTTTCTCTCTTATGCAAACAATGCAAAAGAAGCAAAAATAAATTTCTTACTAATGGTACTGCAGCAATTGTACAATTGCAAAATTTTTCAAAGTTTACAATATATAAGATAAAGAAATTTTAAATAAAAAAGATAATTACAAGTTTAAAACAATAGAAACAATGATTATCTATTTCAAAGCTTTTTGCAGCCCGCGGCAATAATACCTAAAATTTTAAGCAAAAATAGAAAAGCATGAAGAGGAAAAAAATGAATGAATGTGAAAACTCTTTTACGCAAACACTCATGAAGAGATATATATGTACTCAAAGAAAAAAAATGTTATACAAATACAACCTTGCGAACAATAACAAACAATAATAACATTTTTTCTTTGATGACTTTACGTTTTAATATCGTAAAAAGTAATTATATTTTCGCCCTTGCTTAGATGGTTTAAGCGAAGCAACGCTTGGTGGGCAGCCCAGAAATATTTTAAGACAGAATTAGACGCATAACTCAAAGTAGATCTGTGGCAAAGGAGAAAAATTCATGGAAGTAACACAATAAAATATTTTCTTTCGTTTGAAAAGAAAGTAAACAATGGCTTAAGTCGGGAGGGCAGTTTTAACGAAACAAAAAAAAAGTTTTCTTTAACTTAAGATATTCTGAAGCGCATATGTAAGGCGGGCGAACGAGCAAAATTATTACTTAATCAAAAGCTTTGTACTTGTGGTAGCAACTCATCCATAAAAAAAATACTTAACCTCCAGCGAATGTTACCAGGCAAATAGCTGTGTTTTTCCACATTGACAATGCTCGCCCTTGTTACTGATTGGAAGCATTATTTTAAATAACACGAAAAAATTCTCATGAAACGAGGACATAACTAAACAATAATAGAAGAACAGCAAGAACATTTTCGTACAGAACATTAATATTTTTTGCTAAAGCGCTTTTGCGGAATTGTGAGACTTTAAAGGAGACAATTTGTGGTATTTACAAGAAATCTAATCGAACATACCTAAAACCTGCTTGTTTTAGCACGGTTAACGCTAATGGCGTTTACTTTTAATAAAAAGTTGTAATTAAGTGTTCTTTGCTAAAAGAGTGGTGTGATCTTGCCCTAAAAGGTAGTTGAATTCTTTAAGAACTTTAGACGTCTCTGATACTTTGCTTTCGTTATTTTATAATATTATATTTTGATCGCGTGCCTTTTAAAACTAGATGTATGATGTATGTATGTTTAATAAGGATAGTAATGTGATTTATCACACCCAGCTTTAATTAAATGATTGATTCAGTACATATTTTGAAAAATGTTTAAGTTTAGCATCCGTATGCAAAATATGTTACTGTTTAATTATTTTTATACCGTCGCTATGCTTCTTTGTATTTCCTTTTCTGTGGGTGAACTTAATAGTCTGACCGACGGGGATAAATATTGTAGAACTACAAAGATAATGATAAGCTTCAACTTATATTTTAAATCTTTGGTCAGGGGTTATTGCTTTTCCTGATGTATACTTTAATCTGTGAGAGGAATCATAAAAAAATTAGTATGCTATTGACAAATTTTATTTGTAATCCTGCAATTAATTGATATCCACCAAAATATCCGGAACTATTTTAAGACTAATTCACAAAATAATTCTTGCAACAAGCACACACAATAATTTTGTTCAACAAACATACATACATATATGTATTTCATAAACGATCGGTCAGTTGTTCTTTAACTGTTTTAATTTTTATTTTATACATGCTTGCTATACAATATTTAAAACGGACAATAAAGATTAATTTGATCCTTAACAAAATGTTTTGTGGTTTTTAATACAAAAGTTGAAATGATCAAACAACAAAGATATTACGTTAACTTTTATTAAATTAATGATAGCATGCAACAATTTAATTAAAATTTCTACTGGTTATATTACCGATCAACGTGAAACTTTAAATTTAGCAAATATTAAAAAAAAAGCAAATTTTTTGCAACAGGGAAAATTTTAGTATATATTTAATAGATCATACTTTTGTAAAGGGTATATAAGATTCGGCATAGCCGAGTATAGCGCTCTTACTTGTGTCACTATAATTTGGTTTGGTTTAGTTCGAATTTTTGTTAAATTTTAAATTTTGGCAAAACCGAAATTGAGATTTTTTCGAAAATTGTGTTATTTTTTAAATTATAAATTTTAACTATATTTGGATTTGTCGTATATTTTGGAATTAAGGTTAATTTTTAAATTATGGCGAACTTCGTTTTTGTTAGTTTTGTGCAGTTTCGGTTTTTTCATATCGATTTTTTGGAATATTATTATATTTATGTTATTTACAATTTTTTAACTATAATATTTAAATTTTAAAATTTCTTTGTGAAATTTCGGCTTTTGAAGGAATTTGATTTGTTCAAGCACAAGCGCAGTTGTTTAATAATTAATTAATTAAATTTATTTTATTTGTATTGAAGGTAACCCTATGTTCTTTCCAGTCATTAGTCTGGTTACACTGGATAACAATTAAAGAAATTTATAAAGTTTTAGCATGGAACGTTCGCAACAGATGCAATCGATTGCTTGGATACAAATTCAGGACAAAATTAATTGGAGTTACTATACTATCTCTGTGTAAACTTTAACATAATATCACCAACCAATGGAAAAGATATATGAGTATATTTATATTTTGAAGTATTTATGAACTTACATATTTTTGTGGCCTGTGCTGGTACTATGCTGGTTTTTCAGTCTGGAGGTTACACGGTAAAATCGTCAATTATCATAATTTACGTGAAATCTTTGCATGTCTATAGTAAAAAGTGGGCTTGCTAATCCCCGAAAAGTGAAAGTCATCGCGTAGAATGAATATGACAGAAATATTTTTGGTTTTCATGTAGCGCTTAATTTTCTCCAAGTCTAACGAAATTCCATCTTCACTAAATTTACCGAAAGAAGCTTAGATATATTGGTTTCTTTAATAATTTTTTTTTTTGTATTTATCTATCGGTAATACATAGTCAAATATCTCTTATCTACTAAACTTTCCCTGGGTAAATTTGTAAGTTTATAAAATTTATTTTGAGGAAACACAAGATCTATTATTTTTTTCCTATTACACTACAACCTTAAGCTTAATTTTACTGCAGTATGCTGTAACACAATTTGTAGTAGATTGTAAACCGAAAAAATTGTAATTCTTCCTAAAGGCATTTGCACAATTTCGTACAAGTAATTTAAAATATTTTATTATACTAATACTATGTTAAGGTAATATGGTTTCTAGTTTAATACGACATTCTATATACATGCTTACATATTACTACATATAGCATTTGCTTGTAAGTATACATCTATAACGAAGTGTGAACGTACAGTGGATTTTTATACATAATTCGATGAAGCATTTTAAGAGAATTTTTTTTATATGAATTTAATATTAGTATACACAATTGTAAGACGATTTAGATAGCTCAAGTAGTTTTTAAGAACAGGATCCCAAAAAAGCCTTAAGAACTAAACTACAACGATCCATTTATTGTCTTTCCTTAGTAGTGCAACGGTTACATTTTTTTTATTTAAAATTATAATTCTTTTTGGAATAACAACAAATACAAAATTGCCCTAATAGAGGGTTATAATATTTACGACTTCTTAGTGTCGTTTTCTGGCCCAAGGGTACTTATAATCTGTTTGCTAAAGGTACAGTCAAAGGGGAGCGCGTCAACGACCACCAGTTGTGCTAGAAAATTGCCTGACTGTAGAATAGCCACTTTAGAAGTTATAATAATTACCTTCATATGAAGGTTCAAGACCTAATCTATCGGGAACGATGTTTGTTTATTAGCTGCTCCAACCTATTGACACAGAAATGTCTGTTTTTTGACATTATAGGAAGTATAGGACCATGGCTGCCTGGATATTATACCCACCTCTTGCTGAGGGATTCGAAGCTATATAATCCCTTGCCGTCAATAGCTACTATTAACAGCAGGCTTGTAATTCAACGGTATATTAATCAGCACCATATGTAACCCACAGCCGCCCAGTACACCACCGAAAGAGCTTCACCAACTACCATCGCGAAACATTCGCCCTAGGAGCTAGTGTTTTGTGAACTCTTTTTAAGTTACGCGTCAAACAACGAAGTTTCTCTTCTTCGAGCTTAAGGCACAGACAAGCCTAGGGTCCAGTTCACCATAAATCAATGTAACAGGATAACTAAGAAACCAGGAGAACTAATGACAGTAGAAAAAGGCGCAATATATTCTCTCATCAAGGGTATCAAATGGTTTTTCACTTTTATAAAATTTTCTTCTCTTTCGTGTTTATAAGCTCGTTCAAATCGAATAGAAAAGAGAGAGACCAAATTTTATGTAAATAATTAGTGTTTATAATCTAAATATGTAACCTTGTTTACATATAGTATACTGCCATTAGTAGTAAATTAAGTAGGAGAAATAAGTAATCTAATGTTTTTCAAAAGTTCCTTAAGTACAAAAGATTTTGTTTTTAAGTGTATTTATTTTCATAGATGTTTCGTATTTCTTACATCAAGTAGAATACACAAACATTTTGTATTTGATATTGTGACGCATGCTATTTAATCTAATGCCCTACATCAATTACTATTAATATCATTGCATAAAAAGGGAGCAATGCGTGTATGTACGATTATTACTTTGTTGTATTGGTATGTGCAACTATAAGCATGTGTTATTAGATGAGATATTTTGTTATTAATGTGGAGAATCTCAGCTTACAATTTCAAGTCTGGCAAATTTGGTTATTTAGTAGCAGACATTTTTAATGAAGCGAAGAACAACCACTTGGTTAGTGCTCTACGGATTAATTTTCTAAAATAAAATTAAGCCGACTCCTCAACAGTGGTTTAAATGAGATAACACTAAAATATTATTTAAGTGGAATTAACTAAATTTCAACTTTAAGTAAATTAAACTCTTTCTGTAAACATATTGGGAGTGCATTATCATGTTTTTCTCTTCCACTCCAACGTTTGAAAGTCATTAGTTACTGCCTGCTAATTGTTTTTGATTATTTACTGCCACTCACTTCCTTTGGAAAGAGATAGACTATAGAAGGGGGAACGTTAGAAGAAACATTGGTATATTCCAAATGTGGTTTCCAAAATACAATATTCCTTCGTTTGTATCGATATGAACTGTATTTTATAGCTTATAGCAGTTGCGCTGTGGTGATTATTTACACAGATTTCTCACGTCATTTGCTTTTGTTCCGCGTATATATGTTTAAAAGTGTGTCAGTTACACACATCCCTTGTTTCCTTTATAGTTTCCTCCGTGGTTAATTTATCTGTATCAAAAAAAAAAAAAATTAAGTTTCTTAAAATATATTTTTATTGACAGCAGCTGAGGTACGAACTCAGGCGAATGAAGCCCTCAAATGTTTGATATTCACATGATAACTACTTAAACCACAGCACCCCCAAATCCAAACTGCTGTACATTGGGCAATATACAACAAACTGATGGATTATAAAATAAAAATGAGTTAATGACATAAATATGTGTGAATGTTTGGGTAACGGTACTAGCTAGTGAATTTCATTGGAGCAGATTCCATTATAGTAGGAATAAAACAGCGCAACACAATCGACATTGCATCGACTTTCAAGCGAGTCATATATTCAGATAATATACTCTCTTCACCGTCTCATGTACACGATCCATAAGCTCTACAATACACCTTTTACGGTCTGATATACATAGGTTGCATAAATCATGTGTAGTGAATTAACTTCACCTTCGAATATGGAATAAAAAAAAAAAGAAACTACAAAAGGCTAGAAAGGTAATTAAAAACAAAATTAAGACAACTTGTATTTGTGTTCATGGATATTTAAAAGCATACAAAATTCTTACAAACATTAATATTACCAAGTCCAAAACCAACCTAATGCCATTTTTCGAAAATTATATGCTTCGTCAGAGAAACGTATAGCATTGGAAGTAAGTATATAAAATATTAGGCAGACGATATGAGAGAGAGTATTAAAAAAAGGACTATTATACTTCATTAGATATGAAATGTTTTCAAACACAGCCATAAATGAATTATAACCTCCTGTTTGCCTGCATTCCTGTCAATCAATTTTTACACTATTAACAACATTTTGATCAACAGTTAAATCTTCTAAAATATCAAATCTATTTTGACCACAACTAGACCTCTTATTAGAATCAAAGGAACGTAAATGGGATGAATTAATTGTTAAGTCATTAATTAAATTTTTTTTATATTTTTTGTTTTTCTTTAATTCAAAATTTATATCATCACCTGGAGAGAAATATCTGATTGAACATCATCATTGCTATTGGATTATTGTCCACAGTTATCAGCGTTTTGATAATCCATGTTTACGGCAATTTTCGGGGGAGTTGTATTGTCATGTTTCTTTTCTAAATTACATTGCATCATTATCTTTAGGTCTGGAATAAATTAATAGGCAGTACATTGACCATTGATGATTTTTAAAATGTTTTTTGTAATAAATTAACTCTAGTTGAAAAATATCCCAAAATTTATAGACAGGCTTATCCAATATTACGGACTACAAATTAAAATTATTTTATTCAAAAGTTGGGAATTAAAAAATGATTTTTATTTTATTAATCGAACAAATCACGTCTGTCTGCCTTCTTCCATTATAAGTTCATACCGAAAATTATAAAAAAAAAACAATCGTACCAATACTGAAATATTTAATTCTTTACCGTGTTTCTACGCTTTTTAAAAATGTTAGAAAAATATTGCCCTGGCTTTGCAATAAGTGATGATTTTGTAAAATATTTTTTTTATACTGTATTTTATTTTATTGAATCTTTCTATTAAAAGAAATTCACAACAAGTATTCGAATCTTATTTCTAAATTATTATTTACTAGTTATTACCAATGTAGTAACTAATTTTTTGTATTCAAATCTTAAAAATTTCTTATTGTGTAGAGAGAGAGGCCTCGCCAGGCTCAATGTGTCAGTTCTTTTTAGTCTCTGATGGCCATCAAATTGCAATAAATTGCGTGCTAGAGTGTTGTGATGTGCGACTAGTTTGTTTACGTATTTGGACGTGTATGTTTTAACTTCTTCGTGGATAGTGGGAACTTTGAGATCCCTATGTATGTTTTCATTTCTTATGTACCAGGGGGCGCATACGATATGACGTAAAATCCTCGACTGTCTTCTCTGTAACTTCTGGATGTTTGATGCACAGGCAGTACCCCACAGCTAAATACCATATGACCATATTGGCCTTTTGTATAAAAGGACTTTATATTCCAAAGCCAAAGTTGAGTTAGGACTTATTAGCCAATGCACTTGATTTGTTCGAAGCTTTATGGACGTTATTTTTGCTTCAATGTGACGGGACCCAGTTAGGCGCCGATCTAGGTGGATACCTAAATATTTAACGTGCGTTTCCGCTGAAACCGTGGTATTAGTTATTGTGATTGGTGGGCAATTCTAAGGGAAAACGTTACATGAGCACATTTTGATGGATTTACCTTTATTCTCCACTGTTTTAGCCAGTCTTCTAGCTTATGAATATGGGACTGCAGTTTTTCAGATACATCCTTTGGATCATTACTGACACTAATAATTGCAGTGTCGTCGGCAAAGGTTGATGTATATGTATGTGGGCTTGGCGGCATATCCGCTGTATATTTGATATATAATAGCGGCCCTAGCACACTACCTTGAGGTACTCATGCACTGATTTTCCCACATCTTGAAAGCTGGTCCTTTGACCTTACTTTAAAAGTTCTATCAGACAAATAGCTTTTTATAAGCTTGTGGGTGTTTTCAGGTAGAATCCCAACTATTTTAGTATGTAGCCCATCATGGCAGACTTTATCAAATGCTTGGGAAATGTCTATAAATAAAGCCGAACAGTATTGCTTTCTTTCAAAAGCCGATCTAATAATGGTAACGATTCTATGGACTTGTTCAATCGTACTATGCCTTGCTCGTAAACCAAACTGATGATCTGGGATAACGTTTTGTTCATTTAGAAAAGGAGTTACACTCGAGACGAATAATTTTTCAAATATCTTTGACAAAACTGACAGTAGGCTAATAGGCCTGTAGGATATAATCTGGCTTGAGTCCTTTCCTGGTTTCGGGATCATAACCATTTCAGACATCTTCCAAGAGCATGGGAAGAAGCCGACGCGCAACATGGCATTAAATATGTAAAGTAAAATTCTTACAGCTGAATTAGGTAAGTTTTTTTATCATTGACCCTGTTATACGATCAGGTCCAGGTGATTTCTTCATATCCGTATTTTTAATTCTCGATTTTAAAGAGGACAACCGAAATTTCCTAGGATCATTCACGGTGTCGCTAATAATTGGAATAGTGGAATTACTTATATCATGTGGTGCGAAAACCTTCTCTAAGTGCTTTGTGAACGCATTTGCCTTTTCACTTAAGTTTTTAGCTCAAGTACGGTATTCAAGTCTTAGTGGGGATTCGTAAGCAATAGGATATTGTAAGTGCTTTACAGCTTTCCACAGACTATAATCCGTGTTTTTCATTGGATTAAAGTTTTTTAAAAAGTTGTCGATAGCGAATTCGTGTTTCTGTCTCAATTTACTGCGTAAGTTTTTTTGGCATACGTTCATTTGCATTTTTATGTGTGGAGAACGACTATTTTGCCATTGTCTTCTTAGTCTTCTTTTCTCTATGACGAGCATCTGAATATCTGCTGTTGCCTGGTACGTTATTATTTTAGCTGATGGCTTTGTTGGCGTTGCAGCTATGGCTGCGGCAGTCACGACGTCTGTAAAATGATCTACAGCTGCTTGAGTATCAGCTGGATTTCTCAGTGGGATGTTCAAATATAAGTTAGAGCTCACATACATTCATATTTTAATCAATTCGTGTTTCTGTTCAGGTAAAAACTAAGGGTTTTAGGTGCAGTGACAAAACTGTCGTGTAAAATAATAAGATAGGTCATAGGATGAACTAACTAACTGTTGGTCGCGTTTGATGTTTTTTACTATAGCAAAATCAATAAGGTCTGGCAACTTATTAAAGTCTGTGGGCCAATAGGTGGGTTTACCGGCAGATACGACGTCCAGCTTGTTCGCTTGAACTGTACAATACAACTGCCTACCTCTAGGGCTAAGGAGTCTGGATCCCCAATATGTGTGCTTTGCATTGTAATCGCCAGCGACAATACATTTTTGTCCTAGCGTAGCAAAGAACCTGGCGAATTCATGGTATTCGATTTTATGCCCAGGCGGGCAATACACTGACGAGACTACAATTTTAAAATCGGTAAGATTTATAGTCGTGGATTGCAAAAAGTCTTCCCTGACTTCAGGCAATGGAAAGTGCCTTGCGTTTTTTCGGACTATAATGGCAGTCCCACCACATGCCCTTTCGCTTGGGTTCTTGGTGTTATATATAAAATACCCATCAATTCTATTTTATTTTTCGATGTCCCATACACAAGACTCTAGGTCTCATATTACAGTATAGAACTGAGAATTTGTAACATGTATACAACATAATAAAAAAAAATTTAAATTAAAAAAAAAAAATAAAAAAATATAAAATATATGATACAAACATTGAATAAGAACAATGCAAAAATTTTATAAAAATAATATGAGATGTTTAATGAATTGTTATTAAAAAAAAAAGCAGACTTAGTAAAAAAAATAAATGAATTAAACAGGGTTAGATTTAATTTGTTGAGTAAGGATTTTCTAATAAGATAATTTCATTTATAGAGAAAAATAGCTAATTATGTTTTTCTTAAATTGCTGTGCGTTTTGAATAATCTCATAGCTGTATGGAATTACGTTCCAGAGACTGGTTGTGTGAATAAAGCAGTTTTTTATAGTAAAGTGTGTTTCAGAGACTAGTAGTATGTATATATCATGTGCTAGCAGGAAGTGTTCTACTTCATATTTATGTTGGGAGAGCCCGTTAGCGGTCCAGAGGCATAAATTGAACTGGTTAATTTTTTGCCAATCAAAACTTGCAGATGCATGTTTTGGGTTCGCATCATTTCCTGAAACATACCCTGCATAGTTGTCATGAAATTATTCATTGTCTGTATTAAGTTCTCGGTCGAGCTCGAATTGTTGGTGAGGGGTGTCTGAGCACCCTCTTTTAAGACGTGGGCATATGAATGTTTATGTGCATTAGTACTTTTGGCATTAACATTAGGTAAATTATTTCTCAATGTTTGGCCATATGAAAAGTTTGGCTTAGTGTGTGGCTGTGTAGCTTGTGTACTAGCAACAGAACCAGCATGAAGCATGGGAAGCTTTATATTGCTCATAATCAGGTTTACGTACGACTTTCTCATTATTTTTTACATATTGAAATACTTTGCAGCCCCTGTAATTAGCTATATGATTTTCACCACAGTTGCTGCATTTTTTGATCTTGTGGTCTGTTTTGGAAGAAGTGCATTCCAAAGTCCGGTGCGCATTACCGCAAACAACGCATACAGATGGTAGCTTGCAGTAGTTTTTCGTGTGTCCAAATACCTGGCA
Organism: Phania funesta; assembly: GCA_963932375.1. NCBI lineage: Eukaryota > Metazoa > Arthropoda > Insecta > Diptera > Tachinidae > Phania > Phania funesta. The sequence continues at coordinate 35,385,144 of OZ010655.1, forward strand.
GTTGGTACACTGACGGGGACCGTTACGTTTTAGAGGCTCTTCCACCGTTATTCTTCTGTTCAAAAGGTATCGCAAATTGTGTATAGGATGAACAGAGTTTTTTGATTTAAACTGAGATGCGTTAAATACGATTTCAACACGATGCATAGGTTGAGGAACTTTATTCTTATTTAGAATATTGTGCACTGACCTTACGACATAACCTTCCACCTCTATGGCACTTTTTATCTCCTCATTGGGAACAGAACTGTATATGCCCTTTATAATGACGATCAAACCTTTAGCACTTTTTAGTGGATACGTATAATAGCTCTTATTATCTGCATCGAGACGACTTGCGATTAGGCGATAATTCTTCTCAGTGTGGGCTTGGATCTTCGTGTCTAGTATCTGTCCTCTTCGTACAGAAGCCACATAGAAATTTTCTTTGCCTACGAGTTGGGACAGCATATTTACAATGGCATTTGATGTTTCTTCGCGCAAGTAGATTGGTGGGGGTTTTTGTTCCCTTACAGCAAGGACAGAAAATCTATTTTCACTTACCGATGTTGCAGCTACTTGATGAGAACCTTTATATTGCTTGGCGGTTCGCTCTGGTTGTGAAGACTTAGGACTCGCCTTCCTCTTAGTTATGGTTATGTACCGATCCATACCAGTTTGCACGCGTTTAGACACAGTACCTGGTTCTTTTTCTTGTGTTATTTTTTGTGTATTATTTGTTTCTTTAGTTTTATTTGTTGAATTCGTTGTTTCTGTAGCAGATATATTTATATTTGCTGATAATGAACGCGTTCGGTCAATTGGCCTGGCGGTTAAAAAAGCACAGTCATCTTTTTTTTTATTATTTATATTATTTATTGCATTATTAGCATTTGTGTAAGAAAAAGAGTAATAAGCATTGTTGTTATTACCTTTTGTATTTTTTTCGTTAATGTTTGGTGCGCTCATGCACTCACTATTAATTGTTTAAACAGGTTTAACCATGCACTTTGTTTTTGTATTTTTTTATCACACACAATATTATAATGCTTTTTATTTTTTGTTATTTATTTTGTTGTTGTTACTAACTGTTAACTGTGTCTCTGCACTTGTTCAATTTTTAAAACAAAATAAAAAGTCACCTTAAATGAATATAAATTATGCGCTTAAAGTGAAGTACGTCTTTACTCAAACGAAGTTTATACTTGTACTTGGAAAATATGTATACAGAAAATAAATATATACAGAATAAATAAATAAATTATATACAGAAAATCCATTCCATTTTGCTACTTGCCTAATAAAACTTTAACTTAAACTGTATGCAAAGTTATCATATCAAATAAACTTTTTTTTTGGATTGAAAGAATAAAAAAACGTATGTCTAAAAATTAAATTATTTAATATAAATGAATGTAGTTAAACAAAGTTACGTTAAACAATAAATTTAGTTTTTATTTGTTAACGTACATATGTATGTACAGTCAGTCATATGTATGTATATAAATGTATGTACATCAAAGATAATATTACAGGCTTAAAACATATATATATATATATATGTTCTTTTTTTTATGAGATACTTGAATTAAGATCGTTATATTTTTTACTAAGGCATGTAACATATATCCTCATACCTTTGATCCGATATATCTGTATTAAGGAATAAGTGCTCAAGCCGACTTAAACTGAAACGAGTTATAAGCTTAATTGTAATTTCCCAGTTCAAAAGTATCCCTCACCAAAATGTCACTTACATATTTAGTTAAATTTTTCCGGGAGACTTTATTTGTCATTTGAAACAGCAACTTAATTCAAATTACAATTCGTTAGCAAAAATAGAATTTGCTTTTAAAAATATTTTTTTTTCAATGTATGTTGTAGCCTGTAATAAAAAGCTATCATGTAATTAAAAATCAACTTTACTACTTAAAATTGCTGTTCTTTAAATCGACAAAATCACTCTTAGGATCTTTTTCGTTATTGAAAGCGATATATTTACTTTTTAATTTTAATTTAATTTTATTATATATGTACCTAACATACTTTTTTTATTAGTATACTATTTTGTCGACCAATCCATTGCAAGTATATTACTGCTCTATTTAATACTCCTAGATTATGAGAGATCATTTGACAACATTGAAGAAGTCTTAATTTAGTCTTGCCTCAGCAACATTAGCATTCCAGAAAAAATCATATACATTGTTGGTATGTTTTACTAAGACACAATATCTAAAACACTCTTAAGAGGTCACAAGAGCGATAAAAATACGATGAAAGGATACGATCTGTTTTAATGACTAAAACAAGCGAATTAAAGCCTAAATAGTTATTCATCATTTTTAAAACAATTATATTTACACTGAACAATCCGAACGTTTTTTTTTTATATTTTTATTTAAATTGCAATCTATCAGTATATACTGATAATAAGCAAATTTGTTGAAACATACATATGACAATTGAAGTTGAACTTTTACATACAAGTACAACTATAAAAAAAAAAATCTTATGGTTAACAAAATTAACAAAAATAAATATATTTGTATGAATTTTACTTTGAAATGATTAATTTATAACAAAATAGTATATATATCGTATAATATTAAGTGTTAACAACAATTAAACTAAAAAGAAAAACTAAAAGTTAATAAAAAAAAAAAAAATTAAAAAAATAACAAATAAATAAATATGTATTAACATTATCTTTGTTAGTTCCGGAATGGAAGATCTAAGATATGATATCTCTTAAGTCTATTTATTTCATCAGTTTCATCTAGCAAAGTAATTGCCAAGGGGTTTACATGATTACTAAGTCTTAATAAATATTTTTCACTAAAGGAATTAATTGTATCTTTTACCGTTTTAATCTTGAGGTCATTGTTAATTGCTTCGTTAGTAATATACCAAGGTGATTGAACTATGAGTCTTAGCGTCTTGGACTGGTATCTTTGTATTATTTCAATATTTGAATGACTTGCAGTTCCCCATAACTGAATTCCGTAGGTCCACACAGGTTTTAAAATAGCTTTATAAAGTTTTAATTTGTTTTCAATATTAAGTTGAGATTTATGACCAATTAACCAGTAGAGTTTTTTATTTGTTAAATTTAAGTGCTGACGCTTATTTTTTATATGTTGTTTCCATGTAAGTCGATGATCCATGTACAAGCCACGATATATAACATAGTCATTTTTAGGAATCTGAACATTATTAATAAAAAGATTAGGACAATCTCCCTTTCTAAGTGTAAAAGTGACATGTACAGATTTTTCTGCATTTACTTTTATTTTCCATTTCTTTAGCCACAATTCAATTAGATTTAACTCATTCTGTACAATATTAGATGCAATTAAAGCGGAGTTATCTGCTGCTAAAATTGCTGTGTCATCTGCATATGTGCAAACATTAACATTTTCTAAAATTGGCAGGTCGGCTGTGAAAATCGTATATAACACCGGACTTAGTACGCTGCCCTGAGGGACCCCTGCTCTAATACCAAAAATATCCGATCTCTCATCTGCGATTTTTACATAGAAGGTTCTGTTTTATATATAAGATTTTATGATAGAAAAATATGTAGCTGGAAGAAACTTTTTTAATTTAAATAAAAGACCATTATGCCAGACTCTGTCGAATGCCTGTTGAATGTCTAAGAATACTCCAGAGCAGTATTTCTTTTCCTCAAATGATTTACGAATGACGTTGATTACTCTATGGCACTGTTCAGGAGTCCCATGATTTTGTATAAACCCAAATTGATGATCGGGAACAATATGCAAATCTTCAAGAATTGGTGATAAACGGCTCAAGAAAATTCTTTCAAAAATTTTTGTAAAAATACTTAATAGACTAATCGGTCTGTACGAAGTTATTTCATTTTCCGGTTTGCTTGGCTTCTTAAGCATTATAATCTCAGCACATTTCCACTGAGATGGAAAGTGATTTAAGCGCAGAATAGAATTAAAAATTAATGTCAAAAATAGAATGGCCTTTTTTGGTAGATTCTTAACAACTCTGGCATCAATATTATCATATCCAGGAGACTTGTTTGAATTTAGGTTTTTAATTTGAAACTTGACTTCAGAAGGAGAAATATGCTTTATTGGTAAACACATTTGATAAGGTGCATCTAAGAATTCTAATATTTCTTCATCTTCTGTAGGATTGCCGATTTGATGAGTTTTAAAAATATCATAAAGGTATTGCGCAAATGCCTGTGCCTTTTTTGCGTCTGACTTACACCACGTACCATTATTATCTTTAAAAGGAGGATTTCTTTTTGCTGGTCGTTTTAAGTACCTTGTAGCTTTCCATAAATTGTGATTGTTGTTACTTGATGCCATATTAATGTTGTCGAAAAATTCACCAATAGATTTGTTTTTTAAGCTATCTAAATGACGTTTAAGATTTTTTGTTGCTTGGTTTAGGCGTCTTTTGGATTTCTACTAATCTGCCAAGCTGTTCTGAGCTTTCTTTTAACTCGAATAAGTTCACGAATCTGTGAAGAGATTTGAATTCTATTTTGAATAACAGGTAAAGTGCTTGATGGATTCGACAAGAAAGCAGCTTCATGGATTAATTTTGTAAAGTACTCAACTGCATTATCTACCTCAAAATCATTTGTTATATGCAGGCTTAAATTTAAATTTCGATAAATCCAATAAGAAAAAGATTCTGTATCAGTTCTATTTGTTACCAACTTTTGAGTTATACTATTAAGTTGCGGAGAAGAATTATACGTTAATAATACTGGTGAGTGGTCTGAGCTAAGATCGTAATTATCTAAGATACTAAATTGACTTGCAGGTATTCCAGCATAAACAAAGAAATCAATTAAGTCCGGAATTTTAGAAGGGTCGGAGGGCCAATAAGTTGGTTTACAAGTTGAAAGTACAGAATAGTTCTTTGAAGTCAGACTCGCATAAAGTTCTCTGCCTTTTGGATTTATTAGACGCGAGCCCCACCAAGGATGCTTTGCATTGAAATCTCCTCCAACAATAAACCGTGGACCAAGTATTTGAAAAAAATTGTTAAAGTCGACACAACTAATGTTATGACGAGGTGGATACTAAATTGCACATATAGTTACTGAAAGCATGTTACATTTAATTTTAATGATAGTAGCTTGTATACTTTCCTGGATGAAATGTTCTTCTTGATCATATTTGATACACGATTTAATTAAAATTGCTGAGCCACCATGAGATCTTTCATTGGGATGGTTAGCATTTATCAAATCGTATCCTTTAATCTTAAAAAATGACTTGCTAGTAAAATGCGTTTCTGAAATTAAAAATATATCGATACTGTTTGACAGCAAAAATGCTTCAACCTCTCGTAAATGATTAGAGAGACCGTTAGCGTTCCATGTTGCTAATCGAAGATCTATTGGCATAATTTGGTACATAGAACTGACATCATATTAAGAAGGGAGTTTGTTAACTCCATCTGTTTCGTTAATAAGCTCTCAATTTTTTGTAAAGTGACGTTGTCATTGTTTGAGATAGACGCTCCTTTTACGGCATCAGAATAGGAAAAATTTGGTGCTGATTGGGGGTTGATATTTTGAGGGGGGTATTCGGAAAATAACGGTGTTTTGTTTTTGGCATGATGAAAATTAGAAAATTTTTGCTGTAACATCCTTTTATATTCCTGATGTATAATACATCCTCTGTAACTTGCAGGGTGTGATTCTTGACAGTTTGTACATTTGGCTGGCAATGTCTTGCTTTTTGTACATTCAGCTGATAAATGATTTTCTCCGCATTTTACACATTTATATGGTTTGTTGCAGTATGAGCGAGTATGTCCATATTGTTGACATCGGTGACATTGAGGAATATCTCTAGATTTCCGAGGAGGTTCAATTGTGATAATAGCATTATTGATAACGGTCAAGTTATAAATTTCTTTATTATTGTCACTTGGTTCAAGATCCAGAAAAAACATGAAAAGTGGTTGTTTGGTAATATTACTTCTAATATTATAAATATTTCTTACTTTATGGCCATGATTTTCAATTAAGTCTTTAATATCATTTACGTTGGTTGAGTAGTGTAAATTTTTTATTAGCACTCTGTACGCTCTCTCCTGTTTTGTTTGAAATGTATGAAAACTTATTTTTTTAAGCTTAAGACTTGAGACAAATGTTCGATACGCACTAATATATTTAACCATAACTCTAACTTGGCCGTCTTTAAGAGCCTTATAGGAATATTGGTCTGCAGGAATAACATTAGAAAAATATTTGGTCATATCTTTAATATTTGTTACATTTGGGATATATAATGGTGGTGGTTTTGGTTCGGTGGGTTTTGAAATGTTTATATTTTCGGAATCTTCAACGGAAAGGTCGATAAACCTATTGCTGCTCGATTTTGAGGATACAACAATGCTGATAATTTGTCTTCGTTTATTTACATACAGCATTGGCGAGTTGGGACGTTTTCTAGAGTTTGAAACAGCTTGCCATCCTAACCCGTTATCCTTTTGGTCGTCATCAATTTTATGTACACTAGCACCAGAGCCAACGGCACTAGTACTGGCCATAGGGACTGCTTTATTTTTTGTAATTTGTATTACACTTATGCACTTTTATAAAGATAATTTTTTAATACTATATACAATGCAAATATAACAGAGGCTTAATGTTTGTAATGCGAAAACGAATCGCAAATTTAAATTTTTATATTTTATTAAAATTGAAATAAATTTTTATTTTATTTTATTTTTCAAAGCAAACGAAGCCTTTGACTGATACAAATTGCCAATCCGAACGTGAACATTTATTTTTATTATTGCATTTCACTTTTATATGTATGTAGTTATGTTATTGTGTAATATATATTTTTTATGAGCATATGAGGAATATATTTGCCACTGTATACAGATATATGCTATTTTCGATTGTTTTTTATATATGTTTTTCTGCGCATATTAAACAAAATTAAAACAAGCTCACAGCTTGAGTAGTTTTGAAAAACAACATTAATTTTCATACTTAACTTTGCGCTTTTCATATCAAGTTGAAGTATAGTTTATATTACCGACTTTAATTATAAAACTGAAGCTGTTTTTAACTTATTTTTTCGGGTTTTCTGAAATTTCGGGTTTTACTAATATTATGTTACTGTTGTGATTTAAAATTATTTAACTACTCTTTGGTTTTGCGATGAATTTTCACATATTAGTAAGTTCCTAGATTATGGTAAAATTGGTTTTTCTTTTTATATTAAGTGATTTTATTTTTAGGCACAAGATCATTTTCTTTATTCCTTTTTTTAAGAAAGAAATTCATACAATGTTTTTATTCCCAACCGATGGTTGGCTAAAAGTAATAAAAGTAAAATAAATGGTTACAAAGAATTCAATAACAAAAAACTGTTGTACACTTCATTCTTACCCAAAGAAAAAGAAAGAACACGAAAATAAAAAATATTCATTCTCATATTCTATTTGTCTTTAGTGTTGGGTTAAATTGATGATGATTGCAATTGACACAAAATCAATAGAAAAGATACAAAGAATGTTGAAAACATGTGTAAGTTAACACAACACCACATTTCCAAGAGGGTGTTTAAAATATTTAAAATACTAAAAGCCAACGGCCTCATTGCGCTTTGTCAGCTATATTTTCTGAATTGCGAAAGAATGAAATAAATAAACATTTATTATGGATAAGCAATAAGCAGACGCAGAGTCAGCATAAATTGGATATGAGGTTGCTTACTATATTTTTGTAATTTAGTTTTAAGGCAGTTGTTTTTAAGTATTAAAAGGAATGAGTTAACTAGTAAAAGAATAAAGTTGATTTTATAATTTTATGTTTTAATAAAAACCTAACAAAAACTAAGACCCTGTTTTTGTTAACTGGCGCCCAACGAGAGTTAAAAACCCAGCAACTGAATATAAAGGAATCAACTATCAACTTAATAGCTAAACTGCAACCAACAGAGGAATCAACTATTGAAGAAAACTTACCAATAAATTAAAATTTATTTTGTTTCAATGTAAGTAGAGTGCTCATTTTTGTTTTTGACATAAATAAAGAAAATTAATAATATCTGTGTAAAGATAGGGTTTTTGAACTGTGAGAAAATAAACAAATGATTTAGTGCAAACGAGAATTGTTTCTTGTTTATTAATTATTGGCCAACGTTATTTGTTTTGTATTTGTGTAATATTTGTTAATTAGCTGGTGAGGCCTAACATTTGTATATGTCTATAATTTTTAAATAATTAAAATTTTTTTTAACGAGTTGTTGGCTCCTTCAGAAGGAGTTTATTTTATAAGCAAACTTTTTGTGAAAGTTTTGTTAGTTTTATGAACAGTGAAATTAGCGCACTGTTGGAAAAATTCGAAAAATTAGTGGTTTCAAGCGAAATGTCTATAACACCCGAGCAACTGAAGGCTATTGTGGAAAGTGCCGTTTCCAGTGCTCTTGTGGTGCAGGAAAGGCAGTTTGAAAAAAAGTTAGGTGAACTACAACAGACAATAAATAATCTGAACATTAGTGCTCCAGAAATTGAGACTTACGAAGAGGCTCAAATTAGGGACAACGTAGTGTGCAAAGAGACCCTAGACATTGCCAAATCTTTGCCAGATTTTGAAGGAAAGCATGAAACTTATGTTTCATGGCGAAAGGCGGCACACACCGCTTATAAAGTTTATGAAAAATTTGATGGGAGTTCCACCCATTTTCAGGCTTTGGGAATCATTAGAAATAAAGTTAGGGGTACGGCCGACATGATTTTGGCTTCTTTCGACACCCCTCTGAATTTTAAGGCGATTATTAATAGACTCGATTTCACCTATGCGGACAAGAGACCCATTTATTTAGTAGAACAAGAGATGTCTACCCTTCGACAGGGAAATCTAAGTCTTTTAGAGTATTATGATGAAGTGGAGCGGAAACTCACACTTCTAACAAATAAAACAATAATGAGTTATGATAGTGATCTGGCTGCATCATTAAATGAAAAATATCGAATGGATGCATTACGCGTGTTCATTTCAGGGGCAAAAAAATCTTTAAGCGACATTCTTTTTTCGGCAAAGCCAAAGGATCTTCCATCAGCGCTGGCATTGGCCCAAGAGGTTGAATCAAACCATGTGCGCTATAATTTTGCTAGCAATTATGCTAAAAGTATGGAGGAAAAAACACAACAGAAATTTTTTTCTAAAAACGCTAGGTTTGCTAATAATAATAACACACAAAGGAAAAATCCTTATTATGACAGACGACAGGATAGCTCAAAGGAACGAAAGCAGGAGGTGGAACCGATGGATATCGATCCATCATCAAGGTTCAAACAGCCCCAAAAAATTAACAATCAATGGCGAGCCCAACCGAACATAAACGTGAGCCCGGCAATAAAAAGACCAAATAGTGGTGCCACCAGGTTCACAGGCTTGAAGCAGCAGCGGGTCAATCATATGGCGCATGAAAAAAATGGTCATGTAGATAATAATTATCAGTATGAGGCTGATACAGAAGTGTCTAATATAGAAAATGAAATTTCAGAATATGACCAAATTAATTTTTTAGTCACGACTCCCTGCTCCCGTACATAGAAAGGATTATAGCAGGGAGGAAAATTAAATTATTGATAGATACAGGCGCGTCAAAAAACTATATAAGACCATTACCAGAATTAAAACATGTGAGGAATGTTGATGAGACATTTATGGTGAAGTCACTTCATGGCTTTAATTCCATAAAACATAAATGCACTATTAATCTTTTCAATATAAATACTACCTTTTTCATTCTTCCAAACCTGACGTCGTTTGACGGAATTATAGGACTTGATTTATTAAAAATCGCAGACTCTAAGCTCGATTTGAAAAATAAAAAGCTGATATACAAGACTGGATCAGAACCAATTCAGTTTTTTAAATGTAGGAATGTAAATTTTACAAGTGTGGAAAAAATTGAGGTACCTCAGGAGGTATCCGAGAGATTTCGAAATATGATAGAAAAAAGAAAGGGTGTCTTCGCTGAACCTGATGAAGCATTACCCTTTAACACAAATATCATTGCGACTATTCGCACTGAGGATGAGAATCCAATATATTCAAAGTTATACCCATATCCAATGGGTGTAGCAGATTTCGTAAATACAGAAGTTCGTAACCTTTTAAAGGATGGCATCATCCGCCCATCCAGATCACCCTACAATAACCCTGTCTGGGTGGTAGATAAAAAAGGGACTGATGAATATGGAAACATTAAAAAACGACTTGTTATGGATTTCAGAAAACTAAATTCGAAAACTGTGTCTGATAGGTATCCCATTCCAAATGTAAGTGTTATATTATCAAATTTGGGTACGGCTAGGTATTTTACTACTCTAGACCTTAAATCGGGATTTCATCAAATATTATTGGCAGAAAAGGACCGTGAAAAAACAGCCTTTTCAGTAGGAAACGGGAAATATGAATTTTGCAGATTACCGTTTGGGCTTAAAAATGCACCGAGCATTTTTCAGAGAGCCATTGACGATGTTCTTAGGGAACAAATAGGAAAGTCGTGCCACGTTTACGTTGACGATGTTATAATTTTTTCAAAAGATATGGAAACCCATGTCGACCACATCGCTTGGGTCTTGGATAAACTCTGTGATGCCAATATGAGAGTTTCTCGCGAAAAATCAAACTTCTTCAAAGAAAAGGTTGAGTTTTTAGGATTTGTAGTATCGCGAGGTGGCATAACAACGAGCCCTAGTAAGATAGATGCAATAAAAAACTATAAACAACCCTGTACAGTTTTTGAGTTAAGATCCTTCTTGGGACTGGCAAGCTATTATAGATGCTTCATTAAGAACTTTGCATCGATTGCAAGGCCTTTGACCGATATACTGAAAGGTGAAAATGGCAAGGTTAGCGCCAGTCAGTCTAAAAAAATAGTTGTGAATTTTGACGAAAAGCAACTTCAGGCTTTTAATAAACTTAAAGAGGTCTTAGCATCCGAAGATGTTATTTTACTTTACCCCGATTACGGAAAATCGTTTGACCTAACGACTGATGCTTCGGCCTATGGACTTGGTGCGGTTTTGTCTCAAAATGGCAAACCAATAACCATGATTTCAAGCACTCTGAAGGATAGGGAATTAAATTTTGCCACCAATAAACGGGAGTTGCTGGCAATTGTATGGGCTTTGAAAAGCCTTAGGAATTATTTATATGGCGTTGGGAATCTGAATATCTTTACAGACCACCAACCGCTTACATTTGCGGTTTCGGATCGTAACCCTAATTCGAAAATAAAAAGGTGGAAAGCATTTATCGATGAGCACAACGCTCAAATTTATTATAAACCGGGAAAGGAAAATCACGTCGCCGATGCTTTATCGCGACAAAACCTGCTTACTTTACAGAGTGTTCATACCCTACAAAATAACACTTTTGGTAAGAGTTCAAGCTCTGATATTGCAACAATACATAGCGAAGTCTCTTTATCTTATACTATTGAATCAACTGATAAACCGATTAATTGTTTTAGAAATCAGATAGTGATTGAAGAGGGTACAGAGCTGCCAACAAGAACATTTGTTTTGTTTGGAACAAAAACGAGACACATAATAAACTTTACAGATAGGGCACTTTTAATGGATAAAATTTTTGATGTTGTAAAAGAAGATGTAGTGAATGCAATTCATTGCGAACTACCAATTTTGGCTTTAATACAACACAGACTAATTGAAACATTTCCCTCAACAACATTTCGTTATGCAAAAAATTTAGTTGTGGATATCACAAATAAAGATGAGCAAAGGGAAATTGTTGTAACTGAACATAATAGAGCTCATAGAGCAGCTCAAGAAAATTCCAAACAAATTTTGGGAGACTATTTTTTCCCAAAAATGACACAGATAGCAAAGGAGGTGGTCATAAATTGTAAAGTTTGCAAAAAAGCTAAATACGATCGCCATCCGCAAAAACAAGTGATTGGTGCAACACCAATTCCATCATATGTAGGGGAAATTTTACATATTGATATATTCTCAACAGATAAAAAATATTTTTTAACCTGTGCAGACAAACTCTCCAAGTTTGCAATTGTTCAACCTATAGATTCGAGAACTATAATAGATGTAGAATCACCGATTCTACAGCTGATGAATTTTTTCCCTCGTACGAAAATAATATTTTGTGACAATGAACCGTCATTTAATTCTGAAACAATAAAATCAATGCTGAGTAATAATTTTGGTGTGGAAATTGTCAATGCACCACCGCTTCATAGTACTTCGAATGGACAGGTCGAGAGATTACATAGTACTATTTTAGAAATTGCTAGATGCCTTAAGCTAGAAAAATCCATTAGTAATACAGTACAATTAATATTACTAGCAACTATAGAATATAATAAAACAATTCATACGGCCCAAACAAAAGGCCTATTGATGTAATTCATTCTAATTCATTGGAGCTTGAAATTGATGTGAGAAACAAGGTACAGAAAGCCCAAGAGTCTCAAATGAGACGATTAAATGAAACACGACAGAATCGAACATTTGAAGTGGGTGAAAAAGTTCTTGTTAAAACAAATAGAAGATTAGGCAATAAGCTTACACCATTATATATTGAGGAAACGGTAGAAGCCGATTTGGGGACAACCGTTCTCATTAAAGGGAGGGTGGTCCATAAGGACAATTTAAGATAGTTTAGTTTTATTCATTTTTATTTTTATATAATCCTCTTATGGTGCTACTTTTTATTGCGCAAGCAACTGCAAAATTAACTGATTATTCTGGTTCAGACTACATACCTGTTTCGGACGGCTCCGCAATGATTTGGCAAAGTTTTGATTATTTACGGCACACAACAAATCTTACAATGTATGCTGAGATGGTTGAGAATACAGAAAAATTAAAGAACCATTTTCCTCAGTCGCATATGAAAAAGATACTGGATGCAGACATAGGGCACATAAACACATTACTGGCCACAATAAATGTCCATCACAGGAACGCAAGAAGTATAAACATCTTGGGTACTGCTCTAAAGATAGTCGCCGGGACACCAGACCATGATGATTTTGAAAATTTAGAATTTAAACAGAGGGAGCTCATCGACGCAGAAAATAGGCAGATTTTAATAAACACAAAGCTACAGCAAAAAATAAATAACTTAACAGACATTGTAAATATTATTATTAACAAAGCAAAAGATAAGGTAATTGATACAGAGCACTTATACGAGACTCTGCTTGCAAGAAATAGAATTTTGATCTCAGAACTAGAAAGCCTTATGCTTTCGATTACTCTCACAAAAGTTGGTATTGTTAATCCACAGATTTTGGACTCTAATGATTTAAATATTATGATTAATGAGCACTCTACAAATATAACTATAACAGATTTAATGGAAGTTGCTAATATAAGAGTCTTATTAGATAATAAGTTTTTACATTTTTTAATTAAGTATCCTAAACCAGATATAGTTTGTAAAAAAGTAACCTTGTATCCGGTTCAACACAACAATACAATTCTCCATTTCGATGACGCAAACAGTGTGGCGGACTGTGGAAATCGAATTCTAGCAATCGGAAATTGCAGTGCTACGCTGACAACATCATTCTGTAGAAGACTGAATTATTCAACATGCGCTCAACAACTTCATTCTGGCGGTCACGCATATTGTACCACTCGGCCATCTCATCTAGAACCCATTACAGTTATTGACGAGGGCGTAATCATCATCAATGATCAAACTGTCACAATTGAAACAAATGATGGTGTAGAGAAGACTGTCACTGGTACATTTTTACTCACCTTTAGTGACGAAACAAGAATTAATGGGACCCTATATAGAAATCAAAGGAATATTGTAAAGAAATTACCAGGATCACCAACATCCGCTCTTTTGAACATTACGGACCATCAGGAAATATTAAGCTTACCGTATCTTCAAAGATTAAACGCAGAAAACTTGCGGCATATAGAAAATATAAAAATGAAGGTGATAACTGTCCCTTTGCTGTCTACCACTTTCGTTTTCATTGTTCTAATTATCAGTTTTGCCTGCTTTAAGGCCCATCAAAAAATAAAGAAAAGCCGTCGTCAGCATGTCATTCAAACTGCTATTGAAGATCTGAAGAAGTCCGGGGACGCCCTTCACTTAAGTGAGGGAGGAGTTAACACAACACCACATTTCCAAGAGGGTGTTTAAAATATTTAAAATACTAAAAGCCAACGGCCTCATTGCGCTTTGTCAGCTATATTTTCTGAATTGCGAAAGAATGAAATAAATAAACATTTATTATGGATAAGCAATAAGCAGACGCAGAGTCAGCATAAATTGGATATGAGGTTGCTTACTAAATTTTTGTAATTTAGTTTTAAGGCAGTTGTTTTTAAGTATTAAAAGGAATGAGTTAACTAGTAAAAGAATAAAGTTGATTTTATAATTTTATGTTTTAATAAAAACCTAACAAAAACTAAGACCCTGTTTTTGTTAACTTGTAGCGGCATAGAAAAAGTATTCCATTCTAATAAAATTTTTACATAAAATATTTTTTTCCTTATAAAAAGTATAAAAAACCATTTTATTCCTAAAAATTAAATAAATTAATATTAATTATTAAATTTCGACAAAGATTACATCAAACAATATAAATGTTTTTTTATCAGGTTAATTGAGATTTTTTGTAAAATTTTTAATTTGCATAATTTTAAATTTTTTTATAAATTTCCTATATTTAAATTTTTTATGAATTTCCTACTTGTGATGAAATTTTTTTTGTTTTGTGATATATTTCGTTAAGATTAATTCTGTTAAAATTTTGAGAGTTAAAAAAACTGACTATTTTGTGATTTTTCGGCCATTTGTGAAAGTACAAAATTATGGTGGTGAAATTTTAAAATTAAGTATATTTTAAAAATTATTTTTTTAAATTAAATTTCGGTTTTTTTATTGAATTTTGATTTTTGGCAATTAATATTTTTTCCAGTTTGTCTATTTCTTATCTTATTTTTATTTTGTTTTAATTATTCCAGTAGTGCCTCTGGTCGGAAATTCGGATCCCACACTAACTGTTGGTGAGTGTATTGCATCATTGTTTCATACTTCAGCCATATTTAAACTGTGACAATAGTTTGTTTAAATATCTTTGCTTATATGTTATATTAGAGTAAGTATATCAGAGTGCTGCAACAGTGTTCTAACAATTAACATAACACTCAACTGCAGAGATGTTAAACAATTGATCCTTTTTAGCACTCTACATCGCAACGTTCTTTTTCTTCTCAATACATTTTCGAAAAAAGTAATAATATTAATGATTTAGCAAAAAGCGAAAAACTAATTACTTTATCACTTTCCAGTAATGTAGATGGTGTGTGAACGAAAAGAAGAGCTGTACAAAGTTATTAGAAAATGAAAGAGAATAAGAACTACAAATTCCTAAGTAAAGTATAGAGAACTGCTTTAAATATACAACTGGTTTAAAGAGTATCCATCCAACAAACGATATTAAAGATCTTAATTAGAATTGGCAAGTAGTAGAGAGTTTTTGACAAAAGGTTTAATGAAAATGTCACGTAAGTCGTTTTACAGTTTGGGTAGTTGACTGTAGCAATGTCGTGCATATGATATATTCTTGTGAGCTTCCTTTACTTGAATGTTCTTGATTTTCAACCGTATAATTATGCTATAAATAGATCATTTATTTGCAAGGTTTGCCTAATCAACTGTGAAAATTAAGCAATTAATTGGTACATCAATTTTATGATAGAAAAGCATTTGCTTTTATGATTAAGAGTTAAATGTCACTGCAAGTTTAAAAATAATATTTACCTGAAGGCATAATTAAGTAGAAATACCAAGAAGTTGAGATGACCTTGTTTTCCTAAATTTGTATAGTTATAGGGAGGGTGTGTAGTTAGTGGGAGGGTGCGTAGTTAGAAGGAGGGGGTCAACTGAAGGTAATCTTATAGAAGGTAAAAATGCTATAAAGTCTGTGAGCTTGCTATTTAAATGTTCCACATAACAAAATCTTGTTAATTAATACATCATGCTGTCAATCATAAGACATGTTTGCAATGTAGGAGTAATGAATGATCTACGGTATGCTCATGTTAGCGTAGAATGCTAATAATTCTTGTTAGCTTAATGACACAAACCTGCCTCAACTGAAATTTAATGAATATTAAGGTAGGTATGAATGTATTTGAGTCCTTTGATTTTTAGTATTCCTAAGAGCGCATCTTCCTAAAACTTTATAATCTTTTAAATACGGACATTTTCACTGACATTTTCGTGCCTGCGCTTCAGAAATGCTGATAATTAGTGCACTAATGAAAATATTTACAAACCTTGAAAGCTTTCTATTTCACTTGCACAACACTCTTAAACTTGCACAATAAATAGGTTACTGAACTTGCTCTGCCTAATTGTGCATTTTATGTTGTTTACTACTATTAGCAAAATAAAATAGTGATACAAAAAAGTAGTAGTTGACATACCTAAGCTACTCAAAATTGAAACACTTTTTCAATGAATCTTGTTTTAAGAAAGAAAATTTTGTTGGATATGATAACTTTGAATTTAAATTAAGAAAATATTTCCGTTAACGAGGGCGTCACTTTTTTTATTTTATTACTGTGTGTTAGACTACATTATAGAACAGGGTTTTGATATTATTATCTACAAAAATATGTTTTAACAAAAATCATATAATTCAGTGCATTAAGTTGTGGGTCTGGTTGAATACAAATGTCCGGAATATTTAGAACATATATATTATTCGTGACTTTCTTTAATTAAATAACGTAATTGAATAAGTGCAGAGACACAGTTAGAAAAAATATTAAATATTGTGCATTGTAAATAACAACAAATAGTGGATGGTAAAATAATAAAAAATCTACTGATAGTCAGTGAATATTGCAATGAACAATGTAGGAATAAAACAAGGCGATAGTCTTAAATGCCAAGCAACATTATTCGCAAATATCAGTATACCTTCAAGGGCAACAACGCCTGAGTCAAACAAAATTACACAAAAGCACGTGGCAGGCTATACCAAAAAAGCAGTGCAACAAAAACACGTTACAAGTAATATAATAAATCAATCCGCTCTCGGTAAACATGCTGTCCCAACTCGTAGGGATGAAAAATGTCTACGTCGCATTCATTCGACGGGCATAAGTCCAAGACACAAAGATACAAGCACATACTAGAAAAATGATCGGCTCATCGAGTCGACTTGAACCAGAAAATAATAATAACTTTGAATCAACCACAAAATGCTAAAGGTTTGAGTATTGTCGTAAAGGTTTTGGGCCCACTGAGGAAATAAAAAGTGTTACAATGAGTTAAGTTAGACTGTGATATTTTCTGTTAATTATTATATTAATTATACATTTTAGTGTATTGCGCCGTCAATATTTATAATTTAGTTAGCGATGCTACCAGAAAGTAATCCGTCAGCTACACACAGGACATTATCTTCTTTCTGTTAAATAAATAAAGTTAATTATTTTAAAAAAATTTTTTACTCCCAACTCCTTTTTATTACAAAATAATGCAATTTATTGTTGAAGATGGATAAGCTAATCTCTATGCGCAATTCGCTGGTTACTTAAGCCAGCTTATCATGTAAACTTTACTCAACTTTTGAGAAAAACTTAAACGTCTTGTGCCCGAAATTTCTTAAACCAAATGCCAAATCCAAAGAAAATCAAGACAACATTATTAACAAAATGCACCACAACAAAGAAGTTGTTATTTTATTTTGGTAAGATGTTTGCTAACTCTAAATGTAGCTGTACACCGTTCAATAAACACAGGCTCATTTGATCCAAGGAATTTAGGGCATAATATATACATAGAGAGTAGCTTAACCACCCTCAACAATAAATTGCATTATTTTACAATAAAGATGAGTGGGAGTCAAAAATAAGCAAATAATTAACTTTAGATAAATATAATTCTTCTGACAAAGTCGGAAAAAAGCCAATGAAATGTTGAGTAAATATATTAAAAGAATTATTTGTAAGAAAGCAAAATGGGAATATAATTAGCCAAATAAAGAGCAACATACAAAATAAAAATTGGCAATAAACAAATAAATACTAATCTAAGTATAAATTTGACTAAAAACGTAATTGCATAAAATAATTAAAATTTCACAAAACAATCTGTAAATTTTACCAAAATATTTAATTTACCCCGGTACGTAAAAATTATTCCTCCCAAAAACACATTTTTTGTATTCACATTTGGATGAAGTGCACAAACTATTAACAAATTCAATCAGCAAGTGCGGTGATATGTATTCAAAGCAAAAGCATTAAATAATTAGCCGTAAAATTAATCATAGAGAATGAGAAAATAACAAAGACTACAAACTAAAAAGGACATCATGCCATAGTGAACAACAAGTAATATTCCACAAACAAAAGAAATTCTGTTTGTTTATGTTGCGCCACAGACGACTTTATGTTCGAGCAGTTCTTGCAAAAGTTATGTTTATTTCTAAAAGTAGTATGTCAGCTGCAAGTTTTTGTATTGGAAATATTGAAGTACATTTGAAATTAAAATTGCAATAAATTCAAAATACCATTTCAAAAATGAGTTGTAAATTTAAAATTGTTTGTAATATACGCAGTATAAGCATTCTATTTCGGTATTGACAAGCTTTTAATGAGTAAAATTGCTTACATTGCTTTTTGAATTCGGAGAGTTGTTTCGAAACCATTGAAAATTATGTGCTAAAAATATTTTAAAATTTTGTTATATTGAGTTTTTCAAACATTAACTTATTCTTATTTAATCATAGTTAGTACCTTTTCGCCCTATATATATTTTTGTTATTCTTATGCAACGCCTGAAAAAGTACAGGGTGATGTAACTTGAGTACGAAAATACAAATTAGCTTAGAAACACTTATAGGCTAAAGTTTAACAGCGTTTTCTAAAAACGTAAGGCTATTTCTTGACTTGTTTTTAAAGCGAAATACTGGAGAGCTTTTAATTTAAACATGTCTTTTAAATACTACGAAGTTTCATAAATACTTCTCGGTCTTTTGTTACACGGAATTTTTGTTCATTCAGGGTTTAAAGAGTGCACTTTTGAAAAATAGGATATCATTGTCAAAAAGAGGATAACAAATTAGGAAGATATTATTTGGCTTTCGTTACAAAAGTTCGCGGACGAAACGCAGTTACTGTATTCAATAACAATTTCTGAAAAAGAAATGTGACACCCGTGGCTTGCAAAATGGAAACAAAGGTATAGATAGAACATACAAATGAAATGTAATTTGTTAACTGCAATGAATGTGCAAATATTTAAAACATAAATTGCGAGAATATTTAGGTATATCTATAAAAAAAATAACTTTCAATTTTACAAAAAATAATAATAATAAAAAGTCATTTGCAATGAAATTTTAAAATTTCACTTAAAGGTTTTGACTTCATCAAAATAAATGACATTTTGCGAAATAATTCGAAATATATGAAAAATATATCAATCTTTTACTAAAAAAATGTTGCTTACCAGAAAGCTAACATTGGATTTGCAACGAAAACGGTCTGTTGACACTCACAGCAACATACATATTAATTTAAGTTTATATTTTTTAATATTTTGTGTTGAATTAAATGACCTAATTTCTGTATTAATTCCTAGTTCAATAACCATAAATAATTATTGTTGACGAAACATAAATAAATACTTTTATTTTTATAAAAGCAAAAAATGTTGAGTTCAGCAATTGCATAAAAACAATCAATTTGGATCATTTCCGTATTGTGTAATAATTTAATTTTAAGCAATTTTGTTAATGAAATAAGAAAGAACAGAATAAAGAAAATTCATTCAATTATTATAAGGCATTCTAAGGCGTTTTAATAATTGAATACAATAGATTTCTTCAGGTTAAAGTGCTTGAAGAACAACAAAGGCAAATAGAGACTTAATACAGATTTATGCGTTTGAATAAATTAAACTATAGCCGCATTACAACAATTAACACGGTCTATAGAAAAGCCTAGAAAATTAACTTTATGGAAGTGTTAAATTGCATTTATTTGCTCGATTAAGTTACTTAGCTGAAATTGATCACGTTTAAATTCCGCACATTTCATGAACTAAACGTCAATAAAATAATAAAAACTATATACAGTATCTTGTTGAGGGCTTTAAAAATTCAATAACTTCTAATTTAACATTTCAGTGCACTAGCAATACAAATAACTTTCAAACGAATAAAAAAAACAATTGAATTAATTTTTTTTCCATTTTTAATGTTTTCAGGTTTACGCATTTCTTTGCATATGGTTTTTTTCTTACTAATAAGCTCTTGAAAAGCTTACCCAAACCCCGATGAAGATAAATATAAAAGAACAAAAATTTCAATTACGCCATTGATTCATACATACAAGGCGAAGCGTATTGAATGTGTAGATACATACGAGTATATGCATTTGTATGTTTGCCTGTACTATCGGCTGATGAATAAAAACAACTCAATGAGAAATAAGTATATATACTTTCAATAAACATTTAAATAATTCATATGCACTTGTAATTTCATGCTCTGAAAAATTTTGTTTCATAACAAAAGAATTTTTAAATTCACTATAATTACGAAATTTTCAAAATTGAACAAAGAACTCTTAATATTTTACGTTATTGCAAACACATATGAAGGGTACAGGAGAAAAACGATAAGGATACAATTTGTAAAACAAAAGAGATTGTGATGGCATCGGTTGGCCATATGGGAGAACTGACACTGCCAAATAACGAAAATAAATGTGTTATAATTTTGGGGTTTAACCAGCACTTTAAAATAGACGGCGCGCAGGAGAAGAACGATGAGATGACCAAACGACGAGGTTCGAATACAGAAATTGTTCATGTGTTGGTGTCGGCGCTTGCAGCAACGTCTGTGCTTCTCTCATCATTGTTAATATTTATTAATGTATACAGGGTTATGTATGGCGGATTAAAATTTCTATTCATGAAAGCGCAAAGGAAAAATAATAAGATTCCATATTTTTAAAATTTTCAACAGGAAAGATGGATAAATTTGATTGTGATTATGAGATTCTCAAAATGTTTAAGAGAATGGATGCTTCAAAAATATTTTTGTTTCCAAATTGCATTAAATCTTTGTTTAAAACTGCAAAAACCTACAGAGGGATTTTTATATTAACGGATAACTAAAAATAAAACAACGATTATTTTATGGCTGCAAAACTTGTATCATCATTTTCTGCTCTTTCCTTAATGTTGAGCCTGTGCAATATAGTACAAAACTCCTAAAACATGATTCTGCATGTTATAGAAACGTAGGAGAGTCTAGAAAAATATTTCTTCCAAAAGTATCAAAATTTCACAAATTTCAAAGCCATTCTAAAAGATAGAAATCAGAGATTGAAGTAAGAGAATCGTTGATTAAACACATTAAAACTTAATATAAACATTATCTTACACAATATAACGAGTCTGGCTAAAGTGGGAGTGGGACTTAAAATTTGCAATTATATATTTAGTTTATAATTTCTCTCACAAAATCCGTCCAACTGTAAGATATCCTATAAACTTCTTAATCATATTTAATTTCAAAAGCAAGAAAAAAACTGGAAATTTTTAGAGTATGACCGATAACAATATAATTTTTCACTGAAAAGACTCGTATTGAGATTATGAAAATCTTTGAGGGTTTAAATAAAACAATTGTGTTTTCAAACCCTTTATTTTGCTACAAAAATTTATGGTTGCCACAATTTATACTAGTTGCCACAACGCCTGCCGTTTGTTGCAGTAAGTGAATTTAGTATTAATTGCTTTTATTGCCAGTGTTGTTTTGCTTTCATGTTTCCTCAATTAGAGATCGGATTTATTTGGTGTGTCATGCCAAACCACTGCCATAAATTCGCTAACAAACAAATGCTGTTAACAAAACGAAAATAGAACACAGCAAGCTGAAAATCAAGAAATACATACGAGTACTGTTTCTGTTACGATAGAAATCATACCCCTACAAAAACAGAACTTACTACATATTTGGCGGTTTCTGGATTAAATATGATTTCTTTTGTTTTTGGTCTGAAAAGAAGATAAATGGCACCGTTTTAATATACAGTTCTCTCAATTTTTATAACGAATATAATTTTGATTGGTTTCTAGAGTTTTTATACTCTGCTATTGAATAAATGAAAAGTGTATATAATTAAATAAAGCTTCGATTAATTTTTTTACATATACGTACATTACAATCTAAGGATAATATAATAAAGTATGATGTATTATCAAGCAATCAATCCAAAAGTTTTAATTACTGAACTGGAAGAATGAGCAAGAAAAAAAATTATATTTTTTAATATTTTCTAATAAATATAAAAACATACCATCTTCCATAGTCAGAAATCTTAATAAATATTTTTGTAGGACAGCTAAAGTAATTGATTTAGTTACTATTTAAATTTTAGTTATTGTTCTAATGTGTAAAAAATCTACCTTTATTTCTAAACAAGCGTTGTTTTCTTAAAGCACTTTTGGTAGATAAAATCTAAATTTCAACAACAAGGGATAATTTGTTTGCTGCGGTATTAAAAAATATGCTTTATTTACAGCTGTTACCTCTGAATGTAAAAAAACTCAACTCAACATTGTTTTAGGTTTTTGTTCCAAATTTATGTTTTCGCTTCATGGCTTTTTGACTCCAAAGTGATAGATTATTTTTTTTTGATACTCTTTTATACGACAACTATCTAATCACGCCTTCAAATACTACTTAATCCGTCAGCTATATGTGCTGAATAACTTTAAGACCTTGGTGATGATTATTCCTATTTATTTCTTGCAAAGAAGAACTTTAAACTCAAAATATATTTCGAATTATTTTCTTTGGGTTTATATAAAAATCTCGTCAACCAAAGTGGAAAAAAGTGTTAAAATGTTTCTTAAATTTATAAAATTTTAAAGATGATTGGCTGAAGCAAAAGTCGTTCGAAAATCAACTGGAACTGATCAAGATAAGGGTGTGAACACGAAACGAATCACAATTTTAACAACTTTGATGAAATTTACAGTAAGCTAATGGACTTGTATGACGTAATATGACTTGATTTCTTTGCATTTAAGGGTTCATAACAATTTCAGATACTTTCCCAGATTTTTAGTTTGTAGTTTTGTGTAATCAATTTTGAAATTTCGTGGGATTATTCACGGTGACAATAACAATTTGAATTATGCCACTATTAATGACATGTTATTTTAAGTACCTTATAGGTTTTAAAAAATGTTTGAATAAAACTAAAGAATTGATTTAAGACTCCAAAGATAATAAATTCTCAACCAGCTCCGAGAACATATAACAGGAATGCAATAATATCCCATCCTAGAGAAATATAAAAAATTTTCTAAACCAACATAGAAGACAGGCTTTGCACTAAGAAGTTAAAACATATATTTATTGTTTGGAGTATATTTAAAGGCTGCTGTTGTCCTGCTGGTTACGAAGTTGTTAACTTATTTTTCTTATTATTTTTACGCTGCGCTAAATTATTAAAAATTTTCTAAATATTTCTGGATTACTTCCCAACAAATTAATTTTCATTTCGCAATGCAAGGTAAATAGCACAATGCAGATTATATTAAAACAAAAATTAAATCTTATAATTTGAAAATCTTTTTAACCTTTTATGTCATAAATGTTACAACTTAAAAAATAATTGAGTGCAGGGATAATTTCGTAGTTGTGTCTTTTAAATTTTCTATGTCGGATACGGTAACACTACCGATGTTTTCAAGTTTAACCAACCAAACACAAATTAAAAAATTAATATATTACTAATGCCATTTTTATTTCTCAAATAAAATGTTGCCCCGTTAAAAAGCACATGCTATACGAAGCATTATTATTTTCTAATTTTAATAGATAACGGGAAGTGCCGTGTGGCATTATTAAGGGTAACATCTAGAAAAACACCACTTTTTGCGTGCGCAAACATATTTGAAGTATAGCAAAGGGGTAAACAAATTATAAATTTATTATAACAACGAAAACACAATAACAAAAGTTTTTTATTGCTTGATTGTGATTTTTTATTAACTCACAATACAACAAGATTAAAATTTCTACATGTTAAGATATTTAACTCTAAAAACGTACGTATAATTTTCTAAAAGTGAATTATTAATAAAAATAGGAGAATGAAGTAGAAAATAAGAGAGTAAGCTTATATAATCCACGGTATTATATTTGTTTAGATTGCTTTTACCTAAAAGTAGTTATTTTCACTTACACCATTATTATTGTAAAGTGGTTAAAATAATCTTAAATCATATTATTTTTAATTTAGACCTTTTTAACTTTTTGCTTGGGGACTAAGTCATGACGCTATTCATAAGTATTAAATGCCTTTTTCTGTAAAGGCTTTGCCAAAATTTATTATTTTCTAACACTTCTGAATCATTTCATATAAACCATTTTTTTCCTTAACTAGAAATTAACGATTATCTTTGCAAAATCACACTTGTAACACAGTTTTAAGACATGTTTCTAACAGCTATTTGGTTAAAGTTGCATTTTATAAAAACAAACTATAAAAAACGTGTGATTACATTTTCAATATAGTGTAAAAGCGTTCCAAAAAGCCTAGAAATTAATAGCCGTATCTTGGGAACCTGTAAACCAATATGGTTGATTTCAAATGACGAAAATTTTATTTTATTTTTGTGAGAATACAAATACTCACCAAATTATGAAATTTATCAAAAAAGTTTAAATTAAATCAGGGAAAAGCTAGATTATACACAGTCACTTACCAATTATATTTTGATAAATTGCCGAGCATAGTAACGTTAAGTTTCACCTAGTTTGAAACAGACCAGACCTTCACATTCAAGCCCAACATTTTATTATTTCAAAGTTTCCATATAAGTTAATATATTCTTTCGCAAAAGAAATAATAAACAAATTTAAGATATTATAAATTAAAGTCATCTTTCCATCTTTAAGAACTCTTATACTTGGTTGAAATATATACAAGATTTCTTTACTGCCGAATATAGCGCTCTTACGTTTTTAATTACAAAATTTCCTGTTTAATAACAGAAACAATATCGTTTTTGCAAAAAGCATTAAGAGAAAGCTGAACGCAAAAGTTTTTGAACAGTCACCTGCTGCTTGTTTCCTTCTCAAGTGTTTCCTTTTAATTAAAACTCAACAACAAATGCAGAATGGCAAAAAACAAAAAAAATCCAGAATGGCAAAAAATAAAAAGTGGCAAAAGATTAAAGTAGATATTATAAAATTATATTTTACTGAGCTTTTTGAATACAGAATGTTTGTTTTCCGATATTATCATTTTTGTTGAACTTTAATTTGATTTCATTAAATCTTTGTACTAAAAGAATATTATTCTTATTTCTTAGTTCTTACCAATGTAAATAACTAATTTATTGTACTCAAATCTTAATCAGATATTTTATGTTGGGTAGCGGGAGCCGTCTCGCTATGATTAATGTGTCTGCTCTTTTCCTCGAGTGTCCATCAAATTGCAGTAAATCTCGTGCTAGGAATGAATTACGTATTTGCAAGAGTATGTTTTACTTCTTTTTGGATATTGGGATATTCTATATTCCTATGGATATTCTTGTCAAGTTTGATTTCAAAATACGTTCCATAAATCTTTATCTAATCGACCTGTAGGAATATCAAATCAAGAATCAGCTGTGTAGTTCTGCTTATTTTCAAATGCCTATCTAATAGAGGTCACGATTCTGTGGACTTGCTCAATAACACTATCCGTCGCACAAAAACCAAACTGATAGTCCAGGATAATGGTCATTAAGATAATGAGTTAAACTCGAGACGAAAAATTTTTCAAATAACATTGCTTGCTAATATTGAGAGATGGCTAATAATATTGTGTCCTCTCCTAGTTTAGGATCAATTTCATACATCTTCCAAAGGCATTTAACACAAACCAATGCGCAACATAAATAGCAAAAAATCTCATAGCTGAATAAAGTAAGTTTCCTCTCATTGACGATAAGGTCTGGGTCATTTTCATATAATCATTCACTGTGTGGCTTTTAATTGAAATGGTGGAATGCTTTTACATTTTCAATCGAGCTCTTTTCCTCCGTACGGCTTTTAAGTTTTTATTTTTTAATATTGAGGGTATATAAAAGCAGGCTTCTTATTTTTTTGGTCTCTTTTGACTCTTCTCGCTCCACAAATTGATTTCGGGCAACTGATTTGAAATTCACGACTTTCTTACTGACATTGAATTTCGTGCTAACCCAAGCCTTTATTCTTAACTGATTTCAGACTGTCGACACTCCTCCTCATCACTGAGTCGTTTTGCTAGTATTTGTCTAAGGCATAGCTACACCAAGGCATTCACATTTAACAAGTGCCTTTCTACGGTCCTAAGCCTTATGCTAGGACCACATTTTCACACACAGTGCGCCACCATCGCAGCTTTTCCCACGCACAGTCTACAAGTGTCATATTCCACGATTTTCACGTGGCCAGATGCTACTTGAAGATTTTATGATCTGCCACTAACGTAGTGATTCAGCTTAAGATAGCCCTATTATACCTAAGCAACATACTGGCCTTCCAGCTAAGTGGCATTTTTAACACCATTCGAGCCTGTCTATATGTGGAAGTCTCCCTCCACCTTTTTATTTGCAATAAGTTTTCCCATTGTAGTCCTTTGGTCGCAGTAGGTCATTTCAAAAGCAACTTTGGGTTCTTTTTTACAGAAATTACGATCATAGCCACTTTTAGCTAGTTCGTCTGCTGCTTAATTCCCAGCTAATCGTATGTGTCTCTTAACCGACATCAATGTCATCTCATTCAATGCGTCACATCTGATTACTTTCATAACAGATTTCACGATTAACTGGGAATACACGTTCACTTTATAATGGACTGATTGTCAAGTGCAATCAAAACCTATTTTCTTTCCACCCGAGGTTCGGGCATGTAAGCCACCGAAGCGAGACGACAGCCTAAAGCAAACAAAAGTGATTTAATATCGCTTTGATGCAAGAACCCTGGACGCAACAGGATTATTGGGCTAAATCATAAAAAAAGGTGCTGTGGCTTAAGTAGTTAGAAGGTTGATTATTATTCATATGATGGTTCTAGTTACCTGGGTTCGTTTACCATCCGCTGCCAATAATCAATAACATAAATTTTTCTAACTGACTTGCTTCGATTCACTCTAGTATATACCGCAGCACACTGTTTCGTCTATATCACTAAATTGTCGCTGAAGCAATATAATCAATAAAATTGCTGTACTACTGTTTAAAAAATAAACATAAAGCTTAATTGCAAAGCTGTAATCACTGAGGCTTTTCTTTTCTTTCTACTTCCATACCTCTACAAAAAAAGTTCCACAATTATTTAAAATAATTATTAGCCTGCATTAGTTGCATGAGTTTTACTTTCTTTTATAAAAAAATAACAAAAAAGTGACTACAGGGAGGACTCGTCCGGAATTTTTTTATTGTGTCTAAAATTATTTTCTTTCCATGTGACGTACCGACACCACCTATTTCAGAGCTGCAATATCTGATGAGGACGGCCAAACATACAGGCAAGGAAGTACTTGCTGCAATTCTAATTCACGGCGTATAACAAGAGGGGACAGGCTCTAATAGATTACATAACTTCTAGCGATTCTACGGTGCTTAACACTAGTAATGTATCCATTTTTGGTAACAAGATTAGGAAAAAGCTATCAGATATAACTTACAAACCGTATTAAATCGATCCTAGAATTGGGGGTTTCAGAAGCACACTCCGTCTCGGATCACTGATATATAATATTGTGGATGCCAAGCCCACCGATAGATAAGAGCATTTTCAGGAACACGGCTTACTCCAACTGATCGAATAAGACATCAAGTAGGGCAGCCGACTTTTGGCGAGGGAGCTCAAGGAGAACGGATTAAGACACGAAATCACTTGAGGCCCTAAAAGCTCTGCTGCAACGCTCGATAAAAAAATGCCATACAGCACTGAATATTGGAAACACTTTTTGGCGAATTACAAGGAGGCCCAAAAAAGTATAAAACAAGGAGGTTGCTGAGACTAAGGTTATCTGAAAATAGTAAGGAGGTGAGTGTACTGGTGGGTACTATGGCTTGCGAGGTCATCGACGTCGTATAGGATGTGCGGATAGAGAGGAGTGCATAGCATGCAGGAACGACATCGAGACAAAGGAACACTTCATATGTCTCTGCCCGAGAGGCACTGACTGGCAGCTACTCAGAGAATTTGTTCAGGAAGTTTAATGCTTTTTTTTAATAGGTGGCCCAAAATGCTTGCTAATTGCATATATTCAGCCATGGGACGAATATCTCTCCGCTCGCTTTACCTAACCTAACTTATAAATATTTTTGTTTTTTGAACTTACTGTATCTCTAGAAAAATCAGCCATATAAATTATGTGTAGAACTTCTAACACCACAATCAATAATAAAACATAATTTGCTTGCGCGAACTTAACCGGCTTATGTTGTGCCTATTTCGCTTGGAGACAATTAGGCAGAGGTAAAAAAGGAAATGGTATTTGCTTTTAGAAACGACATTTTAAAAATTTTCTCTGATAAAAATGTTGCTGCTTTAACACTGAGTGATACTGTCGAATAAGGGTTTAAATATAATAATGCTTGCTAATATAGAAACAACTGTTGTTTAAATCAGCTGTATTGCGCTTCAATTGGGTAAGATTTACTTCAGGTGATTGTAAGTTTATAGTGGTTTATATTAAATTTGCTTTTGTATTTGTATTTTGGCTGACCTAAACCAGTCAGAGACACAATATTGAATTAAATACAATAATTCATTGGGGCTTAAAACCGTATAAAAAAATACGTAATCGACATAATTTTCACGAATAAAATCGTAGTTCTGCTATTTGAAATGAATAAGTTAAGAATTTATGTTAAGAAATAAAAGACAAAATAATAAGTGTACATTTATCTTCTTTTCTGCACAATCCAATTTCGTATGCATTATATTATACTCTGGCGCCAAAAGTTCCGTAGTTCGTTCTTACCTTCGGAAAATTTTCAGGTTTTTCAGTGTTTACTTTATTTAGTTTCATTCAATTCATCACATTTGGCACTTCAATTATACGTAAAAAATGTCCCTTGTTTTTCAAGTTGCTTTAACATAATGCCAAAAACGTCACACTGGACTAAATATTTGTACACAATGCTATCAATTTCACTTTCAAATAAAATTGGATTTTTATTTCGCTTAATATTGTCGCAGTATTATTTTTGGATGCTTCATCTTGCCATTATAGGTAAGAGGTATTTCTGACAACCAACCAACGCTGACGTTCTTGTTTAGGGATAGCTGTAACTGGAACACTTGTACGTTGTATATCGTTAGAGACTGTCGATCGTTCTAAGCTATGGTAAGCAAATTTCTGTTTTTATTATCACTGCAACCCTGAGAAAGGCGTCTAAGACTGTCGTACAGTGACTAACAGTCAAATCGACTGTGCTTAATCCTCTTCCATTTGATGTTAGTGCTTCAACACCCAGAAGTACCTAACTGATTTTAAACTTCTTTCTTAACTTAACTTAAATGGCACAAAAACATAAACGCACTCAGAACAAAATACGATCCAAGTTGATATGTTTAAAATCACCCCATTTCTAGGCAACTTGATAGTTTGTTAAAATTGTTTTCCATAATTTTTCCCACATTTGAAAGTTAAAAAATATATTGCCTACCTAATTTTAGCTATCGAGTTGTATTAAAGAACGCAAAGTTATGAGTGGGATAAAAACAGCGTGAATGGTTTCGTATAATACAACACACTGAATGCATTAGGCCTGAACTTGGGCAGTCGCTCTCTCATGCGCCTTAATTATGTTAGAAGATATTCTCCAAAAATATTCTCAGTTTAGATAAGAAAATAACTAAAAATAAAGTTATTATATAAAAAAACGTTCTTCTAGATTTGCACTGGAAATTAGCGTCTTTCTCCGCACTTTAAAGAACTATAGAAAAAAGGGTTGATAATGCAGCAGGATCCCAATACTTTGTTTAGTTATAAAAAAAGAAAGATGTTCCTTATTAAAATTTAAGTATAGCCAATAAATTACCAAATAAAGAAAGTATTTAATAAAAAATCGGTGGAACTTATTAATATATTTTTGAAATTCCTAAAATATTATTTTTTTTAAACGAAACAATCAATCTCGAAATGTTTTTTTTGCTAAATAATGCGTGTAGTACTGGTGCATAAAAATTTTATTTTGCTTAAAAAAAATGTTGGCTAAAGTGTTGCTACGGCCAAGTATTACAATATATTTGTCACTGATTAAAAAACTAACAAGCTATGAACACACTTGCATACAAAGAAAATTTTGTAAAACGTGCATTGCATATTATTCTACATAGCATGTCTTTATAATTTTTTTTAAGCTGTACTAAATTTAACTTTGGTATATTTTGGGAAACTGCCAATATAATACTAAGAAACATACAACCCAACTTAAATACATATGTGCTTTCAAACCACATGGGTAATACATGCTATTTTTCAGCTATTAAACAATACCACATAAGGATGAATAACCTAGAAAATTACACGCATGCATTTGAACATGTTTTTTTTTTTACTATTAAAAAAGGAAAACTTACATATCCTCGAAACATGGTGAAGGATATTTTTACGTCTTAGTCTCTTCTTCATGATAGTGTGAAAAAAATTCCTATATTGTAGAAAAATAAAAGAAATGTATTCTTAACTCTTTAATAATTTCTAGTACTTAGTATTTAAAATATTTGTACATTTGCCATAAAATCAGGCTATTGACACGCAAAAAATTCGAATATTTTCGGTTTCGTTACGAATTTTCCTTCCAAAATCTTAAGCCTGCTGGTTAGTTTAATGATATTTTAAAATTTTCTGTAATCACACCCGTTATTAATTGTGTTTCATATATACTTCTACTTTTAATTTATTATTCAGTATCAAATATTGCTTACAACTACTACTAAAAATACTACTAAAATTATTGAAATTTTTTTAGTACGAAATATTCTAATAAAGTATATGAGAAGTAAATTAAAAAAATTTATTTTGGCTTTGAGGCAATATTTTTTCTTAACCAAGAACAAAGCAAAAAATATTTAATATGAAAAAAAAATGCGAATTGCTTTAAATATTTGGTTGAATAAATGAAGCTTACAGTTGACACTAGCTCGATAAAAAGAAACAAAGGCTGCTCGTTAAAAAGAATAGTTCAACTAGCAGGCTGATACAAAATCTATAGGAATAAAATAAACAACCGAATATTTTATTAAAATAATGCTTATAGTGACTGTTTCACAGTTTTGTTGCAAAGCATGTTTAGCACACACAACATTGAATCGATATAAAATAAACATTTCCGTACAAGAAAAAACAAAAAGTTTGGTACAAAATCCCACCAGAATTAATACCGCTATCTGAAACATAAATATATGTTAAGTTAAAAACAAACAGAATTAAAGTTTAACGTTGCTTTTCATTATATACAATAAGCGCTTACGCACCCAAAATTACTCTTTCGCCTCAGTAGCTCTCTATTTATATTATAATATTTTTCACTAATTTTTTATAAGCAAAATATAACAAAATACGAACCACATTGTAGAGTCAAATATAATAGTGAATAAAAGAAACAGCTGATAGAAAAAGTTATACATATATCTTTTTCTCAATAATAAAACAATTATATATTTGGTTACAGGTATTTTTCATTTGCTTTTCGATACATATGGTTGCAACTGTGTACCTTAAAAACACATCCGATCTAAGAAAATAACTTGATTTTATGAAATAATGTTAGACTAATTTCATCTGTACTTGCTCAATGTCAAAGAGTTTCAAACAATATTACGTTTACACTAGTACTATTCTACAAACAAATTTTACAATTCATATTACTTATGCGACAATGTAAAACGGCTTTAAGAGAATATCGGGTTCGCATTGCACACAAACCTTCCCACTTTGGAACATTTGTTTAAGTGTTTATTTGAATTGATTCTCATTATGAAATGAATAATTTTATGTTATTACCCTAAGTTTGAAATATTAGATATGCCTAAAACAATCGCATATATGTATATATTCGAAAAGAAATGAAACAAAATAATATTGTTACAAAGATAAGTGTACACATATATTCTTACGAGTATGAATTAAAGGAGTATAGAA
This sequence comes from Phania funesta, assembly GCA_963932375.1. Taxonomy (NCBI): domain Eukaryota; kingdom Metazoa; phylum Arthropoda; class Insecta; order Diptera; family Tachinidae; genus Phania; species Phania funesta. The sequence continues at coordinate 35,417,349 of OZ010655.1, forward strand.
ATTGCCAGCAAAGCAGAAACAACAACAACGATATAACATGAACACGTGTAGACAATTCACAAGGAGTTAAATACATCGGGGGCAACAACAGAGCAAAGAAAGTTATAGCAACAAATACCATTATAAAAAAAGAACTGAAAAATATGTTTATAGCTAAAGAATTATGTACTGGATTCTTGAGTTTTTTATCGATTTGTATACAATTTCCGTAGAAAATATTTGACTACTATAAAAAGACTGCATTAATAATGAGCAAAACGTTAAACTGACAGCAACGTTATAAAAGAGTAGTTGTATGGGTCGAAAAAGGACCTAAAAAGTAAGAGGCCTGCTTTGATTTCTCCCCTTCATTAATAAAAATCAGCGTGGATAAAAAATAAATTCTGGGGTTTATTACTTAAAGCAAAGTCTATAACTAAAAGAATCGATGCAAGAATTAAACTCCTGTAAACTTTTTAAACGTAGCAATATAGACTGCTTTTCGAGGTGTATAGCGACAATGTTTTATAATCACTTACAGAAATTCTCCATAATTCTGTTAGTATTTAATATCAAAACAGTTTCTGTAAAATATATTACTGTCACATTGTTCTCCAGTGAGCGAAAAAAAAACAAACAGTGATACCCTAGTAAATGCGCAAATAATTTTGATGAATTATTAATAATAGTTCTACTCAAACATGCTGTTAACAGATAATGCTGTGTGTGAAAGCTGGATGATAAATTCTTGCATAGGATTTCTGGCTGCTTTATTTTCCGTCAAAAGACGGAAATGACGAAATAAAAAGAGTGAGTTTGGCGAATTTCCATTTATTTTTCACTTTTGCGGGGAAATGCTAATATTCTGAATCCTTATTCAGATTACCTACGAACCTAAAGGTTAGACCGAATTAAATAATAAAATAATTAAAAAACTGACAAAAAAACCGAATTTCTCCGAAAGCCGTTATTTCACAAACGAAAATTCAAATATTCAAAATTTTGCGAAAGATTTTAATTCTCGACAATTTTGAGTACCTCAAAAGCTAAGAACTTTAATAATATTTTTCTTGTCAAAAAATCAAAATTTAATTTAAAAGCGAAAGTTTACGAAACAAAACCAAAATTCGCGAAATTTTGAATATTCACCACAAAATCTTTAAATTTTACCGCAATTTTTTAATTTCGCAGAAAAATAAAACAAGTTAGAGATATAATTTTTTCTAGGAAATTTGTATCAATTCGTTGTTTTGCAAGTATTTATTTGTCATGTGAGGTAGCAGCGAGTGACCTTTACCATTACCACGACGGAAATTCGCTCCAAATATCTACATTAAACAACCCTGACGGAATATCAAATCAAGATGCTAATAATGTTGAAAATGGGCTGGCTTTCGCTGTGCGTATTGTTATTTTAGAATTTATTTCTTACTTACTTACTTACTCGAGTATTTATTATCCTGAGCAGCGTGCTGAAGCATGTTCATTAACAAGTCTATGCAACATTAGCACCACTATGCAACAGGTTGCTGCACTGTTAGCATATAAGAAAACTGGAATTAAAGGTCCGACCGTTTACGTATGAGAGGTTTAAAACAACTTGCATGATTTTGGTACTGTGTCTTTTATTTTGTTTTTGTGCATCTTGAAATAATGAAAGCAAATTTCATTTATTTTCTTTTGAAAACATTTGTTGAAATTTGTTTGGTTATCAGGAATTTGTTTCGCCATTTAACATAAATAGAATTTATGCTATCAAAAGTAAAATACATTACGTATTCCGCTCTCCGTGGCCTAGAGCTCGATCCTCCGGAAACCGAATACTTGCAGCGCTAGCGCCTTCCGATTGACGCATGAAAAAATTAGTAACCATGTCCTCTTGGCAATATACCCGTTGACAGTATTGGTAAATTAATTGGTAAATCGTAAACTCACACGCAGTATGCAGTTTATATAAAATGCCGCGTGCAACACCCATGTCATCACATACTACTATAAATGTTTAAAGTAGCTATCGATGGTTTGTTTGTTATTTATTATAATTAATGTAAGGGGATATAGAAGCAGACCGCTTATTTTGCGGGTAGCTTTTCTTGAATTGATTTCTGGCAACTGATTTGTAATTTGTGAATACTTTACTTTGATTGAGTTTCATTCTAACAGTAGCCTTTACTCTTAACTGTAGTGTTTTAAGACTGCCGACTGGTAACTGCGGCCTTCTTCCTCATCACGGAGACTCTTACAATTGCTCTTGTCTAAGGATATGATCGCCCGTGATTCTAAGCCTTGTACACACGACGTGGGCTTCCATCTAGTTGCTTTCAAGCACATCTTCTTAGATTTTTATCCTATGACCTCTACTAACGCAGTAATCCGACTTAAGGTACCCCTATTATATCTAAACATATCATTTGCTTTCTTGCCTGTTTGTAACCTACAATATTCCGAGCCATAAAAGCAATCTTTTGGAAACAAAAAAGCAACAAGTTTTAATTCTGGTTTTTAGTAAGTTGGTTTTCCAGTTTATTTTAATTATTACAGTTCTTTTATTTGCTATTTATGTATTTTTTATTCATTATTTGATTGATTGACCTTTCTCAACGAAAAAGTTATAGGAAAATAATAAAGAAATCAGTAGGAGGTTTTTCAAATGTTCTGAGATTCAGTCGGTTGCAAGCTGGAAAAGAGATTTTTAATAAAGCTGAGCATCGAATAATAACTAAAGTAAATAATGGTTTTATTTAACGAAAACGTTTAATACTTAAAAATTTGTAATGATATTTTGACAATAAATATTATAGAATTGAGCACTTCCTTAAACGGAAGAACTATAAGAAATCTCTGTTACAACTGTCAAAAAGATATGAAAAGTTTAAAATATTTTTCTATCATTAAAACCTGTTTTGTACTTTTTTCAATTGCGCTTATTCCGGAAAAGTTTGGAGAAGCAAGCCGAAATAAACAACAGAATACTGTTTTGCCACAATCATCTTAACGAATTTTGCGTTTGGATGTAAAAGATATCTTACTACAAACTTTGACTATTAAACCTAGTTTTTCTGAGTTTTAGAAATTATATTTTATGAGTCAAAAAGGCCAAACTAGAGAAAAAAGTATTAAACAGCTTGAAAGAGGAAGGAAAAAATAATAATTGGCTTCTATTATCATTTGTAACCTTAAGCTTTGTGTATTTAAAACCAGGGCTAATTTGTAATGTTGCTCTTATTCTGTGTTATGAATATGTATAGAAATATGCTTTAGGAAATATAAAAGCCGGGAATAATAATAAATGAATAAAGACTCTCTACTTGCGGTTGTATTAATTTTGCCTTTTCTTCGTTTTCTACCAACCAGCCAGTAACGAAATGGTTGTACAAAAATTATAATTATGAAAATATGTCCGGAATACAATGAATGTGTGTATGGCTAAAACATCTAAACAAGGATTATTCTGCAAATTACATTACATATTTTTATTAGTTTGTGTTTGCCAGCAATTTTTTTACAACATAAAAAAGCAGAGGAAATATTCCAATTATAATTAAGTAAATTTTAATTGTAGTCTAAATGGATTAATAAAAAAAAACTTTAGTATGCGCCAGTCCTGCTTTAAACGAAAATCTTATATTTTCAAATATAATTTCATTTGTCAAATTAGTTAATTTTTGTACATAAAATTGTTGTTGCTTGAAGCATCTGAAATCGTTTCTTAAGTGAAACGATTTTTACATAAGCAACAAAAATACCAACGAAGCTAAATTCAAGCCAAGATATTTCAACACTAAAAATTTTAGCAAACAAATCTCTATTTTATTTAATCAAGTCAAGCGTTTTGGATTAACATTAAATTTATTATAAATGTGGTTTAGTTAAACCTTAAGGGATGTACATATTTTAGGTAGCCACCAGTGACATTTACCATTCAGTGTCGTTGTAGAAGGTAACAAAATTTATGTAAAAAGAAATTATTAGACAAAAAACTGCATTGCATAAAAATAAAATTATTTGCAATAAGAAATAAAATTTCAAAACAAATTAATGTATTTGAAGTGAAAAAATGCATTGCGGCTTATCTCTTAATTAACGTAAAGAAGAGACTAAAACAAGATCTAGCAGGGTCAATAAGATTATTTGAAGAAAATGAAACAAATTTTTGATTCTTGATTTAATATTCCGACAGGGTGTTTTGATGTAGATTCTTGCAACAAATTTCTGTCATCCCTTGTCAGTGTCATTTTTCATTTTTAACTAAAAGAGGTTTTCTTTTCCTGATAATATGATAATACTTCTACGCCCATTTGCTAGCATATTATTAGTCAGGTCTGGGAAACATTTTGCATACAAAAATGTCGAAAAGCTCAAGCCAGATCCGGACTTGTTAAAAGCCAATATAGCTAGAATGCCACCATATGATCTATAGAGGATCCCCATAGCATGGAAAAGGAAATAATATTTATGGACCATGAAGCGATAAAGGAAAAAGTGAAATCAGCCCACGAATTGGGGTATAAGAAAATGCGCATAGTAGCCTATTTTTACTCCAAGGCCGAAAAGACGTCTAAAGAGGATTTGTTAAGAAAATTAATTGATAGCAAAAAAAAAAGACCTAACAGCCCATATCTACTGTAGTGGGTTTAACGACCAATTTTTGTAGAGAAAAACTTGTTTTATAAATTCAAAATATTTCAATAATTTGGCATAACTTTCAAGATTTGTTAATTGTTACAAATAAATAGTTTTAAGTAAAGACCCCCTATTTATTTATTACAATAACTGACAATAAAAGCATATCAATAATTAATTAAAGTGATCATGTAACTCTAAGCCAAGTGAGATGTTAAGTTAAATTTTGCATAAAATCTATAGTAATTTGGTCAGCAGAAAATATTATAAAAATTTTAAAAAAGTCCAAAAGTTAACTTTGTTAACTTTCATAAATATTTTATTTAAAATTTCCATAACATGAGAAATGTCTGTTCATTTCAATTAGAAACAGTTCCAAAAAGAATTTAGAAATGAATAAAATAAAGAAAAACACCGAAATCCGTAGTTACCTGTTATTTTAAATAAAATTATTTTGAAAAAAAAATACTTTTCTATGAATTTAATTTTCCTGGCTAAAAAAACTGAATCCAAGTGTATCCCATCATAAAGATCGTCATGGCCCTACGTTGCATAGGAAAAAATGGCTGTTTTAAAAAATATTTATCATTATTAATTTCTCTTCAGCAACATATTTTTGGATTTCCTCTTTAAGCCAGTTGTTACTGTTGGTTGTGTAGACACGGAACAACGTCAAGGTTTTCGTTAATACTATCAGCTAATGAAGTTACAATAATAATTAATAATTTTCAATGAGCTTCGAATTAGTGATATAAATACTTATTTTTTTGAAAAACTTAATTTAATTAGACACCAGCAGAATAGATTGTATTTTCTGCGCCTCTGAACACTTTAGCATTCTCATGTAAAGCAACCATTAATTAAAATTGTGATCAAAAACTGTTCCTTTCTTGCATAACTTCAACTTTTCGTTGTAATTAAATTAAATAATTTAATTTGTAAAGAAATCCGCTGGTCGATATTTTCCTCTTCAAACAAATTTAAAAGTGATAGAAATCTATGCAATATCAGAAAGAAACTTGAGACTTAAAACATTAATAATGACGTCAATAAAGCGAGAAATTTAAAAAAAAAATTAATTATTAAAAATTGTATTGCTTAACTCATGAAAATTAAATTTTTTTTGTTGAAAATCCCTTGTGGTCTTGGTCTTCTGTTAGAAATTGTAGGTAAAATTACAGGAGTTCGGAAGATTTTATGTTGATTTGAAACGTAGCAGAGAGGGAAATTATTAGTTGTACACTAAATTAAATTAAAAAAAGTTTTAATTTTAGTCATGCATTTGAATATGATAAAAGTAAAAGATTTGCGAATCTCCGGGTCTTTAAAATTTGGAATTTTAACGAAATGTTACTCTAACATTTTTACAAAATTCAAACATTCGGGGAGAGTTTCCAAACTTTATTTTGTTGATTTTCAGATTTTTTTCGGATTGAACCCAGCCTTAAAGGAAAAAAATATTAACCAAAATCGGTTGACAAACAGAGCAGAAAAGCGTACTGAGCTATTTGATTTTTGGCTATTTATATTCATTTGGATACACATAAATATTGTTACAGATTTATAACATTTATTTGTAATCTATCAAATATAATTACATTTTCGCTACTGTAGATTAAAGATTTTGGTTTGAAATTACCGTGTCACAATAAATTTCTATGTAAATGTATTCTTTTTATAGTGAAATACATTACTACGGTAACCAGACCATGTCTGTACATGGGTTTTTTTTTGACAGTTTGCATTTAATAAATAAAATACCAATTTTTTGGAATTATTGTTAGAGTTGTTAGCGAATACGTATCACGGGTGAATTTTGATAAAGTTTAATGGGCATACCTCGAGACCCTATTTCATTTCCAAGGACATTTATATTTTATCTAATTTTCTTTGCTAGTGAATTGTATAATTTCCTTTTTAATATTTTAATAAATTAAACACTCATAATATTCTTCGGGGTTCTAAAGTAAATTAAATACCCATTTAAGATCAGGTTAGAATGAAACCACATATCAGACGTTTAAAATAAACTAAGCCGATGCTAAATATTTCACATTGACATAATGTGTATTAACGCTGCAAAATTTAATGGGTATTATTCGTACAAAAGATATTAAATTTAATTTTTTTTAAATTTGTGATTATCAAACTACACGACTTCTCATGTCTGGTAAAATATAATTTTACTTATTATTTTTCTTTCTTGTGACAGATCATTTGCAAAGAATGTATTTTAACTTGTAAAAGGAAATATTAGTATTTGATAACTAATGAAGCTAGGAAATTTTTAAATTAGTTATTTAAACTATTCTTTAAAATTCTTGTTTTTATAATGAAATAAATTAGGATAAAAAATTACTTACAAACAATTTCTGTAATTGTTTTTTGTTTCTTTTATTTTATTACAAAAATTAGATTAAATATTTAAATTTCATGTTTAATAGTTCTACTTTAACTTTGTACTTTTTATTAATCATTCATTAACAATATCGTATCTTCAAAAAGATTTTTTGCTTCAAAATTATTTTAAATAGTTTCAATTACTGATATCAGCTATCTTTCTTCAAATGGACTGATCAATTAACTTCAGGCACGCATGCTCTTTGGAAGATTGTTTAATATATTTAATACGGACACTGCCACCATGTTTATTTTATTTGAAAAGATTTTTTTTTGGGTAAAACAAAACTTTACATTCAAATCTTTAAGATCAAAATGACAAAAAGGATTGAAAGAGTAGAACAATTTTATAATTCATAAATTTAATTTTTCCAATTTTAAAATATAATTTTTTATTTACCGCTAAAATACTGCAAAATTAAAAAAAAAATGGGAGGTTGTTATTTGTCAAACTTAATAACAACAACTTTTAATGAAATTTATTAAATTATTAACTAAAACAAAATAATCGTATTTCATAAATATTTTTATTTGAAGTATAATTATTCATCACAAGAACAATCTCACATGTTTCTGTTATAAAGAAAAGCCAATATTCTAAATCTTAATTTAAGTGTTTATGTCATGTCAGGTTTCTTCAAGTTCAATAGAAATTTATATGTCAGGTGCTTTTATCGAAGTGTGTGAAAATAATTTACAATGTTAAGTTTCGAATGGTCAATTGAGGGGTCGCTGTGGCTTAGGTAATTGGCGTGTTGACTATTAAGCACGCCTACTCCTGTGTTCGCATTTCGATCGCTGCCGATAACATATATTATTATAATAAATATATACTATGTATATTCTATTAATACAAGTCTTCCTTTGTCGGTATCGCTTTATATCACTAAATCGTCGACGAAATCAAATAATGAATAAAAATGGCTACAGTAAAAAATTAAAAGAATGCTCAACTTTGAAATTAAAAAACCCTATGTGGGGATACAAATCTAATATTGTTAGAAAATATATTCCCATACTTTCTTAATTATGCACTACTAAGCGTGGTTCTGGTTTCCTAATAATAATTTACGAAATATAATTTTTTTAAGGAGGTATTTTTATAAAAATATTAAAGAGCGATGAGGGACAAAAAATTTAAATCTGAATTTTTTATGAATATACTGGTTCATGTGTTCGTGGTAAGGCGGATCTATGAAATTGTTATTCTCTCAGGACTAATGGTAGTAGAACCTCTGTTGGCCCAACTTGCTTCACACTAGTTGTTTTAAACCCTGCTTGTAAGATAAACACTTACGGAGGTCTAACCAATGCACCATTAGCCTGCTGCCAACTGAGTGTTGATTTGCTTGCTGGCCTTTGATAGTCGCGACCGAGTGCACATATATAATTGTATTACCTACCCTCTGGTAAGATGAATATGGTGTATTATTTTTTACAATTGTATGGATTTGACAAACAAATGAAGATAATTGGATGCTAATCATAAAACTGTTCATTTCAAGCTAATTCTAAGTAATATTGATATCTAAAGCTAAAACTATATGAAACTTGAGAATGAAGTTTTTACAACACTCTAACTTTTCTGTTATTGAATGCTTTCATTGCCAACCAACGGTTGGCTAAAAGCAAATTGCATATGGTAACCTAGAATTCAATAACAGAAAAGTTAGAGTGTTGTAAAAACTTCATTTTCAACCAAGGAAAAAGACTATAGTATGAAAAATTCAAATATTGAGAAATAACTCATTCTCGTATTCCATTTGTCTTAAATGTTGGTATAAATAGAAGTTGTTTAGACACACAATTCGTAGATAAGACACGAAGAACGTTGATAACGTGTGTAGCGGCGTAGAAAATGCATTCCATTCAGCTAGATGACTAATAAAATTAAAACTTTTACTGTTTTCAAAGGTTGTCCATATTAAATAAATAATTCTCTTTCTGATAAAGAAAAACGAAGTCATGCCTAAAAATTAAAATTATTTAATAATTAATTAATATTTGTAGTTCGGAAAAAAACAACAAAACTTATTTATCAAATTTGTTGTATGCAGTTTTATAGTAAAAATATGTATGGTGTTTCAATTGTATTAAGTTACCTTATAAAACTCATTACAAAATATTTTTGCAAAAAATAGACTAACTATGATGATTTTAAAATATATTTGCAATTAAAAGATAGGAAATTTATGTTTCGAAACTACAATTACGCCAAGAAATAACGAAATAGAACGACATTAAAACTACTTCATCTCCCTTGACTATCCTACGACATATTTTTTCACTTAAACTAGCGTGTATATCAACAAAAACTTTAACCCACATTTGGCCGCCAAAATTCGTCTTTTATATCTCGCCTATCCAGATTTCATACGTCATTCTTATGACACTATTTGTTCGGTATGTGAATGTGAATAATGTGTGTAGTAGAGGTCTGCATCGAGTACCTACTTTTTCTTTCTCTCAGAAAACAAGCAGAGAAGAGAACTGAAGGGTTGTTTGTCAAATACCAACAAGAAGGTAGCCGCAGAAAAATATGTTCTTAAAAAAATGTTCATACAAAAATAGCAACATAAAATTTGAGAACATGAAAAGTATAGTACCGCAAAAATGATGTTCCTATTGGCGGAACAATGAGTATATGTGTAGCATTTAAACACATATGTAATTACGTACATGGCGAAATTGAAAATAGTTCAGTAAGCAGATGACGACAATTATAACCATAAATATGTAAATACATACATTTGTATGTACATCCATAACAAATATTTAGGTAAAAAAAAATGATTTTGGTAGCAATTAGATTTTACTTTCGCTGTCGGTTTTTAAGGAGTTTTAGGTTTTTCCTACATATGACTTTTTAAACATTGATGGGTGTGTATTTTTTACAGATAAAGAAAGGTGTAAAAACCCACGACTAAAAATAAATCAATTTATAACATCTCTTTTTTTTGTACGCTAGCTGTTACATGAAGACAAAAAACAAATTTTTTTAAGATAGTAGTTCTGGTAAAACCAAATTTATTTCATACAAACACAGAAATATCAATTAACATTCTAAAATCAAAAGGATGTATGTACATAAAATAGATTTTGAACTTTTTATTTATTGTATTTAACAAAGACAATTAAAACTGTATAAAACGTCTTAAAACGTATAAAGTTCATTATAATATACGAAATAATTATCAATCTTTTTATTATGAAAAATAAAATTCAATTTCATGTTAAAATAAAAGACTTAAATAAGGTACTTATAACTAATAGAAATATTTTTAAAGTAGGAGATCAATAATAAGAAATTTATAAAAGAAGTAATATAATTATCTTGTTGTGAAAATGACACCAAAATCCAATAGTCGCAAAAAAAATTTAATCTAATTCATTACATACATACTATGAAACAATAATAAAACAAATAATATGAAACTAGTTTGTATTGTTAGATACACACACATCATATTCCTCTTCTCATATTCCTATTCTCGTTGTCGAACTAAACGTTCAACATGTTCTTCATGTAGTACTTGAGTACTTGCAGTACATGAGAAGTTTTAGCTCGTATCATGTTCCTAAAATGAACACAGCCGAGTACATATGAACAACATGCACTTCATACGCGGTACCTAAAAAAAGAAGAACATGTAAATGTAATGTTCCCACAATTTTGATGTTCTCAAAATTGAGTACTTAATTTTGTTCTGATACTGCGAGTAAGTCTTCATGCCTTGACGCTTCTCGTGTACGTCACGTTAGTTGGCCTCCAGAATAATAGTGAATGTCATACAATTAAAGCAAAGAATTATCCAATAATAAGTTATAGTCTTATAAGAAAATACTTAAATGATCGATAAGAAACTGTCAATTTCTTGCGGGTAAACAAAAATAAATATTATCAAAATTAAAATCTATTTATTTTTTACACTAATCTTTAAAATAAAAGTGGTTTGCTGGGTGATATAACTTTGTTTGAAGGTAAGCGAGTATGAGCGAGTATGTAAACCAATGGATTATTTACAAAGCCATAATTATATATGGATGCTAATGTCCAAGAGTTTTATTATATAAGAAAATGTCTATATGTAGCATATAAAATATTAATGAAATAATTGTTAAATTATATTCACAAAAGTCTATTAGAACTAACAATCGATTTGAAAAAATATGTTATATACTGTGCGTTTAAGCTATGCAGCCGTTCATTTTTACTTTCTAGACTTTCTGGTTAAAGAATTTTTAAAATAATATCAAATTTATAGTTTGCAAATCGATTTGACTTTGAACATCTAGAAAAGAACGATTCATATTTTTTTTTAAATAATGCATACAGACGGAAGTTTTAAAACGGTACACATTTTTAAAATACCTTTATAAAACTGAGTTATTTTATTTAAAAGAAAAAATTAACATTTAATATATACTCATTATTTGTAATTGTAAATGCACTATTGTAGTAGAAACCTATTGTCCACCACTGTGATACCAATTAAATTAATTGGCATACGAATATAAAGAGGTAAAATTGTACCAAGCATGTATACTTCCATGCCTACAATCAGTATGCAGCAGTTAAGATATTTTCAGTATTGTATTTTTATTTCTACTATATTTCCAGTCTTAGATACATCAACATTATTGTAGATGTTTTGTTGTTGCATTCAGCCGAAAAAAGGAAACGTTGAAAAAAATTAATTTTTTTATTTTAAATTAAATTAAAATTAAAAAACTCCGCATCAAAATTAACGTTAAGTTACACTTACATTTTTTTTTAATCTACTCAGTTTTTTCAGAGATTTCGAAAAACTCTAACGATAACAAAATTGTCCATACAGAATTTTAAATTATTTTGTAGATATATAAATCTATTTACATAATGAAACTTTTCACGAAACTAGTTGCATGAAACTTTTGTTTAAATGAGCGACTCTCTGCAACTCTTGTCAACAAATAAAAATTTTTGTCCACTAATTTCATGAAAAATTTCATAAACATAAATGTAGCCCTATAATAACAACTTTACATAATTTAACTAAAAATACTTAAATTACTCACCTGCAGTAATTTCAGGAAATAATTTAAAGCTGTTTGTTATTATAAAAACAATGCGCTACATTGTAAGGTAAGTTAATGTAAAACTAACTAAGGAATTAAGTACGTCATAATATATGAAATTGAAAATGTTAGTAGAAGAGAACCGTAAGAATTACATAAAATTTTAAAAGATCGAAATATCATTTTAATTTTTAAGTACACGTACATCAATCATATGTATCAAGGCTCCTAGCACTCGACAAAAATATATAGTTTGGTGAAAGTCTCTCTGAAACACCTGGTCTTCAATTTGGTTTTAAGTAGTTTTATATCATTTTAAGTACTAGCCTAGAGATTAAATTCTTCTCAAATAAGCTGTAGCTGCCTTTCACTTAAACTTTAGTAAGCTACTTAAAAATGTCCATCCCTGTATTAAAAATAAATTCATTTTCAGTTGAAAAGTTTACAATTTTGTTTATTTATGTATTTATTTTAATGAATGCAATCAGACAATGTTTGTATATTTTTGTGTTAACTACGGTCAATTTTTATGATGTTAAATGATGCAATTAGGAAATAAAAATTCATTTGCGTGGTTTTGTTTTACATAAATACATAAAAAAATATTGCGTAACAATTGCCGTTATTGTAACTCAATCATTTCGCCAGAAAGGCAAAGAGAAAATGAGCACTGAAAATTAACAATTCAAGAGCGTGTAAATTTATAAGAGATGTGGATAAGTAAAATAAGTGTGTATTGTATCAATCTGGAGCTCAAAAGCAATATATTAAGGTCAAGTTCCACAGGGATCCCCACGAATAAACCAGCTTCCTTAGATCCGTGATATATCGGTCAAATTGTAATACCTTAAAGCCACCAAAACAAAAGAAAATTTAGTCACACCATTTGTGTCACTAGAGAATAAAAGAGGAGATAAAATATGGTTGCCGCATGGTCATGGGACTTGTATTATACTTTCTATAACAATATGCGGTGTGGAAAACAGATTATTGTTATTTTAAATTATTTCATACCATAAGTTTATTACAATAAGCAAGCTTTTGTTTACATTCAATCACTAAATGTTAGTTACCAGTATTAACTGAAACACAGTTCGATTGAACTAAAATTTTAACAACAACCAACGTTTTTCAAATACTCTAATATTTCTAACCGTGAGATATTATGAATAATCATAACATGTAATGTTGTTTCGTGTTTAATCAAAGTATGATTAAAAAACAATCATACAAATTTGCTTTCAAACAAATTTTGTTCTTGAACTCTGTCAATTTTTGATTTGGTCTCTAAGCTGTCGATTAATTTAGTTATATACATTCAGCGCTAATATTTTGTTTCCATTCATTTTTTCTCCGAACCAAAATGTTGACCTAAGTCTTTAAACTTATAGTATTACCGTTCGTGAATTCGACGAGGATAGCTCTTTTATTATTATTTATCTTTACTATAGCTGCGTCGAACATATTTAAATCTTGACTGTAATTGTTATAATATGATAATGTGAATACTTTAAACAATATAAGTGTTGTGTTGTATATCATTCTTACTATTTTTGCAACATTGAGATTCTAAAAAAGTGTTTCTTCATATTATCTATAATATGATTAAATAACAATCATATAATTCAACCATACGTATTTTCGCATGCACTACAAGCTCAGGTGCTAATTTTACTACATTCAATTTTGAGCACATCAATAACTGCATTGTACCAGTGGACTACTCGGAACATAGTCCATAATTTGTGCATATCTTAAGACCCCTACTGCCATCACCCTTTATTACATTCATATATATGCAATGCAGTTTTAAATGGTGCAATCTTCGAATACCTGATATATAAAACCAAGATATATTGATTGATACAAGTGAAAGTTGTTTACATAAGTCTATAGTTACAACGAAAGTCCTCCTCATTAATGATAAAATAACATATTCTTTAAAATAATGTTTAGTTTCTTGTGCAGTCATAAGTGTATTAGATCATAATATTGCATCACTAAAGCATCGGTATCATCTTCTTCTTCATGCACATCTATCTTTAAAGCTAGTCACGATTATTAGGGCCTATTGCATGGTGTAATGCATTACAGAAAATATATGGCATTCGTAATGCGTTACAAAATACTACCGCGTTATATTTTTCATATTTCTGGCTAAAACTATTTGACTGATTTTATACCAATAAACAAATTTAAAACTAAGCAAATTGTACACCCCATTACTTTAACCTTTGGAAAGTTAATACCACAAAAAATTAACAACTTGAAGTGTCAAAGTTATGACTGTGAATAATACGATAGCGTATAAGTAATTACTCATGGCTTTAAAATATTCATTGTTGGAGGACATCTTTTTATATATTGTTACAAAGTAATAGTCAAAGATGTGTGAAACGACCTATTGTATAAATACGCAATAACATAAACATAAAGCAAATAGAAATTGCGTAGCAGAAATTCCCCGAACCGCGATTCAGGAAAACAATTTCTATAGCAAGCAAAAAGTAAACAAAAGATACACACACACACACACACACACATATACAAGACTACTACGCCAGCAACTGAAATAACTGATGCGCAATTTCGCGTATGTTCGGGACATTTCAAGAAGCGGCCGTGATCTGTATATAAAGGCGCCGTCCACCGCAGAAGATATATTTGACTTTGAGATTTCATAGAGTGAACATCTGTGTGTACAATAGAAGTGCTAAGTGTACAGTGTAAATTAGTACAGAAGAGTTGTAAATTGAGTCTTAATTGCCGAATAAAACTGTGTACTGATAAAATCATAAAGGAGTGTGTATTTTAATTTTGCAATTAAAAGAACCCTTCAAAATAACGTTTATTGTGGTAATAAACGTAACAATATATTAATTTTTTTTTTTTAACAATTTTCCAGGAGTGCGAGTTCACGCTCTTTGTGAACAATATGTAGGTTTCTCGTGTTACCAAGCTTTAATTTATTTCCTGTACTTAAGTTAATTATTTTATTAAAGGTTTCTAGGAGGAAGTTTCATTAGGTTTTCTATTGATCGATGTTTTCATACTATAATAGGATATCTTTCATGTAATGACTGTTTTTAACAGAATTATATCCTTCCTATAGCTATAAAAATGATTGTACAGGGTGGGCCAGAAAGAATTGCGAATTTGAAAAAATCATTAAAAAAAACTAAGTACAAACCACATACAAATTTTTATTTTTACAAAAATTAACATCTTGGAAATTCAGTTCTTAAAAATAACATCATCGAGATGTGCACCATCGCCCTGCAAACATTCTTCGAATCTGAACCTCAAATTGGTAAAAACTCGCTGGCACATTGCACGGGGAATATCTGCCATTTCTTTCCGGATATTGGTCTTTAACTGGTCAATTGTGGCTGGGTTATTGGAGTAGACTCTACTTTTTAGGTATCCCCACAAAAAAAAGTCCAGTGGTGTGAGATCCGGACTTCTAGGAGGCCATTCAATGTCACCTCGGCGCGATATCAGTTTCTCAGCAAACATCTCGTTTACGACCGCCAAAGAGGCATTAGCTGTGTGCCATGTCGCGCCATCTTCTTGAAACCATGTCACACGATTATAGGCTTCAAATTTTTCCAGTTGTGGGAAGAAAAAATTCCTTAACATGGCTATGTATCGGTCAGAATTTAAAGTGACATATTGCCCTTGTCGATTTTCGAAGAAGTGGGGTCCGATAATTCCGTGCGCTGACATGACCGTCCAAATGGTTACTTTCGGCGAATGTAGAGGCTTTTGATGTTTTGCACGTGGGTTCTCTGCAGCACAGTAACGGCAATTCTGTTTATTCACATGCCCATTTATGTGAAAATGGGCTTCGTCAGAGAACAGAATATTGTTGAAACTCCGAAAGCGTTCCAGCATTGTTTGAACAAAAGTTCGTCGTAAAATTGGATCATTTGGCTTTAATTCCTGCACAAGTTGAATTTTATACGGGTGCAATTTCAGATCTTTCAACAAAACGCGACGCAAAGATGTTCTGGACACCACAAGTTCGGCTGACCGCTTTCGAGTCGATAAAGCAGGATTACGTTGAACTGAAGCTGTTACTTGTTCAATTGTGTCCTCCGTTCTTGTTGACCATGGGCGTCCCGCAGGCTTCTGTTTGAGAGTCGAACTAGTAGCTTCGAACTTTCTGACCCACGATCGAATCACGCTTTCCTTCGGACACTGATTTAAGTCATGTAATCCATACTCACGTCGAAATAAACGCCGAACAATAATGCACGAATCGTGATTTTTGTAATATTATTTAACGCAGAAAGCACGTTGCGCGCCGGTGAAGTGATCAATTGCGACTAAATATCCGAGAACCGAGCTACTTAACCCCACCACCCGCGCAGTCCCCTCTCTAACGCTTTAAACGCAAGAGTGTTTTTAAAATCGTATTCCCTTCTGGCCCACCCTGTATAAAGAGGTACATTTGTTTTAGTATATTTTTATATTGTTAAACACGAAAACTGGCCTTATACCAGAAAACAAAAAATAATTTACATACATCAGTGGCAGATCTAGGAGGAAGGGAAATTTATCTCTTATTATACATGCATAAATTTTAAAGTAAGCGTAATGCAAAAACTCTCTAAACTAGAAGGAGTACTCTTGAGCTTAAAAACATTTATTCATGTACTTGCTTCTCTAATTTGCGTTATAAATCACAACCTCGCTGAAACACATTTCAAATAATGTTACATTACTTTTAATGTTACCGCAAAACTTTTGAAGGCATCGTTTACGAAATGTATTCAAATAAAAACAACAAAAAACTCATACAAAACTCATTCTACATAGTTTAATGTTGTGTTAAATTAAAAAGCAGAATAACTTAGTAGATACGCACTTCATCATTTTTATATTTATGGGCCAAAATTGTTTCAGGAGCAAAATTAAATGCTTGCTCATCAACTTAAGAAATTTTACAATTTCTTTATTGTATTTAGGCATTTGCTTGTACTGAAGTATTGATCTAGTCGTACATGATAGTTCATATGAAATGTGGGTAATTCGTAGTGAATATTGTCCCTTATTCCCGGGATATTGTTAATAATCAGTTTGTGTAAATTTCCTTTTAGTTGCGTGAGTATGTGATCACGTAAACTTCGTGGTTTGTTATTGATTTTTGGTTTTCAGTGATCTTAAAACCTGTGATTTCGAACATTTACCAAAGAAGATTGTTACATTAAATCGAAGTCCAAAAGTATAGAACTAATTCTAGGACTATAGACCTACCAAGATCAATGAAAATACTTGTCAACATCAGAAAAGTATATTATATCACACGTGAGGTGTTAAATATTCCACATAGCTAATTGTAGTTATGTTTTTTTCATGCTAGTTTTTAAAAAATATAGGTTTAAAGTTCTGTTGTCACGATTTAAGGTCACTGCCAACTAATTGTGTGGTACCCTGTCTCTTTCTCAAACACAAGAAGGAATAAACTCCAGTTATTACACCATATGTTACAGTAGATTTCAAAGACAACGGTATTGTTGAAGCCTGTTTTCATATGTGTCTACGATGTCATAATATATGCCATTCAGCAAAGTTTTTCGGTTTTTACTACAGACGGCTTAAGTTGAGATATATTTATTATTATTATGATGACCCCAAATTAAACACCAAAGTTAAACCAAATATATGTTGAAAGAACAAGTGTTGAAAAAAGGTACTGTACTTATGTAAAAAATTATGGCGAGCAGTTTCCCTCTAAAAACGAATTTTGGGTTTATTTGCGTCGATTCAAATAAGGTGAATGGTACACAAGTTACGGGACAAGTAATAGGATTCATTGAAAAAAAAGCTACCACATGCTCAGTAGTTGTAAAACGTTAATCGCCGATTTATTGTTCAGCAGTAAAAAGTATTTAAAAAAGAGCGGATGTGAAATTTTACCTTATCCGCTACCTTGCACAGAACTTGTTCATTTGTTTCACCGGCACATAACAAAATAACTGAATAACTATTCTCTGCAGTCGACTTTGTCAATATTTGGCTTGATTCTTTTTTGATAATTGAATATGTTATTGAACTGAAACTATATTTTTGAACAAGAAAAACAGCGAGAACTTTCTTTCGCAAAACAAATTTTTTTTTTCCTTTTTAAACCTACAATATATAGCAAAAGCGAGACTACATATTTATATGTGGATATATGCCCTTGCATGCATTTGAGTACTCTATAAATGTACATACAAAGCCATAAATAAATATAAACACATGCATACAAAAAAGCTTTTGTATTGGTAATTTGCAAAATTTGGTGTATATCTTGTTAGGAGTTAAGATGGGCCCTGCTATTATCTGCTGCACACATGCTTTCACTGAACAAACGAGTATTTAGGGTACGTTTTTTATAAGTTAGTAAGTAAAGTTAAAGTGCCAAATTTATTGCAATGCAAAAAGCACACAGAGATATACAGTCATTTTACATTTAAAGCGTCCGCTGTCGCGTGGCTATAAATTTACTGCTTTATAAATATTAAACCATTGCTGTTCTGGTAACCATTCAAATGTTTAAATAGTCAAACATGGTCGAGTAATAATTGGTTCGAGGCGGGGAACTCTATATGTAGAAACGACACAAACTATTTTTAAACTTATGAACTTGGTTGTATTGCAACATAAATTTGTATGCCATTGATTTTCAAATATCATTATTAGTATGTGCAATAAGCTGCCAAATTTTGTTTCAATTATTTCAGATTTATCGCATAGGAATATGAGGTGGCGGTATTTCGGTACAAGTAATCATGTAGATTTTTGGAACGCAATTCAGTTATCGCTTGTCAAGTTTGGCTTAGAGACAAGTCTCGTTCAAATCACACTGTCGGAATATTAAATCAAAAATGAAGAAACAAATAATCATGGACATCAAATGTCATGTCTCATTAAGTTAATAAAAAAAATAAATTTAAGAAAAAAAATAAAGTAAGAAAAAAACAAACTAGCTAAAACAATTTTTTGTAATAATTGCAACAAAGCTTATATTAAACACGTTAAGGCTTTATATTTGAACGTGTTTTATTCAAAATATTAAGTAATTTGAAAAGCAGTAGTTCTATCCGCACAAGTTCATATTATGATTTCAGAAGGCGCATTTAAGAGACATCGGGGCAAAGATTACTGGCCATTGGAAGTTTGGGAACCACGCAAATCGAATATGGTTGCCAGCAAATGTTTCGTGCAAAGTTTTGAAGTTATCAGAATGAAGACGAGAAGGAGACGGTATTTCTTGTGCCCCTGTCCGGCCCGAGGAAACCTATGCCAGATTCATCCCGGACGCGGATCCTTCGGCAGCCTCCCTGAAGTATCTAATGGGGGAATACAGACAATATATATCTTCATAAGTAGCAGCAACTGGTTTAGAGGCGACTCCACACCGACACAAACATAGTAACCCATCGCTAATCTAAACGTTTCTACCCCTCTTTCTATCTCACACTATTCCTGTTCAGGTAACACGGGATATACGAACAACCTGTTGACCTAACTTAATCTAGCACACCGTCAGAGAAATACTTTACAACTTTTTTTTGCACATGCTACTGAAAGATTGATTTTCTGTCTTATTTCATTATCCGTTCGTGACTACGTATTTTGTCTGTCCTTAATTCTACCCTATTATCCCACACAAATACAACTTAAATTATATGTGTGTATGGATGACATGATTAAAGATCAGATATCATTGATATTCAGTTTGTAATTTCTACAATACTCAGCGCTACGAACTATCTCGTGAACAAATTTCTTAACTTTGCTTTACTCGCTACCAGATAATTTTATGTTCAAGCAGCTGGCTCATACCTTAGAGCAGCTGCAACATGGATAGCAGAGGCATTGCTTGCATCCTGGGAAGAAAAGTTTAAGCTGATAATATCATAATAATAGTTTCTTTTACCATAACATCGGAATAGGGTTATATTCAAAATAGTTATAGCTCTCTCTTATCAGAATCAGTATTATTATAGGCCAAATTCGCTTACATATATTAAATACGTGGTCATCACCTAAAGTCTGTTAAACGCAAAGAAAAACATGGTTGTGGAAGGGTCACGAAAATTGAAAACAAGTTATTGCTCACATTTAATCATTAAACGATTTTCACCGTCAAAATTGCAAAATGGTCGAGTTGAAAAATGTAACTTTCATTAAAATTCTAACCGCTAACAAGGTACTTTCTTTTTTATTCAATAGTAATTCAATAACTGTAATGTTTAAAATTTGTTAGGTGTTTAATCAAAGTAAAAAAGGTGCTGCAACTTAAGTGGTTAGCGCTTTGACTATAGCACATTTGCTAACTTTAATCGCTTATGTTTTTACCCCAGCCAGTAAGATACATTTTTTGCAACTATATAATTCAAGAAAAATATGTCGCTTTTATATTATGGATAACTTATAAATCCGTTTTGTTTGCGTATAGAAATTTATATAGCAAAATTAAAAAAAGCCAATAAAACCTCTGAGTGAGATAACGAAATTAAAATATACGAATTGTTATCTGAGGGTGCTGTGTCTTACGTAGTGGCTACGTTGACTATTAAGCATTCAATAAGCTTAGACGCCTGTATTCGTATCCCATCCCCCACCAAGCTGTTACACTGAGTCATTAAAATAAACGTTTCATTAAAAATATATATAAACTACTCACAATCAAATTTTTAAATTTTAACGAAATTTTGTCAACGGAATAGAGCATTACTCCGCGTTTTTTTAGTGCAAATGAATTTAAATTTGTTTTAAATATGCGATTTAAAAAAAATTCATATTGAAGTTATTTTTTTTTTACCACAATATTGATGTCTGGTGTTTTATACAAAATGCCGCAGAGCAAAGTTCCATATCGGCTGAAACTTTAAAGTAGCAGGAAATCGACTTACAGACCTTTTTTATTTTTAATTTTGAGTTCTTGAATTTCTCTATCGACAATATCCCACATCCATAATCTCTTCTGCTTCATATTTATATTTTTGTACTGGGTCCTAAAAAATCCTTTTAAATTCATAATTTGTTTTACAGTGCTGTGCACTGTTTATAGTTTGAAGATTTTATGGAATTTTTGGCGAAACGATAAGATGTGAAATAAAATACTTTATATTCAAGCCAGACTTTTTAAACAAAGTCAAAGGCACTGACATTTCGTTACAAATACATTTACAAGAAAATAATAATATGCCACATAATGCGTATAAAAATTTGAGCATAAATATTGCTCATACGCTATGTTGAAACAATTTTATCTACGAGTATAACAAATTTTCGTTAAAAAGTATGTCATGGGATAATCTTGATTCTTTTTTCTATTGTATAACTTTGAGTTAGTAGCCATCGGAAATGAAAGATTTGACCAATTTCATACTTTTTTATAAGAGTGAGGTGAGGACCACTTAACGTCCTATAATAATTCCTTCTGCTAAAATTGATCATGTGAAAAAATTATTTGCTACTCTTATAAATATTTTAAAATAAGCAAGGATTTTAAAAATTTATAAAAAAAAAATTCAAATAAAATATGTTGATTAGTTTTATATTCCAAAACACATCAAGATTCTTATTGAAAGAAACATCTAGCTTCACTAGGTTTCAATTTTTTTTTTTTTTTAGAGAAAAACAATTTCTTGTTTCAACAAGACTTCTTTTTTATAGGTTGCTTTTGTCGGTGTTTGGTTTCTGCTTCTGATTCTTTGCTATCAGGTTTGTATTTATTACTAAGGCTGCAATAAAATGTCATTTCTAGCCTATATTATAAATAATATAAACAAACAACTTAGAAAATCTACAACCACGATATTGCACCCAGAAATATGTAACGTACTATGTCTGTGTGGCAAAAAGAAAACTACGAACAACCAAAACATCAATATCATCACGAGTTTTATTTTGTCAATATTATGATCGTTCGGCACACCAGCCAAGATGGGGTCTAATCTAACATATTAGGACTGTCACTTACTGCTTAAGAGATATCTATTGAAATTTAGTATAATCGCCAGCTTGTCAAAATTTTGTTTTAAGTTTGAAATATACATTACAATGTTAAGTAATAAATTATATGTGTTTAGAAAAATATTTCTCTATTTGATTTGTTTATTAGAAGTTGATGGACATTTTTATAAACATGCCTAAAAAAAGTTTTATTAAAATCTGTTAATTAAATTCTTAGTAAATATACTGTTTAAAGTTTTTTTTTGAATATCTAACAGAAAAACTCTTTTAACACAAATTTCCCATCAGACACACGGCCGGCAATTTAGAAATTAATTAATTGAAATTAGAAAATATGAGGGTACATTTTTAATATTTTATGAGATTTGTCACAGTTAAAGGGATTGTATGAGTTTATAGTTTTAATATATTTTATATTTACAGGATCTTACCTCCAAGGGATTTGTTTAAATGTAGTAAATAATTCTTGTGTGTGAACAATATTTCCTCATAAAAATCAAATTTAGTTTACTAAATTGAACCGAAATTTTGTCTTAAACTTGTTCTCAGCTGTAAATTAGTTTTATAAAAACATGTCCAAAGCTTTTCCTTTCGCTGTATTTGGACGAGCACAAAGCATTTTACGTTTTTAAGGAAACAATTTTGAAGTTTTTTACAGCTTCATATTTATTACATCTTTGCTACACTTTCCATTTTTTCCATATGAATTTTTTCCATATGAAATTGTCTTTATAAGTCACTATTTTGTAAAATTCATTTATATTATATTTACTATTTTTCATATACACTTCTTAAACATACATCCTTGAAAGTATATTAATATTTACGTCACAGTGCAATATTTGCATTAGAGTAAATGAAATATTGCGTAGCTAGGACATGTCATTGAATTTTTTCCGAAAAAGTTAAGGTAATATTCGAGATATGTTTATAAAATTAGTCAGAAGGCAATTTACGACGGAACAACGTGTTTGAATTTCCGCTAGCGAGATTCAGCTAAATACCATTTTAAAATTATATATTTATTTCATAATTTACTTAGTTTATAAAAGTTATCAAAAAAAAAAAAAAAACCAATAAAAGAAAATTACTTTTACAACTCATAAGTATTTGTATGTAATAATATTTGTAGTAAAATTATGTTTGATATACTTGAATCCATCTTGACATTTTCAACACTTCGATAAAAAAACAGTAGTTTATCATCATTAAAGAATTCTCAGGCACGTAAATGCATAATTACACACATGAACAAAACGTACATACATAAAAATGATCAGTTAATGAGTCAAACATGCACAAACATAAGATATCAGTTATTTATTCCTTTCATGCGCCCATGCTTTGTTTTTGTATATTATATTTTGTTTGCCCTGTCAAAATCATTAGTTAGTCTGACTGACTGCAAGCAATACATAACTGTATCAAGGGATACGTGACATTGTATTTGTATATAACAAAAATTAATGAGTGTATGGAAATTTAAAGAAGTTATTTTCGAAAAAGTGTTGAATAATGATTTCCCCTTACCAAATAACTATTTGTGTTGGTATTGACACCTCGCGTGAGTTAACGTAGCCAATCATTTAAAACTACCTGTTACCGCGAAATATTACTTGTTGGCCGAATACTGTGTACATTATCATAGAATAAATTGGACATTGTGTTTGAGGACCAACCTTCCAGTTTAATCTTGTACCAGTGGCTAACTAATTAACAAAAATTTAACAAACGCCATCCATTCTACAGATACGCAATACTTTTAAAAATATATTTTGCAAGAAAACAAAAATAACAGAAATTAAAATGGTACACTTGTAAATAACAACGCACAAAAATACAAATACGAAAGTAAGGCCAATTTCCTACCCGTTAAAAGCACTGAGATTAAAATTAAGACAAAATTAGTCTAGGAATATTACTAGATGTTGACAAATCTTTTCTATGATTCTTTCTGCTATTAGAAAATTAATAAAAAATTTCACAGCTAGCAAGTTTTCAGAAATAGGATGCTATTCTACATATCAATATCGTAGTTCTCATTATGATTTCAGCACTTTTAACGGCCGACATTTTTTTACACATTTATGTTTTTCTGTGGATCTGGCTCCCGTTTTCCAAGTTATATTTTACAAGCGGATGGGTTATACAAAATTTCAGCTCTCTACCTATAGTGGAAGTGTTCCGTTCCAATTAGGGGACATCCTTGTTTCCTTACATAAAAAGTACCCGTCAGCTATCTAGCTATAGTGGAAGTTTCTCATAATATTGATGAGTGAGTCAATTAGTCAATTAGGTCCTTATATATGGATTTTCTACAACTTCATATTACGGGACACTTTTACGGTGAAACTTCTAACTTCGCCTACGGGGTTAACTCTATATGAAGTCCTTATGTTTGAAGTTTTACTATTTTATGATAAAATATAGTTGTTAAGGATTTAAAACAGAACGAATGGCAAATCTATATTTAATACCTGTGAACTTGTCTTTAAGATTGACGTAGCTGGGCTAAAACTTTTCTCAACTATTTTTTTGTAAAGAAACTAAATGCTATACAACCTTGCGTAGTAACTCACTTGTCGTTAACTGGTTTCTTTAACAATGAAAACAACAACAAATATATCTAATTCTCCGGCGAAACTAAATTGAAGATTATATATGGAGTAATATCTACAGCCAATAGAATTTACTCAAGGCTAAAAAAGCTCCAAGCAAATAAAGTATAGAAATTTGTAGAATAAAATATGTGAAAAATATGTCAATAAACCAAATAGAAGTAAGACTTGATTATTAAGAAAAATAAAGAATTGCTGATCTCAGATCTAGAGTTTGTGGCGCTTATTGTAAAATAATGAAGCATAACAAGAATCAGCCGCAAAGGGTAGAAAAAATGTATTTAAAAACTTCCTTTCAGCTTTATTTCTTTTAATTCTAAGATATTTTTATATTTCTCTTTGTTAATTTTCAATTTCAGGCAAATAGCAAAAACAAGAACAGGAAATGTGAAGCAAACAATAGAAATAAAGGATTTTTAAATAAAATTTCAGTTAAACTACAGCAACTACCAATACCACTACATATAGTAAATAATTTTGATATCCTGATACACACAATGCAGGAGATTCCCATAAATTTTGCCATTAAACTTAAAGCCGTGTTATTAAAACACTTGATATACGCTGAATATGGTTACAACTTAAGGGACAAGTTAAAAAAAAAACTTTAAATCAAAATGGATAAAGTTTAAGAAATGTAAAGAAAAATTGTATCTCGGCCTCAATTGTCAACAGCACCATAAAACCTCAAAAGAAGAACAATTACCTGAACACAAATAATCCTCAAAAGCTGCAAAAACAAAACCAAACTTTAAACACACCGAACTACGCTCTCATACAGCAACATGAACAAATAAAATCGGAGAATTTTCCGAATAACTACAAATAAAATAAAACTGAAGAAAAACGAGCCTTTCCCTCATTTGTGAAGCGCTGACCTTCTACAAATTCGGGTTAAACTAAAGCATTTGAAATAGTCGGTTGTGTTTGTTTATTGCAAATAACAAGCACAGACTTAAAGGATGAAGAGTGGCACGACATATTAATAATATATTATAATATTATACCTCATTCTTTATTCACAATTTATTGACCCACCCCTACCCTGGACGTCAGTATACATACATAATAATTAATACTAAATTTATGAATTCACACTCAATGTAAAGATTGATCTTTTGTTGATCATGAGTAATAAATATTTTTTTATTAAACTGGAAATCTATTTTTTTTTTATATTTATTATATATTTTATGACCAAAAGTACATATATAGTAGTTATTCACCCATCCCACATTACTTGTTTTTAGTTCGGAGAATTGTTAGTTGCTTTACTTCTTAACGGATTCTAAAAAAATATGAAGGTAAAATAGTTTTGTTCGTGTATACCAAGGAATTTGTGGCGAAATATATTTGGAAGGTTGTCTTATATATTTCCATTGTAAAGATCTGTATCCCATTTCACACATGATTTTCAGAATTATGAACAAAAAAGGGTGAATGTATAATTTAAAATTTACTAAAAATTAAAATTACTTGATAATTAATTATAAAAATAAATTTTCGTAATTTTTTGGACGGAATGTTGAAAAAATGTATCCACTGACAAGGCTCTTAAATGTACATGAAATTTCCATGCGCTTCATATTGTTCTACTTTAGTTGTGTATGATGTTGAATATCTTACATCCAAGAATTTTCAAATGCCTCATGTTCATTGTAAAATGTTGATGAGTGAAGTACTGCAAGTAGTTGTGGCAATAAAGGAAGAAAAATTCCACCATATTTTCCAGTCAGCGAATGGGGCAAAGTGGTGCAAAATTATTAACGACTTTGCATGTATTAGTGACATTGAGATTTATTTTACGTGAAAATAATACTTTGGCATTTTTATTAGAGTTCAATTCGGTTTGTTGCAATTCTCCCCTGTTTTATTTGTTCGGAAATGATGCTCATTACATTTAAAAGGGAATTAATTAACGAAACATCGTTCAGGTACATTAAAAAGTTGGAATAATGGTGCATTGTTAATATCCCAAAGACAGCATTATTGAAGCAGTTCCCTATTGGCACCAAAAAGTATGTTTAATTTTCCCCCTGCCCTTGATAGGCGTGTCTGCTTTGTAATCTATCCACAATGATATATTTCTACACGGGTTATGTGGGATCAATCGAAAATGAACTGAGTCCTAAAAGCGAATTCCCAGCAAAGTATACATTTAAAAATGCCTAATAAAGCTTGGTTGTAAGAATACCGTCAGATAAGTCGCCGGATAGGTGCAGACGTACAATTCGGAACTTTTTCCTCGCTCACCTGGCATAAAAAAATTCTTTAAAATGGGTATACCTCCGAGACATAGTGTCATAATGATTGAAGTCAGAAGTGAACTGAACGAATATATTGAATATAGCACCTATAATGTGAACTATGGTTTAAATTGTAATTGTAAGATAATTTTCAAATCTTTATTTTAGAAAATACCCCTTAAAAAACTGGGTCAATTGCATATAAAGTTTGCTTTATTAAACATAGAGTATAAAAATTTGTTTTTTTCTATATCATTTTCCTCTTAACATTCGTAGTGATGAGTATTACGCTAAAACTATATGATGCTGTTGTTTATATTTGTTGCAAAAAGGGGTAAATACTCGTATATCATGTTTGCCATGTGAACATTGTAGGCACTTTGTAAGTTTGCCATGCCTGCTAACAGCTAGCAGCTATTTGCTCATAATAAGCACTGCCACATCTAAAAATAGTAAAAACTACGAGTATTTAAGGCAGATTTCTTGTAAGCATGTATAATCATTATATATGTGTGTATTTGAGTGTTAAGTTGTAAGAGAGTGTACATATATCCGTTTAGGAATAACAGCAAAAAATTTCTTCACAAAAATTTCAGTGTCTTGATCTTTTTGTCATAGAGAAATGCAGATAGCATTTTGTTTTATTTTTTCATATGTGTAAGCAAATAAATTTAAATAAATTTTTACTTTCTTCTCTGCTTTTCATTTCAATATTCTTTGTTGGTTTTCTTGTTGTTTGTGTTGCTCGTTTTTAGTCCAGCCTTTTAATCTCCATGGATTGTGTTGTGCAGATTGTTTGTGTCAAAACTAGACATTTATAAATCTTGACAAAGTGCTCAAATATAAATTTATTTTGTGGCTCTACACCTCGGTCAACACAAAAAACTCAAGGATCAAAGTGACACAAACATATTTTATAAAATTTGAAAATTAAACTAAAAATACCTCAAGGAAAAATAAAAAACTAACATAATTGAAATAGATATGACTTGTTAAACTTGAATTTGTGTGCGAAAGTAATCTTTATATTAAATAGTGTGGCAATTGTCAGCAAAGCCGTTTCATTTTGAACAATTCAAAAAAGTACCCCTGCGACAGATGGTTTGGTTTCCTCGGCACTTTTGTATTTTTAAGTTTTTATACATATGTATATAGTTAAACTGAACTTCAAAACAACCTACAAAACAATTAACAAATACTCACGGAAAGTAGTTTTCGAAAAAAAAACCATACGAACGTTAATAAGATCATCTAACACCGATAAAAATCAAAAAACAAAAAACAGAAATACTGAAAACAATACTAATATTAATTTCTACAGTCTTCAATGCATCTCAGGCCTGACGCCAAACAAGAAAAAATTTTAAAAAACACAATAAACATAAGATTTACGTACAACCACTCACTAAGACCAATATTTACTAACATCAAAGCGCCAATATAAAAGTAACAAAACAATGTTGTTTACGAAATATCATGTAAACATAGGACGAAGACAAAGAAAAATTTGGTAACTACATAATGGAGCATAAAATGGACATCAACAAAAGAAAAGAGACAACAGAATTATTTGATTGCGAAAATTGTGAAGTGGAAGAAAAAGAGATAAATAAAAAAAGACTCTGACGATATACGAGTATATGTAAGTTATAGAGTGTGAATAAAATAAGCTGGAATATGAAGTTACATTTAGTTTGTTTTTCTTTATATTAAAATATTTCTTGTTGGCTGTAAAATTTATAATATTGTAACTAATAAAACACAACTAACATTTATATTGTATTTGTGAAATTAAAGTACTAATTGCATGTTACTATAAATATTTTTTTTCATTAATAAAATAGACAAACCCCCCAAGAAGTCGACACAAAATCGACGAATCTTCGGTAGTGGGGCTTAATATGTTAATAAAGAAAGTAAAGAAAGAAAAACAAAAAATGTATTAATGTTTGGCGTTCTTGTTGTCAAAAGATGGACAACTTAGTAATTCAGATTGGGAGCGCGAAATTGACTTCAAGATTTTAAAAACATATCAATACACTGAAAATAACCTACAACAAGTTTACACTATTAAAAAAAATAACAATTATACAAATGCAAGCGGTTATGAAGTGAACAATTAATTTGATCTGACTATTAATTAATTATCAGTGCTTCTGTTGTGTTAACATAATATTCATATCCTGCGTATTTTTGCTTAACGAAATACATGACATAATGGTTAATTATCGTAATTATTATCAAAATAACAACAAAGTACAAAAACGTTACTTAAATATACAATTCATACAAAATAATTATAAACAATTAAGTGTTATACAGATATAAATTCATATAACATATAATGTATGTAACAAATCTTCGTTACTGTATAGACATTTATATAAAATAAAATAAACGCCACATACCCACAAATTTGCTCGCAAATGCGTTCATGCGTCGATTAAAGAGGGAAATTGAATTTCCTTTATATTGTTTTTCAACTGATTGCCACTGATTTCGATGTAATTATCGTCATTGTCGTTGCTGTGAGTAGCACTTTTGTGTTTGGTTTGGCTAGCTGCAGCTATAGCCATTCATGTCAACTCTCTCATTCCCTAATTGTTAAACATCCCCTGTGACACTCACAAATGCCTCGCTACATGTTTGCGGATTTGTTTATTTTAAAAATTTATTTATGTATGGGTATGAAACTGAGCTCTGAACATTTTTTGTTTATTTACATTTTATACTTCACGTTTAAGGTTGTGCCGGTAAAGCGTACAGGAAAAGTACCACCAACTGTCGTCTACTGATAAATTCCACTTAATTGGGCGATTTTTACAACATATTTAATAGTTATAGGTATGTTAAAGAGAAAAAACCAACATACAATTCATAGACTGAATTACAAAAAAACACTTGCATTTTAAAAAGACTTTGTGGAGGGGTAAAACTCAAACAATCGTACAAAATGCAATTCAGATTAAAACGTTTATGGCAAGTGCATATTCAAAGCAAATACCAAAAATCAATAAAAATAGAATGTGAGTAAATAATATAAAATAAAAAAATGTAACCAAACTGAAACTAAATTTTAGCAATAAAATAATTCCGATAAATCGAGAAATTATCATTTTCGAAAATTGAAGAAAAAATAAAACAATAAACATTTTTACTATCCCTCACTCCTTAACGAGAGTGCAATACAGAAAATAATACAAATAAAAAATTTTGGTTGGTAATTAACATACATATTTTAAAGCCTTTCATTATTTGCTTTTATCACACCAAAAAAGTACCATTATCTTATTGTCAATTTAATTCTTGGTTCTTTTGTTTGCAGAACTTGCTACGCGCTTAATTGCTGACCAAGGAAGAGGTGTTGGCGATAGGAGTTTTTAAAACCGGCAGACCCCTGACTTGCACACTCTAGTTATTCAAAAGTTTTTATATAAAAAAAAAACAAATATTTTAAAATCTTTCAATGCTGTTTCCTATTTTCTGTTGTTTAAAAAATTTAAATTGTTATATACAACAACACAACATCAAGTAAGTCCGTCTGGTATACACATTAGGGAATTTAAAAAAAGTTATGTTATTTACCCCTAGAATTAAAGGTTAGCGGAAGACGATAGCACAAAATATTTTGCCATACTCTGTGTACCGCAAAGGAGCTATTCTAAAACATAGTAAACAAATGTTAAATATTAGAAGATTTAATTGATATTGAATTCTAGGTTACCATATACAATTTGCTTTTAGCCAACCATTGGTTGGCAATGGAAGCATTGTATGTATTTCAGTTTCATCTTGGTTGATTCTATTTTAGTATCAAATTGATTTGTGATGAAGGAAACATATATGTTATGTATATGTATTTCACGCCGTGCCCAACGATTAGTAAATTTATTGTTTTGACCTAACTTTGTCGAACTGCAATTATTAAGTAATTTAATTTCTAGGTATGAGCTCGCTTTCTTTATTCTGTTTATTGAATACAGTAAAAGTTATAATTTTATTAGATATCTAGCTGAATCGAATGCATTTTCTATGCCGCTACACACGTTACCAATATTCTTCGTGTCTCATGTAGTAATTTTGTGTTCAATTGTAAACATCATCTATTTAAACCAACACTTAGGACAAAATTAGTAGATAAGAAACGAATAATGTTGACAACGAATGTTGATAACGTGTGTCGATGCAAGTTCTTCATACTTGCGTCGAATATTCCTTAAAGGTCAACGGAATGCTTTTTTGTATTCGCATCGTTGTAGTTTGTTAATAGGGAACATATGTCATTGTAATAAAATTGTGTGAATCAGTTGACACTTTAGATGCTTTGAAGAACATTACAAATTGAGCAAACTAATAGTTAACATTTTATATACGGTGGCCAACAAAAGTCTACATACGGCTACAATTTTTAGCTCTTTATCAATCTAGAATCGTTAAATAAAATAATAATGATGCAGATCTATTTCAAACTAATTTTTATTAGCATAAACCAAAAATATACTTATTATATAAACTTCAAAATTAGTTAAATAAAAACTATTAAAAGCAATTGACAAAAGTTTATTCAATTTCTATTTAGACAGCATGGTTGTACAATGATTCAATGGGTCAATGATAATTAGAGACAACATGGTAGAAGCAGGGTGATGGTTTAGGGTCCTATTGATGCTTATAGAGTGGAAAGTTTGGTTTTATTGACGGTAATATGGATCGTTATCATTATAAATCCATTCCACATACAATAAAAATTAAAACCGTTGGTCGATATTTCAAATGTCGTTCAAGATTTGGATTATTCAACAAGAAAACCCTCCGAAGCACACGGTTCATATTGTTAAGGATTACTTTGTATTTGAATTCGAAAGATCGAAGCAGCTCATACGTGTGGCAGATTTTACATTACGAAATTCGAAAATTATATGTTACTTGTGCCGTAATATTGAATGAAAAGTTTCAAGAAGGATGGCAAAATATTAGGTCCGCAGAATTGGAAACTTTAGTAGCCTTGATTCTGCATAATTGCTTTTGTTCGATATACATATACATGCGGGTGGCTGGAATATTGTCCAATTGGTGGATCAAATCCACTGCAAGTTCTGCGGTGACAAAATAAACATAAAGTTCTCCGCCCGTCTACTTAATATTAGTGCTTATAGTACAGCCAAATTTATGTAAACTGTGCTATAGCAGAACTGTTGTTAACTAAAGCAATAATCAAGGACATGTACTTTATGATTTATATAACATGCAACATAAATACAAATATCAAGGTATATATATTAATTATGTTTTTTTATTGTTTTTCCGAACTACGAATATTATTAATTGTTAAGTAATTTCAAAAAGGTTGTCCATATTAAATAAATAATTGTCTGTCTGAATAGAAAGAAAAAACGAACTCATGCCTAAAGATTGAAATTACTTAACAATTAATTATATTAATTATGTTTAGCATTCCATATTCCATTACTAAAAAAAGTTATACTTTGAGTATTTGCCTGTAAAATTTATTTGTGGGATCTGTATAAGAAATTTTTAATCATTTATACACACTTATTTATTTGCTGTTATACACGTACATACATATAATGCATTTATATCACACAATATTAGTAAAAGCATTTATCAGTTATTGGGAAGTCGAAATTTAATTGAATTATTTGTTAAAATATTCAGACCAAATCTGAACATATGCATACCCAGAAAACTTATATGAAGAAGACCAATGGACTTTAATCAAGCAAATAATTTTCTAGACATGTTTGTATTTGGACCACAAATTTCAACATAGCAACTAAAACTGCATTTGCACTTGCTAAGAATTTCCAAAGTAATTTATTTTATTTAAGCCAAAGTATATGTAAAACTTTCTTACATAACCACAAAGCGTATGTTTAGTACTTTAAACACCATTAAAGTGCAAGTTCAAATTTTTGTGTGTAAAATATATACTTTTGAAAAGTATTTTATAAAACAACAAAACTAGGATTTACTCAAGGAGAAAGAAAGAGTTGAAACGACTCCGGTTTTTCCGGTCTATAGCCGGGATATACACAGGGCTGTCCAGGGTCAGTTTCAAAGAAAATTTATAATCGCAGTTCCGAAATTGTAATTTGTATGGTTTGTGCTTTATTTAATGTTGTTGTTTTCTTTTTTTTTTTGTGTTACAATTCTCGGTGACAAGGAAAACTAGTATAATGCTATAAAATAATTTACAATTAATTTTAATTCTAATGTACTTTAAATGGTTTCTTACATCTTGGCTCCTAGCGGTATTTCTTACAAATAATAACTTCTCTATGTCCAGCTATGTGCCAACAACGATTTGATTTACTTATGTCTCTCCCGAATGTGTGACGTGATCTGCGAGTATGTTAATAATAGTCATAGCGTGGTTTGTGGAACTCGGGTTACAGGCTACTACTCTTGCTAGCTCTCTTGTCATGGCCAGTCAGTTTTGTTTCTGTAAGTTTGAGATCGTGCAACAGCGGAATACACTCATGCACGATCTCTCTCTGTTCACTGCTTGAGAGCTAGAACACGGCTGAATGAAGACTTGCTCGCTCTCTCATGCAGTCAGTCGTTCGTTCTCTGTAAGTTTGAGATCTTGCAACAGCGGAATACACTCATGCACACTCTCTCATTGTTCACTGCTTGAGAGGTAGAACACAGCTGAATGAACCCTTGCTCGCTCTCTCATACAGTCAGTCGTTTCGCTCTCTGTAAGTTTGAGATCGTGCAACAGCGGAATACACCCATGCACGCTCTCTCACTGTTCACTGCTTGAGAGCTAGAACACGGCTGAATGAACCCTTGCTCGCTCTCTCATACAGTCAAGTGGTTCGTTCTCTGTAAGTATGAGATCGTGCAACAGCGGAATACACCCATGCACGCTCTCTCACTGTTCACTGCTTGAGAGCTAGAGCACGGCTGAATGAACCCTTGCTCGCTCTCTCATGAAGTCTGCAGGTTGTCTTTCTGTCCGTGTGAGCCATTTAGGAGTGCAACGACAACAGCTAATCAATCATTATCCTCGCTCTCCCCGCATTGAAGAGCGCGACGACAATAGTTACATCGCTATTTCTCCGCTCTCCCAGTATTTAGGAGCACGACGAAAACAGCTAAGTTACTATTTTCTTCGCTCTCCCAATATCTAAGAGCGCGACGATAACAGCCAAATCAACTGTTTTCTTTGCTCTCTCAATGTTCTGTTCGCCTTGCCGCTGTACAAATTCCTCTTACCTCTCCTATGGTTTAGACACGACTGAAAACGACACAGAATTTGGCCGGCTATTTATACCTTCTCCGTTGTGTGATTGTTGTTGTCACTTACCGGTACTCTTATAATGTGATACATTAAACCTTGACGTTAATCCCTGTTCTTTTTGTCTTTTTCTTTTAAATTTCATCTTACAATACGTATGTATATATAAAGTAATTATAAAAGTACAGTTTATTCAAAACAATATTTATTTTATTTTGGACCCCGGAGTTTTGTGTCGTCACAGAGTTAACTATTAAAGTATATGCAATGCTTCAGCACCAGTTCAATTCAAACAGTGGCAGCAGTGTTGATACTGTAACGCGACAAATCTTTTGAATTTTAGTCTTATTAAAAGTGGACAGATCAAAAGCTACTTTGGCTGAAAAAAATTATTTAACATAAATAAAAGTTTCTTAAGATGTGGACTCAATTACAACTGGGACGAGAAAAGCAGCCTTAGACGTAATTTTAAACTTTATAAATAAATTTGAAAATATATGAATCCAAGAATTTTTAATTGTTTAGAAATTGTTGGAGTTACAAACATGGTTGTAGAAGTTTCTGGTTTGTGAGGGAGATGGGGTGACGATAGTGAAAATGCCTATGTTTTCATAAAAAGTAATACATTTTATGAGGATATGCAAAAATAAACTTGCTGTAACTCCATAAATTATTCGATAAAAAATATTGTTTTTAATCTTTTCTCATACATTCTTTGTTATGACCTTATGAAAATAAAAAAAATAAAAAATTTGTTTCAACAAAACGTGTTAACTCAAAAAAAAAAGTTGTTTCTTAACTCAATTTATAGCACTTGCAACTCATTATATTTAGACGCTGTGTTTTTATTTAAAATATATTAATATTTGCTATTTTATTAAAACAAAAATAAAATATATAAGTGAAATTCTTGTGTAATTTCAATTTTTCCTGTTATAAATTTTAATATGATTGTTTTTTTTTTCTAACTTAAATTTTATCTTATTGGATCTTTCGAAGAGAAATTTACAATAGGTTTTTAAATGTTAGCTTGAGATTGTTATTTATTGATTATAATCAATGTTACAAATAATTTATTGTAATAACATCCTAATATACTATCTGTTACCGCCTCTGCCCAACTCTGCACTTTATGTGTTATATATACTTGTTTTTCTTTACTTAATTGTTTTTTATTAGTAATTCTGTAATATAAACACATACATACGTTAGACAAAGATAAAATATATGTCAATATCTTTATCTAAAACATACAAGAGAACAAGGCTTAACTTGTATAGCACAATATTCTTGGCTTTTGCACTAAAATGTAAGTAAATTAACATTAAAATTTAATACTGTATAAAATTGTATTTAACATATAGGAAATTTAATGAAGTCCAGTGAAATAAATTAGCAACTAAAAACGTGCGTTTCATTTCTTAAGGACTCATTCAAATTTGGAAGCAAAAACCAGGAACTAATCGGAGTAAACACCTTTCTCGTTTACATCAATTAAATTTCATTTTAATTTTATCACGGATTTCGTTGGTTACGGTCTCTCTTCGCTACAGTCGCTAATTTGGAGCTCTGCGTATCCAGTAATTTCTAACCTCACAGTGAGTAAAAATGTCTTTCTCTACACCTTATGGTCAATCACCCGTCACTCAAGCAAGTAGTATTATGTCTAGTAAGTCATGCCCTATATGTATTGACATATCACATGGGGATTTGTCATGTTTTAAATGCAAAAAATGGTTTCACGCCGGTTGCGTCAACGTCTCATTACCACTACCAAACACGTGGTTATGTGATGCATGTACAACCTTTCATGAGTCTGTCTCATTGCGTTCAATTAATAGTACAAGCAGCAAGGCTTCTAAATCTTCAAAAGCTAAAACTATCACATTGCAATTACAACTTTTAGAAGAAGAGCGCCAACTCTCTATTGCACGTGACAATAATTTTCTAACTAAGAAATTGCAGCTGCTGCAACAAGCTGAAGAAATCGAAGATGACGCCACTTCAAAGTCTAGTATTTCTATACACGAATGGCTTGAAAATCAACCAGAAATTTCTACGTCGGACGAGGTCGTATCTTCTTCGGCATTAATTAATACAGTTGTAACTAGCTCTGCTTTAAACTTGCCTTTATCCACTGCTGCAAATAAATATTCTGCGGATAATTTTGTTACAAAAAATAAAAACACACTACCGCAAGCACCCAGCCAGCCAACATTAATTTATTCATCATCAAGAATAGCTACCAGCGAATATATTTCAAATAAAAACATTATTGAAAACGTTTGCTTACAATACCCTAACCACACATTAACAAATTCACTTAATAACCCCGTACCGCGCACAACACAGACTTTTTTTGTTAATAATAATGTAGCTTCTGCGCCTGCTCAAAACCAAAATAATATAGAATCACGTCCGATTAATGAAAACAGGAAACAAATTTCGCTCAAATACACAGCAAATACAAGCGCGTGCATCGGTTCCAAAAGAACTGCCAATATTTACGGGAAACCCTGAAGAGTGGCCTTTATTTCACTCAACTTTCAAATGGTCTACAGAAGTGTGCGGCTTAAGCGATTCAGAAAATATGATACGGTTACAACGTTCACTAAGGGGCGATGCTTTAAAAGCAGTTCAAAATATTCTCATACCTCCCTCGTGTGTACGTACTGCTATTTCTACGTTGCAGTTTATGTTCGGCCAGCCGGAACGCATCTTGCATTCTATTAAAAACAAAATAAAATCTATGCCATCAGTTAACGTCAATAAACTTGAAAGTATTAGTAACTTCGCCATACAAGTTAAAGGTTTCCTGGCTACATTTGAAGCTTGTGGCTTACACGAAGAACTGAACAACTCCTCTCTGCTTCAGGATCTGGTTGACAAACATCCGCCAAATCTGCAATTAGAATGGGGTAGTAAAACACTTCAATTATTTAAAAATAATAAAAAGGCTAACCTTGTTGAATTTTCTGTATGGATGTTTGACCTTGGACTATCAGCCAGTATGACTGCCAATTTTATTAATCATTCTAACACCAATACTTACAATGTAAATAAGTCGAGGAATGCTCACATACATGCGCACAGTTCTCAATCGAAAACAAATTGTATTATTTGTAAAAGGCACTGTATTGATGTTGCACATTGTAAAGAATTTTTAACTGCTAACCGTTCAGAAAGATGGAATTTAATACGACGGTATAATATTTGTAAAAAATGTTTAAAAATTCAATGTTCTAATAAAAAATGCAATTGCAATAATGCGTGCCAAGTAAATAGTTGTTTTTATAAACATCATTCACTTCTTCATAAATTCAACACACCAGCTGTTATGCATCGTGGGGAAAATAATAACAAAACAAACACAGAACTTTGCAAAAATAACCAAATATCAAGAACAATAACGACAAAGGCAGATGATAACAACGACAAAGAAGAAGCATTTATTTGCAATGCACATAAAAATAAAGCAGATTGCGTTCTCTTTAAAATAATTCCGGTAACAATGTACGGCAAAAATAAAATAATTAACACATATGCTTTTATTGATGAAGGATCATCAATAAGTCTCGTTGATGAAGAATTAATTGAAGAATTGGGTCTAAATGGTACGTCAAATCCTCTATGCCTTAAATGGACTGGGCATATGCAGCGAAGGGAAGAGAATTCCAAACAAGTATTTCTCTCCATTTCAGGACCAAATCAAAAGCGTTTTTCAATTAATGTAAATTCTGTCCGACAACTTTGTTTACCTTCGCAGACTATTCAATATAAAAAGTTATGTCAGCAATTTCCTCATTTAAAGAATGTACCAATTAATGATTATTACAATGCTTCTCCGCGTCTGCTCATCGGTGCTAATAACTGGAGCTTGGGAATTCCTAGAAGAATACTTGAGGCATCGCTAAATTCCCCCGTTGCTGTGCAAACCAAACTAGGTTGGTTAATTTATGGAAATATAGGCTGCTCTATACCACAACGTGAGTCTTTTAATTTTCATATTTGCAACTGCGAGTCAAATGATGACATAAATTTAAACGAGATTGTAAAACAGTATTTTTCGCTTGATTCTGTAGGTGTGAAGTTATTAGAAAAACCAATTTATGGCAAAGAAGATGAACGTGCATTATATTTATTAAATAATAACACCCATCAGCGGGCAGATAAACATTATGAAACCGGCTTATTGTGGCGATACGATAACGTTAAATTACCAGAAAGTTTAACAATGGCTAAAAGGCGATTGGTGTGCCTAGAACGAAAATTATCAACTAATACATGTTTATTGTCTGTTTCTCAAACAACTATTTCAGATTACCTTCAAAAAGGCTATATTAAAAAATTAAATCAGGCCGAAATTTCTTTTTCTATGTATGAAAATCGGACTTGGTATTTACCTATTTTCGCCGTATATAATAAAAATAAGCCTGGCAAGGTTCGTATTGTTTGGGATGCCGCTGCTAAATCTCACGGCATATTATTAAATAGCATGCTGCTTAAAGGTCCAGATTTGCTGTCGTCGTTAGCCGCAATATTCTTTCGCTTTCGCCAAAAATCTGTTGCCATTTGTGGTGATATAAAAGAGATGTTTCACCAGGTGTTTATGAATGAAAGTGATCAACACGCTCAACGATTTCTGTGGCGAAATTGCGATACTGATAGGGAACCTGATATATATGCAATGAAGGTAATGATATTTGGGGCAGCTTGCGCTCCAAGTATTTTACAATATATTAAAAATTTAAATGCAGAGAAATTTAGAAGCCAATATCCCGATGCCGTTAAATCTATACAACTTGATCATTATGTTGACGATTTTTTAACTTCAGTAGATACTGAAAATGACGCTATCCAGTTAGCTAAACAAGTGAAGTACATTCATAAACAGGGCGGCTTTCACATAAGAAACTGGTGTTCAAACAGCTTGGCTGTTTTGAATAAAATAAACGAAACTACTGAAATTGTAGAAAAAAGTCTTTCTATCGACGAAAACAAAATTGAAAAAGTTCTAGGTGTTTTTTGGTCTGCATCAAATGACACCATTATTTTCAAAATTTCAGAAAACATGGTGCAAAGCGATATATTCAGTGGTAAAAAAAATTCCAACAAAGAGACAAATTTTGCGTATTGTTATGTCAATCTATGACCCACTCGGCCTTATTGGTAATTTTATTATGTATGCTAAAATAATTCTGCAACACATTTGGCGCAGTAAGGTTGATTGGGATGAACCAATAAAGCCAGATGAATACGATAAGTGGAAAAAATGGATATCGCAAATACATGAGCCCAAAAAACTGTCTATACCTAGGTGTTATTTACAAACATTTAAAAATTATGATAACTTGGAAGTTCATTTGCACACCTTTGTCGATGCTAGTTTACAACGATATGCAGTTGTATCTTACTTCAGAATATATGATGGCACCAAAGTAACTTGCTCTTTAATTGGCTCAAAAACGCGCGTTGCGCCGCTAAAAATAACATCAATACCTCGCCTAGAGTTAATGTCTGCACTAATAGGCGCTAGATATGCTAAGACTATTATCGAAAATCATACAATAAAAATCGCTAAGAAGTACTTCTGGACGGATTCAAAAAATGTCCTTGGTTGGCTGAGATAAAATCATCGTAGGTACTGCCAATTTGTTGCCTTTCGCGTAAGTGAAATACTTGAGTTAACTGAGCTGGCTGAGTGGAACTGGGTTTCTTCGACACTCAATGTCGCTGACGATGCGACCAAATGGGTTAAACTGCCTGATTTCACACAAAATAGTCGTTGGTTTTACGGACCCGAATATCTTCGCCGCTCTGAAAATGAGTGGCCAAAGGAAATTGAACCAACATATACAACAAGGGAAGAAATAAAAGCGCATTTACTGTTAACTACAAACATTGAATATGTTTTCGACGTATCTCGATTTTCAAAGTGGATTCGTTTATTAGGAACTGCAGCCTACGTCAAACGCTTTAAAAACCAACTTTTGTGCAGACAAAATGTTTTTAAAAGTAAACAATATAGATCTATTGCTGAAGTGCCAGCATTAACATCCGAAGAGCTTAAAGCAGCTGAAAATTATTTGTATCAACAAGCGCAAAAAGAGTTCTATGCATTTGAAATACATCTTCTACAAAAGGGAAAGTCTCTTCCGAAATCGAGTGATCTGTATAAATTGTCAGCTTTTCTTGACGAAAAACAGATTTTATGCATAAATGACAGAATAGATCTAGCTGATGTCTCCAATGACCAGAAAAGGCCTGTGATTTTACATAGAAAATCTGCGATTACTAAATTAATCATTAATTTTTATCATTGTAAGATGCACCACATGAACCATGAGAGTGTAATAAACGAATTACGCCAAAAATTCTTTATAGGTCGACTACGTGCTACATTAAAAACAATAATTAGAGACTGTCAAACGTGCAAGATACAAAAAGCTGCGCCAATTAATCCTCAAATGGCTAAGTTACCCACAGCCAGACTAGCTGCTTTCACGCGCCCATTTAGCTTCACAGGTCTTGATTTTTTTGGGCCAATAAATATAACTGTCAACCGACACATCGAAAAAAGATATGGCGCCTTTTTTACGTGCCTAACAGTGCGGGCTGTTCATATTGAAATCGTGCACTCTTTAACAACATCGTCTTGCATAATGGCGATTCGAAATTTCATATGTAAACGTGGTACTCCGCTTGAATTTTTTAGCGATAATGCTACTAATTTTATTGGGGCCGAGCGTGAATTACGCGAAGCTATTGCAGATGTCAATCAAGACGAATTTGTTCGTGAGTTTACAACGGCAACAAGCAAATAGAGCTTTAATCCTCCTACAGCATCGCATATGGGTGGTGCGTGGGAGCGTCTGGTTCGGTCAATAAAAACCGTTTTGTACAAGATAATGCCAACGCAACTACCTAATGAAGAGCTTCTTCGTAGCATGATGTCTGAAGTAGAAAGCATCGTGAACGCCCGACCGCTGACATATGTGCCGCTTGGTGACGAGAACTCCGACATACTTACACCGAACCATTTTCTACTCGGATGTTCGAATGGAATGAAACCCTTGGCGATATACGATGATAACCCAATAGCACTGCGGCATAACTGGCTACGTTCTCAGCAGTATGCTGACCGATTTTGGAAGCAATGGGTTTCTGATTATCTACGTACATTGACTGTGGGGGGGTGTTACCGCCTCTGCCCAACTCTGCACTTTATGTGTTATATATACTTGTTTTTCTTTACTTAATTGTTTTTTATTAGTAATTCTGTAATATAAGCACATACATACGTTAGACAAAGATAAAATATATGTCAATATCTTTATCTAAAACATACAAGAGAACAAGGCTTAACTTGTATAGCACAATATTCTTGGCTTTTGCACTAAAATGTAAGTAAATTAACATTAAAATTTAATACTGTATAAAATTGTATTTAACATATAGGAAATTTAATGAAGTCCAGTGAAATAAATTAGCAACTAAAAACGTGCGTTTCATTTCTTAAGGACTCATTCAAATTTGGAAGCAAAACCCAGGAACTAATCGGAGTAAACGCCTTTCTCGTTTACACTATCTCTGATTTCGTTGTGTCAACTGTTTTTAAAACTCCTCAAGATGACAGTTGTTTGGGTCTCCGATGCCCATCAAATTGAATAAATGCTGTGCCAGATAATTGGAGTGGACCTTTAGTTTGCTTTCATATTTGAACGAGTATTTTTCACTTCTTTTTACATAGTAGAAACTTCTGGAGCTCTATAGACATTATCATTTTTTACATACTAAGAGGTGCATATGATAAGTCCTAGAATTCCAGACTACTTTCTTTGTCACTTCTGAATGGTTGATGCTCATGGAGTAGCCCACAGCTGAATGGATTTGTATAAAAGTCCGGTTATAAGCGAG
This sequence comes from Phania funesta, assembly GCA_963932375.1. NCBI lineage: Eukaryota > Metazoa > Arthropoda > Insecta > Diptera > Tachinidae > Phania > Phania funesta. The sequence goes on from OZ010655.1 coordinate 35,459,429, forward strand.
AGCCCACATACGTTTATGATTTCAACCAATTCGCGTTTTAATTCGGATAGGAATTAACGGTTGAGGTACAATGGCAAAATTCTAGTGTAAAATAACGTTTGTAGATGAATAATCAAAAGATAGATATAGGAAGAAGTGAATAATATTTGATCACGTCTGAAATTTTTTACAATGGCAAAATCTATAAGATCTGGCAAGTGTATAAAATCTGTTGTCTAATAAGTGGGTTTACCCCAGATATGACGACTAGCTTATTAGCTTGAACTGTACTGAACAACTGCCTCCCTCTAGGACTAAGAAGTCTGGAGCCCCAATAAATCTGCACTGCATTGTAATCGCCAGCTGGAATAAGCTGTAACAAAAAGCGTGGACAATTTATAGTATTCCATTTTTCGCCTAGGTTGGTAGTACACAGATGAGACTTCAATTTCACTAAGACTTAAAGACGTACCTTGTAAAAGGCCAAACAAAAAATATACTTTGATCTAACTATCACAATTTATACTTTTTATTTATTTTATTTATAAATTCATCTTTATTTATACTTTAAATTTACATATATACAAATTACATTTTCGAGATACTATCCTTAGATATTACAACGAATTATATTTATTCATCAAAGATATTGAAAATCAAGTATTTTAAATTATAACATTTTTAAAGGGAAAATAGGAAAAACCTTTATATAAAAAGAAAAAAAGATTCAACATAGGTTAGAAAATATACATGTATACAATTGTATTATTCAAAGATAATACATGTATACATATCATTTTCGAATTGATGATTTTTATTTTAATGCTGCACTTCAGCCGACTCTCTGCATTCTCTTATCAGGGGATAAGAAGAATTTTCTATAGATTCATAATATTTGTTGTTAAGTCTCTTTATGAAGTCGACAATTCGCTCATATCCAGATTCATTATGAAGAAGCTGAGTGGAGTATCTCCAGTGTTTTTTATTTAGGATCTTGAGGCATTTGTTTTGAATAATCTGAAGTTTCTTCAGATGAGTTTTGGCTGCCTTATACCAGATAGGACATGCGTATGTCATAGTGGGTCTGATCACACTTTTAAATATTAAATTTTTATTAATTAAGTTAAGGGTTGAACGATTATTTAGTATTGGCCACAATGCTTTAAACGTTTTAAGAGATTTTTTACAAATTTCGCCGATATGCTTTGCAAAATTTAGTTTCTTATCTAAACACACACCCAAGTATTTGACATCATTTTGAATTGTGATACGTTCATTTTTGAAGCTCAGCTGACGGTTTGGTAAGCGCTTGGGAGACCTGTTAAAGGGAAATATGATGGACTGAGTTTTTATAGGGTTAACTTTAATCTTCCACTTGTAAAAATATTTAGCACAAGCAGCCAATCCTTTTTCCATCTTCCTTAATAGTGCTTTTGTCAGTTTACTAGACGTTATGAGAGCGGTGTCATCTGCATAGTATGCGACCTTCATGTACGAAGGTGGAGTGAAATCCGAAGTATAAATCGAGTACAGTAAGGGGGACAATATTGAACCTTGTGGCAAACCTGTTGTTATTGGCTTAGGAGAAGATAATGTATCATTAACAGCAACTACAAATGTTCTGTCTGTGAGAAAGTCAGCCATAATCCTACATAAATATTTCGGTATATTAGATCGCAGCAATTTGTATATGAGACCATTGTGCCAAACGGTATCAAAAGCTTTTTCTACATCTAAAATTATTAGGCCAGTAGATATTTTTTCACGTTTATTTGCCTTTATTATGTTTGTTATCCAATTAATTTGGTGTACAGCGCTGTGTTGTTTTTTAAAGCCAAATTGTTCACTAGCTACTACTGAACTGTTTTCAATAGCACAACTAATTCGATTTTGAATAACTTTTTCATACAACTTTCCTAAGTTGCTCAATAAACTTATCGGCCTGTAATTACTAGGATTATTTTTAGGTTTATTTGGCTTATGAATTGCAATAACCTTAGCATTTTTGAAATGTTTTGGAAAATAGTTTATTTTTAAACAGCTATTATAGATAGCCATCAACAATTTCACTGCTTTAGTTGGTAAATTTTTTATTAAAATGTTCGAAATATCATCTAGCCCAGGTGATTTTGATGGTTTTAGTAATGAAATTAATGCATTTATTTCATTTAGCGTTACCATATCTATATTGTCAGAATAGGCAGCTATTGACTTGAATTTTTTGGCACTGGAGTTAACAGTTTTTTCAATGGAATGTTTATAATCAGATAAGGCTATTAGAATTAGAAAATGAATTAGAGAGGAGTTCTGCCTTTTCGTTATTCGTTATAATTTTTGTATTTCCTTGCGTAAAATGTGGAATTTTTCTGTTTTGTTTACCTCTTAAGCCTCTGCTGATTTTCCAAAAGGACTTATCACCCGGCATTAATTTTGATAGCATCTTTTTCCATTTTTCATTGCGATAGGTGTTTATTTCTTTATTGATCATGGTAGTCAGCATTTTTACGCATTGTTCATAAAAGTTTACTTCTGATATGTTTGACGTACGTTGACTTTTCCTTTTAAAGGTTCTCCTTGTTTTTATTAAATTTACAATTTCTACGGGTAAGTACGTTTTTTCAGAGCCACGCAATATTGGAGTGCAGTCATTTCGCGTTTCTACTATCACTTTAACAAATTTTTCTATTTCTAAGTCTATAGCTGTTTTTGAACTATAAGTGGTTAAATTTGTGCTGATTTTATTGTTAATTATGTTTCGAAAACTTTGCCAATCTGTTAGTTTGTAGTTGTAGTGTGATGTTTCGGCTTCACATACCGTTGCATTATCAATTTTACATACAATGGGTCTATGATCTGAAGGAATGTCATATTCAAGCACGTCCAAGTTGATATTAAATGTGCTGTTGCTTAATATCAAGTCAATAACTGAAGCATTTCTGTTTCTTTGAGATGGGTAAAATGTTGGTCGATTGGGATAATATACAAAAAAGTTATTTGATTGTTCAAGACTGAACAAAACATTCCCTGCAGTGTTGTTATTAATGCAGTTCCAAGCAGAGTGTTTTGCATTTAAGTCCCCTAATATAATAAAATCTTTATTTAAGGAAGTTAATTTCATAATATCATTGGCAAAACTATTTTTATATTTTGGAGAATAAGCAGTAATAATAATAACTTCTCTGTTGTTTATTTTTGTCTCAATTGAAAGGTTTTCTATCCGTGATGTGTTTACAATAGGAAGTATTTTATGTTGAACAGACCTGCGGACAACTAAAGCTACGCCTCCCCCTCTCGAATCTTGTCTATCGTTACGATGTATTACAAAGTTTTTAAAATATGTTTTGTGATTTTCTATCCAATGAGTTTCGTTTAAAGAGGCAATTTGAATATTTTCTCTTTCAAGTAATGTTTCGAATTGGAGTAAATGAGAAAAGGTAGTAATGCCATTCGCATTCCAATGAAGAATTTTTAATCCATTGTGATTACCGAAGACCATAGGCATATTTTACCATTGACATTACAACTTGTATTTGCTGTATTTTTGTTGTGCATTTTTGGAGATCACTTATTGCAGTTGTAAATATATTAAAGATATCATCTACGCTAAAGAGATCATTATTATTTCCTCTCAAACACTCAGCATAAGATAAAGTATTGCGATAGGCATTGCTATTGTTGTTATTTGGGATGGGGAGATCAGTATTGATATATTGTGGTGAGTTTTGTTTATTATTGTTGTGATTACGATAGTTTTTTCTGGTTGCTTTGGCTCTAGTTTCTAAATAAAGAGAACGCAGAGGACAATTAATGTCATTTGTAGAGTGGTCAGTTCGTTGTTTACCATGCTTTTTACAATTAAAGCATGAAAATACTGCTGGTATTTTATCTTGGCTCCGGAGTGGGCAATCATTCGTGTGGTGTTGATTGGCACATATCATACATGCTGGAGATCGATTACAATGTTCGCCACCGTGGCCATACATCAGACAATTCCAACATTGTGTTGGATTTTCGTTTTTTCTTTGTTTATATTTTTTCCAAGATACAATTATGTTGCAAATTGCAGATACATTATTTAGAGACTTTGGATTGAAGTTTTTTCTTACAAATTGTACTTTATATACGGCATTATTAACTGAGCTGTATTTTGTATCTATTTCAGTAATAGATGTGGGATTTAAATTGTAGCTTTGAATATCTTGCTTAATATCTTCAATACTAATTTTAGGTAGTCCGTATAGAAATATGGTATAGAGGCGGTTTTCTTTTGAGTTAAAAGTGTGAAATTCGATTTTATTCTCTAATAAAATTTTCTTGCACTTTTCGTAATTCTCAGAATTTTGAGGAAAGACTTTAGTACCAATGGATGTACGTTTAAAAATAGGATCCTTACCCATTAACACTTGGAGTTCCGTAAGCGGAGTTTTTTCATCCACTACAAATGGTGGAGGTTTTACTTTTTTCTCTTCATTTATGTTGGATACTGTGTCCAATTCCATGTCATTAAGGTTAGCTAGGGCACTATACCGGTTTTTAGATGTTGAAGGTAAGTTAGTAAACATACCTAATGGAAGTGTTCGAGATCTTTTTTGTCTCTTCATATTAGATTTTTTTAAATCTAAGTTGTTTGATTTGGCCCCCGGGGCCATAGTAGTGATGCAGTCCCTGCAGTATTAATGTAATTATTCAGACGCGTGAGTTCAATAAGAGCACAGAAGAAAATTACAAAAATAACAATTTTTGGATTATTAAAACTTGATTTGCTTGTTAATAACAATTATCCGCTACTTATTTAGAGACGATCGTACTCTTCGAGGTTAAGTGTCGAACTGACACAATTTATACTTAAAGAATATTTCTTCCACAAAACAAAAAAATTAAACAAACAAACATTTCTGAATTCAGATATTGACAAATGCCTTACGTTATTTTTTTACTATAATGGCAGTGACACTACACGGTCTTCCAGTTGGGTGTCTGTAGTCATATCTAATTTGGACAATTAAAACTTTTATATATATAATGTAAACAATTGTAATGTTTTTGAATAACAATTAAAATTCTATAATTATACCTACAATTGTTTATCTTTATATTTTGTATATTTATCATTTTTTATACTTACCCTTTTTATTATATTTACATTTGTTACATTTATTAATACTTACCCTTTTTAAACTTAACAGTATAAAATCCATACCATAAACTAATCGCATATTGTAACATAAAAATGTAAAGTTGCTTTCACTGATGACAAAGCGTTGGAAAAAGTTAAATTTTTCCAACAGCGAAATCAGTTTTCTAAAGCCGCGTCAAAAAAAAAAAAAGTTCAGTTATTCACTAGAAAGTTATCAACATAGCGATTAGCTACATCCGAATTTGTGCGACTAGAATAGCGTTAAACTGAATTTTAAGAATAAAAGATTTAGAAAAATTTTAAGAAAAAACCTTGAGAATATCATTGAAGCGAGTGGCTACAACTTTGTTCAAAGCAAGTTTTTAAAGTGAAATGTGTCATAGATGCTAACAGTGTGTCTATTTCCTGTGTTTATATTTATGGTGGGATAGGCCGCTAGCGTTCCAAAAGGATATTATCTACTGGTTAATTTTTCGCTCAGCAAAGTTTTAAGACATGAACATAAGAATATTTTTGTGAGTTAGAATATTTCGCTTCATGATTTGCATTAGGTAATTGTACATCATTGGTCAGTGCTTGAGCATACGAGTAGTTTCTTTTAGTATGTACCAGTAAGCATCCTAGAAATTGGGAAGCTTATATTGTTCACATTCAGGTGTACGTACTATTTTACAGTTATTTTTTTACTTTCAGGAAGACTTCAAATCCATAGTTAGCAGTATGATTTTCACCACAGTTTTTAAATTTATTATCTTTTTTGTCTTGGAAGCAATAGGATACATTGTTAGGTGTAAGTTCCCTGACTTTCGGTTCGGCTTCATATTCCTCGGTAGCAAGTACAGAAATTTAATTTTGTATTATTTAGCGGTGCGCTGTTGATGCGAAGATTTAGGACTGACCTTCCTAATTGTTATGCTTATGTATTTGTACACATATACTTGTTTGTAATCCTATGTATGTGATGTAAGTCTGTACTCTACCACGATGTAATGAGCACTCGAAACAACTCTTGAAGAAATATTTATTGCTGTATATATTTTACATTTTTCTTGAGATTTTTTATTGTTTTTTATATTTTTACAAGTTCTTTTATTTTCCTGACGGTCTTTTTTGAAATCCTAAGAAACTTCATATCGTTAGTTTAAAAGAAAATTCCTTTAAAATTATGCATAAAACACGTTGATACGACACAAGCATTATTAACAAAATGAAATCATATAAAATGACTCGTTCTCAAAATAAATGAAGATGTATTCCAGTTCATATGTTTGGGGTTATGTGCACGAGTACTATTGTTAAGAATTTAATTGTGGATAGAATCCAACAATTGAAAATATGACAATAATCAAAAGCTATTTTTAACGATAACTTTCTGGTTGCTAGTAAATAGAATATGCATACGAAATTAGATATATTGATTTTTGTGAAAAAAAACTACATTTGGTATAAAGTTTGATACATATTTACTAGAGGTCTGCACAATTACATTTGTATACGCGAAGTATACGAGTTAAGATAGACGATAGGAATTTCAATAAGATAGACGATAGTAAATTTCCATAAGAAATTTCCATAGAAAGTAATTGATAAGAAAAGGTCGACTCAAATATTGTAAACAAATATAAAAAAAGGTCGATTGAAATATATTTACAAGTTTAAGACAAAAAAGGGAAAAACCCATATGTGTAAAATTAAGAAAATTCTAGTATTTAAGGAAAAGAAAATTAAATTGTCCCAGCAGTTTTAATTTACAGTTCAAACAGAATACATAGTTTTAAGTATTTTTAAACTCATTATTCTTTAGTGTTAAGATAATACTAAATAAATAACACTTCAAGATACGGCTAGTATCTTGAAGTTATTATTTTGTTAAGAAAACAAAAAAAAATGTTTTCATAACTCACGTGAAGCGGCAAGGTATGAACACTTACTCGCAGTATCAGAGAAAAATAAAGTATGTTCTTCTTTTTATAGGTACCGCGTACGAAGTGCATGTTGTTCATACATACATATGTACTCGGCTGCGTTCGTGATACGAGCCCAAAACTACACATGTACTGAATGTACTGCAAGTACTACATGAAGAAATTTTTGAACATTGAGTTTGACAAAGAGAATTCAATTTGATGTGTACCTAACAATACAAATTAGTTTAATATTATTTGGTGTATTAATCTTCCGTAGTACGTATGAAATTAATTAAATTTTAAACTTTTTTTGGGACTATTGGATTTTGGTGTAATTTTTAAATCAAGATATTTTTATTACTTCTTTTATAAATTTCTTATTAATGATCTCTTACTTTAAAAATTATGTCTATTAGTTATAAAAATTTGTCTATTAGTTATAAGTATCTTAAAGGCGCAATAAAAATGTATTTAAGTGTTTTATTTTTACGTGAAATTGAATTTTATTTTTCATAATAAAAACATTGATCTCATTCAAAAACAAGATATTTATATAGTTAATATTATATTTTTATAGTTTTAATTGCCTTTGTTGTATGTATGTATCAATTTTATGTACATATGCACATTGTTTTGATTTTAGAATGTTAATTGATATTTCTGTGTATATATGAAATAAATTTGGTTTTACCGGAGTTACTCATCTTAAAAAAAGTTTTTTTCCTTAATGTAACAGATAGTTTACAAAAAAAAGATGTTATAGACTAATTTATTTTTAATCATGGGTTTTTACACCTTTCCTTATCTGTAGAAAAATACACACGCTTTAATGTTAAAAAATTCACATGTAGGAAAAACCAAAACTCCTTTAAGGGGGAAAAATTTAATTGCTACCAATTAGATTTTAGCTATTTGTTATAAATGCACATACAAATGTACTATATGTATGTAGATATTTATAGTTATAGTTGTCATCATCTGCGTACTGGACCAGACTGCATGTACTGCAAGTACTACTTAAAGAAAATGTTGAACGATCAGTTCGACAAAGAGAACAATTGTTTCCATGCGTTCAATTTGATGTTGTCAGCTTTTGGCGTAACAAGCGATATGGACAACTAAGAAGTAAGTTGGTTTAAGTTTACAAAATAACTAATAATATACAAAACTTTTAGGTTTTAAAGAATTTGTTAAACAAAGTCTATATACAAAATAATTTGAAAATGACTATCAATTTAAATAATTTTAAAAAATTAAGCTCACTAACATAAAAAAATTTTTATCAAGGGGTGAACTACAATTCACGGATATTAAAGCTAAAATTACCAATGAGCAATACACAACATACAACAAAAGTGGAAAAGTAAGGTGTGGGATGTGTATGCAGGAATTTTGGGTTATAATGGAATAGACATTGGAAATGCAGTAACGTGCGAAAAATGCAATAACATCTTTAAATTTAATCAAAAGTCCACTTCCAATTTACTTAAGCATAAGTGCTATTTGCTTAGTATATCCAACAAAAGGCATTCTGAGTTAGTGCGCAAACAAAAAAGAAGTGTGTGTGTGTCGCGACCGAGTGGGCGGTAGAGAACTACCGTTCTTTTAAAATAATTGAGAACTCTGGCGCTAAACAAATTTGCTAAATTTTTAATTACTGTCGTTGCAGAATATGGAAAGAATGTAAATTTAGAAACATTACTGCCACATCCAGCGACTTTGTCAACAAATGTTGGTATCCTGTACGAAAAATATATTAATGAGGTGAAACTGGAACGAAGAGAAATAAAGGAATATGGATATGGAGTAACTTCAGACATGTGGACGGACAATTATTTAATAATGTCGTATTTAGCTAAGACTATTCACTACGTCAAGAATGGAGAACTAAAACATAGACTGCTATCTCTTCGATCTATGGAAGGTGAAAAATCAACTGGTAAGGAAAAATCACCTCCACGTACAAACATAGTTAAATTTGAAAACATAAATACATAATCTACATAATATCGTAGAAAATACTTTTTTCTGCTTTTAGCCATATTAATGTAATCATGTAAAATTTGTTTCAGGAGAAAACATTAAGTTTAAAGTTTCCCAAACTTTAACTGATTTCAATTGTGAGCTAAATGACGAAGCTGTTATCGTTACTGAAAGAGGGGCGAACGTGATTTCAGCATTTCGTACATGCAACCACATATTTTGCATCAATCATTTGTTAAATAATGTAGTGGAGAAATCGTTATAAGAAACGGCAGAAATTGCATAACTTTGCGTTACTTGTTCAAAGCTAGTAAAATATTTTAAGAAAAATGGCATCAACTCAAAGCTGCAAACAACTTCAAAAACTTTCTCCCCTACGCGATGGAACACTATCTTCTATTTGCTGAGTTCAGTAGGGTAAAATTGGCTTGAAATAACTTCCATTCTGCAAGAAAAAAATGAGATGCGCAGAATTGGTAACATCAAACATAGTTCAATTGATGCTGTGGTGAAGGTTTTGAGTTCATTTGAAGAAACACCGAAATTTTTAGAGGACGAGAACTTTGCGACATTGCATTGGGTGTATATTTATATTCATCGACTGAAAAAAATTTGTGACATCAACCAAGAAGATCTCAATGTTGTTAAAGCTTTAAAGGAAAAGTTGAGCTGTTATTTAAATGAAGTTGTGTTTAAAAATATTTTACTATATATCACAAAATCGCTCTTTTTTATTTCCACCAACAAATAAATTGAAACAATTCACAGAAAGCGACAGAAATACTAAAAACCCATGTTTAGATGATATTATACCTTCCATGTCTAATATGTCTTCCTTCAATATTGAACTCCTCTCTGACTTTGTGGAAGAGGTAACATCATTGAACGTTGATGATAACGTTGAACATGAAATTCGCTATTATGAAAATACCGAAGTTAAGTTTCGTGATGATTTCAATATTTTGCAGTGGTTGAACTCAGATAAAGCAGAATTCCCCTTCCTACACAAAGTAAGCCGCAAATTACTAGCTACTACAGCAAGTAGTGCTGCTTCCGAAAGGACTTTCTAATTGGCTATAAATTTAATATCAGAGAAAAGATCTGTCATTGGAACTAATTTAGTTACCGTGAACCAAATAATGTTCTTGCATTGCAATATTAAGAAGACAAATATTTATAGCGAAATAGAAAAAATGTGTACCTAACAATTCAAACTAGTTTAATATTGTAGAATTTTGGAACGAATTTCCGTCATCCCTTGTCAAGTTTGGTTTGGAGACAAACCGGTTTCGGCTATGTGCCATCTTTAGTGTCATTTTTCGGTCTGATGTTCGAACAACGTTGGTTGCACACGAAAAAAAACATGAACATTGATGGTCTTCACTAGCCAAATGCTTGTACGAACAAGGATTTGTTCGTTGGCACAAACCTATGGCTAGTGAAGACGACCTCTAATGTACTAAGAACGTTCTTGATAGCTCAAGGTAAAAAATTTAAATATTTTATTTAGCGCCAAGTCGCACAGACCAATTATAGTTGCGCAACTCTTGAGTTTATAGAAGCTTACGGTGTTGGAAATAAAAAGGGGAAAATAATTGCCTGTTCTCGGCAATTCATATTGTTCTCTCTTTCATATTTTGTTTCTCTTTTTGGTGTTGTCGCGCTTGTGAAATTTATGATAACTTTAAAGTTATTGTTAAATGAATTTTTTCGTTCTAATATAGATAACTTATTTCTTTAATGAATTTTTTAATTTTAATACTTATTAAAGAAAATAAAATTATTAATTAATGTTGTTGTTATAAATTTTGTTTGTTTTATTTATAAATACAAAAAGAAAAAAATTAGATCCAAATCTACATTGCCTTCATTATTTTTGCCTTTATTTTTTTCTTTGATAACATTTTGAAATACAAACATAGTTAAATTCATTTATTTTTATAATGTACAAATATCAAATTATAAAGAAATGCAAGCAAGAGAAAGAACGAAAATTGCTCAATAAAATATTCTTGTCTGGACACGAAGGCAAGTTCAAAAGAAAATTTATAAAAAGTTCTGCTTCATGTTAAGCAAAAGAGTCTGTAAAAAACGAAGAAAGTTACAGATATTTGTGAATATATTAAAAGCTGTCATATTTTAAATAACATTAAAAACAGTCCAAGATCCATTATGTTTCTCTATAAACGTGAACACTTCTTGAGGTGACCATAGCGAGGACCGTTTTAAACTGAATTTGCTCTTATTTTTTTCTTTGATGGAGCTGAGAAGAACCGATTTGAATGACATTTGTTCTTTCTCATTTCTCGTGATAAGCCTGGTATGGAGCAGTATAAGCTAGTTTCTATTTAAAAGATTTAATCATGAAAATGCAAGATTTACTAAATTTAAGATTTTATTTGGTTGAAATGATTTCTCATTGTATAGCAATTTTTAATTTATCCCGCTATATACTTCAAAATTAAAACTAAAATTAATAAAACAAAAAACTCAAAATCGGTATGTCGTCCGTAAGTTATGCTACGACTGCTCTTGGAAACAATTTTCTTTGCAAAAGCACATTTCCAAGACATTTTTCAATTTGTTTACCTACAACACTTCTACATAAAAGATATGGACATATAAAACCCCACCACTATGATCACAGATTACGAAAATAAATAGAAATAATGTCACGGCAACTAATATAAAATGATCAAGACTTTTAATCCCTTCTTAGATAAAACAAACACAAAAAAAATACAAAGCCCATTAAGCAAAACAGGATGGCGTCAAACAATCCCGCAAAAATTGGTAGAAAATATGGCAATAATATTTTTAGTATATACAGAGTATCTTATAAATATATATATATATATATCTATATATATAAAAGAGAGTGATGTTAGTTACTACGCTGGACCGATTTCGATGATGAGTACCAATTCGGTTAGGTCTCCACCTAAAAAAGGATAATACCCAAGAAAATTCCGCAAATTTTCCCGAAAAAAAAAATTATGAAGAAAATTAATTTCCCCATACATTTTCTATGGAGCGATTCTACAAAATTCATTAAAAAAACTTAACCAATATACAACATTTTGGACATAATTAAACAATAAACGAATTAACTATAAAATTAAGGTCACAGTGAAAATGGTCCACAGTGTAAAACATCTACAATAAATAACGGATCATTTTAACTTTCTTGCTTTTCTTGATTTGTTTTATTCGTTTTTCTGTTGTTTACTCTCATTTATTGAAACTAACAAAGTTTAAATCAATTCCTTCAATTGCTTATTTAAAAATTTTAAGATGGGTCGCCACACAACAATTGAGCTCCGAAATTTAATTATTGAACATTATAAAAGTGGAAAAAGTCAAAGACAAATCGCTAAAATTGTTAAAAAATCCAGGACAACAGTTAAAAACACCGTTTTAAAACCGAAGGTCGAGTTATAGCGAACGTGAAGAAAGGTGTATAGTCACCCAAGTCAAAATTAATCCAAGACTGAGTGCTCCGAAACTGCGGAATATGGTTTAAAAATACTTCTGTATTAGCAGTAACGCCGAAACGATTCGAAGAGTGCTGCGTAAGAATGTACTGAATGGCAGAATAGCGGGTAAGAATCCCTTTGTAAGTTCGAAGAACAACGAGATTCGATTGCAGTTTGCTCACAGCTATGCTGGGAAAGGATTTTCATTCTGGCAGAACGTCTTATTTACGGATGAGAGCCACTATAACCTCTTTGGGTCAGATGGAAGGGTAAACGTTTGGAGAAAACCCAATCAAGAGATGAATCCAAAGAATCTGCGCCCAACAGCAAAACATGGCGGTGGTCATGTGATGGTTTGGGGTGCATGGTCTGCTACTGGTGTTGGTGAACTCCACTTTGTTGAAGGAAATATGGAAAAAATTCAATATTTAAACACTTTAAAAACACATTTAAAAAAAGTGTGGAAAAACTAGGAATAGGTGACACCTTTCATTTTTTTCAGGATAATGATCCGAAACACACAGCCGGAATTGTTAAAGAATGGCTTCTGTATCATTGTCTCAGAGTAATCAACACGCCTCCTCAATGTTATTGAAAATTTGTGGCAGAAATTCGAAGTTGAGATCCGAAAACATGGAATTTCCAACAAAAATTACTTAAAATCTGCCCTTATAGAGGAATGTAATAAAATTAACCCGGAATATACAAGAAAACTAGTGGAATCTATTCCAAATCATTTGAAGTCGGTTATTATATAAAGAGGATATACTACAAAATATTAAAAATCGGTTTTTAATTTGTTTATGTTAAACTTAGGTGGACAATTTGCTATGTGACATGAAATTTTCTCCTTTTTCGCTTAATCTTAGTTAAATTAAATTAACTAATTTTTTATGTATGTATTATTAAAATAAATTAAACCAACTAATACAACCCTTTTTTCTTTGATTTTGTATATATTTGTTACAGTTTTTACAAATTAAAGCAAATGACTTTAATTGCACCAATTTGCTTTTTTGTTTTTGTACGTGTTTTAAAAAATGGCAATTGTATTTTTTGTGTTCAGTTTAGTAATTACGTCTTTGGTTTTTGGATATAAAGAAAAACACGAAGGATGGATTTTTTATTTGATATTATTTATTAAATTTATTTATAAACAAGAATCATGTCGTGTATTTAAATTAGGCTTAGAGTTTTATGTGCTTGACTTCCTAATTGATTCTGGCTTTTTTTTTCTTTTGCAAAATTATATCACTATGCAACAATAATGAGTGTAATGATCATTATAGAGCATGCCAATGTCTATCCTACTCTTTGCAACAAAACATTTAATATTACATAGAGTTTGGGCATTTAGAATTATAACCTGTTACAAGCAAAAACAAATCCGGCACGCAGAATCACATGATCTATTTCACTTGCTCTTTGTGTGTAGGTAGGAAGTATGTAATGGTGACTCTGCGTGTCCGAACGTAGGTATCACATTCGCTTAGTAACACAGACAAAAATTTGGAATGCAGAATCATATCACTTATCTTACGTACTCTTTGCGTCTATGTAAGAAAGTAAACATTATTGTGTGTATGCATCAAGTATTATTACAAAGTAATGTAAATCAAAAACAAGGCAGTGATCTTAACAAATAATAAGGGCATTCATGGTACTTATAATATATGCATGTAATATGTAGGATATACATATAATTTTTAGTCTCGACTAAGTTTTAATTGAAATACATACTATGTAGTTATGTATTATATAACAAAAATATTAAAAAAAGACACATTTTAGAAAAAATATATCTCGAGAATTGTTTTTATTTACTCTTAAAGAACATTTATTATTTCAGTATACTTAGTTTTTGCAAGTGTTTAAAAATGACAATGTTATTGGCCAAGTCTTTAGTTAAGTTTGGATTAATTTTAAATTCAATATGTATTATGTATGTATGCTTAAATTATATAGCTAAAAAAGTTGAAATTTTTTTAAACTAACATGCTAAAAGAATTGTCATTTGCTTTTACACAGGGACCGTAACTAATATAATTTTTATTTATTTGTAATGATTATTTGTCAAGTTATATTTTTTGCTTGGAAAAAAATTATTTTTATTTTAACATTTTATTTTAAAGTTCATGTACAGATTCCTCCGATAAATAACTATTAGTTTTATAGCAGAATATGCTCTCCGCAGTAACTTCTTATCTTATTAAAAGGAATCAAAACAAAAGTAGTTTTATTGTCCACGCAAAAAATAGAGCTTTTGAAAAATATATACATATTAAAAAAATTTTTTTGAAAAGAAAATTACTTCGGGCAGACATTTGCTTTTATTTGGAGAACTACTTGAGAAAGACGGCTCAGGATCAGGATGACCAAATGGTCATTCAGTAGTTGTCGAATTGTTGTATGAAGAAGGATCTTGGGATAGTGATTGTTTTAAATTTGGTTAACGTTTCATGCCGTCTGCGCGAAACTTTTTAAAATTAGGTACTTGAGTGTTCTCGCGAAGAACGCATTTAAGCTTGAACATAATCTTCAAGTTCTGGGGATTACTTTACATTGGAATCGTTAGGTGTATTTTTTGTTGAAGACCAACTGAAATTGTTGCAAACTATGTCCTCCGCCTGGGAGATTATGCTTTTAAGCTGTTACTTCTGGTGTTAATTTCGTGGTATTCTCCCTCCATCTATTCAGGTGTAATGAGTTTACCCATTGAAGAACTTTAGCTCGCACTAGGCCATTCCCCAGGGTAACCATGGGTTCTGGTCCACAGAAATCCACATCAGATCCCCTTTGTGCTAGTTCGTCTGCTGCTTCATTCCCAGCTGTGCCTATGTGTCCCTTAACTCACATCAACGTTACCTCATTCAACGAGGCACATCTGTTTAGTTTCAGAAGACATTCCAGCACCAGTTTGGAATACACGTTCACTTGCCTCATGCGCTTTATAACTGACTGATTGTCAAGTGCAATGAGAACCCCTTTCTCATGCACTCGGCTTTCAAGCAAGTGATCCACCGCATGCAGCAACCCAAGCAGTTCCGCCTGGTAAACTGACACGTATCTCCCCAGACACAGACTACAGGACAAGTTCAGCTGAACTAAGAATACGCCTGGTCCTGCCCTGCCACTCATAAGAGAACCATCAGTAAAAATGCTGATGTCGTTCTCCATACACTCATTGTGTATAATGCCTTCCGCAATGAGTGTCCGATGCAGCCTCGACTACCTTTCTTCTACTCATGCATTCCATCGGCATCTGAGCTGCCCTAACCTCTTTCCCAACGAGGTCCAGGATACTCTTATGCCGGATGTTCAGCCCAAAGCTATGCCAAACAGCATCGCTCCTCCTCATTCAAAGCTGACAATGCGGCCGTTGACCTAATGAATAAGTCCAATGGCAGTAATCCCAACATTGCCTCGATTGCCTGTGTTGGCGCCATGCGCATTGCACCACTTAAACAGGCGACCCTCCGAATCCCATCCAACTTACGCATAATTGTGCCCTGAGAGGCCTTCGGCCACCACACCACGGAAGCGTAAGTTAAAATGGGTCGCACCATCATTGTGTAAATCCAGAATGTAGCCTTTGGCGAGATTCCCCACCTACGGCCACACACTCGTTTACATTGATGCATAATCCTTTTTGCTTTCCGGACCTTTGTTTCGATGTGTGCATTCCACGTAAGTTCCTTATCAAGGGTAACGCCCAAATAATTCACCTTCCTGGACACATTTACTTCCGATCCGAAAAGCATTAAGGCTTCAGCCTCTCCACCCTTCCTCTTACGAGTGAAAAGCATAGCGTCGGATTTACTAGCATTTATGAATGGCCCCGATGAACTTACCACCAACCATTAGTGCCAGATCGTCTTCATACGCAATCGTATGGACGCCTATTGAGTCCAATCTCCAAAGAAAGCCATCTACGGTGATGTTCCACAAAAGAGATTACAATACACCTCCCTGTGGGCACCCCCTAACTACCCTACCCCGAATCTTAGTTCACCCATCTCTGAGATTTATAGCCCTAGTCCGAAGCATAGCATTTATCCATTTTATAATAATGGGGTCAACTCTACGTTCAGTAAGAGCATTTCTCACCTTCCCAAAAGAGAACTTGGCAAAGGCGCCCTCAATGTCCATAAAAACGAACAGAGCAGTTCCGCCATTGAAAATTTCTCTTTCCGCTACTCTGACGAGCTCGTCCAGAGCGGTGTCAGTAGATCTACCTGCTCTATAAGCGTGCTGAAATCTACTCAAGGGCCTATCCATCAGCGTATGGTTCTCTATAAAGTCAGCCACCTCTCCATTGTCTTCAATAGAAAAGATGTTAGACTGACCGGTCCGAAGGACTTAACGTCAGTATAGTCCCTCTTACCCAGTTTGGGAAGAAAAACAACTTTAGTTTCCTTCCAAGCCACCGGAATATATCCCGTCGCTAGACAGGCTACGAATATTCCCCTAATCCTATCAAGCAGGGTATCTATTCCCCACTGTAATAAGGCTGGGAAAATTCCATCCATTCCAGCTGCTTTGAATGGTGCAAAAGATAGTATTGCACTTCTGACACCATTCGGAGATATTGTCCTTTCAGCCTCAGCGCGTCTTCTCTCACTAGCCCCCCTATTTACAGGAGTCCATGAGTCACTCAAACTAAAGATTCCAGGAAAATGAACCTCCATAAGCGATTGCAATGTCTCCTCTACTCTCTCAGTCATGTGACCATCGCTCTTGTGAATTAGTCCCATCCTAGAGACAGGGTCTTTAGATATTATCTTCTGTATTCTACATACTTCAGATGTATCCCTCATATTAGAGCAGAATTCCCTCCACGTATTTCGTTTCCGAAGACGTATTGTTCTCTTCAGCTCTCTCTTCTTCTCCTTATACGCATCCCATGAGGCCGAGTCTCTCTCCCTCATGTATCGGTTAAAGGCCTTCCTTGTTTTTCATGGATTCAATTTCTCCGTTCCACCAAGATGTCGGATCTTTTTCATCCACTACTGTCAAGGGACAAGCATGCTCGAAAGCTAGCTTAACCGTAGAGTTCAATTGTTCCACCGGCCCCTCGATTTCGCGCGTGTTGCGAGGTGCTCTGTATGGAGCACCTCCTATATGTACCGACAGATACTCTTTATAACTGGTATGATCAGTATTCTTCGGTATTCTTATACGTTTGCGGACTTTCCTCCGTCTGCTGCCATACAGTATATCGAACTGGATTGCCCTGTGGTCAGACGTGGTTAATCTGTCCACGACCTTCCAGTCCTTAACCCTGACTAGCATATTGACTGAGCACAGAGTGATATCAATGACCTCTGCCCTTCGTGAATTCACGAAGGTGGGTTCTATCCCTCTGTTAAGTACCAGCAAATCGTGTCATTCTACAAATTCCAACACTTGTTGTCCTCTGTAGTTATCATCTGTGCTGCCCCAAACCGTATTATGTGCGTTGGCATCACAGCCCATGATCAGCGCCATACCTCTTTGCCTGCAGAAACTAACCAAGTTCTCCACCTCTAGTGACGGATGTGTACCTGCCATCTCATAGGGAATGTAAGCCGACGATATAAGAAATGATCGCGAACCACTGCCAATCATTACTACCGTAAGATCCGGCGAGCAGAGATGTGTCATAGGTACTGTTCGTACGCCATGTCGCACCAGGATGCATGACCTTAATTTACCATCAGTCTGTGAGTGCTACAGATTGGCGGTCTGTTGAGACAGGCCCCTGATATTGCCTTGGACAATTCAGGGCTCCTGTAGCAAGGCTATATCCAGCTTATCCTCCTCAAAACATCGCACCAAAATTGCTGATGCTGCTTTGCTGTGGTGAAGATTGAGCTGGCATATACTTATTTTTTCCTGGTATGAGCCCACCACCTTCCATGATAGACATCTCTTTTCAGAGTTGCCTACCCCCGCACCAGGGAGGACGTCGTGCTCGCTGGTCATTCCTCTTGAATTTTACTTCGGCCTGGTCAAGTTTCCCCCCTGCTTTCCTGATGGCCTCCGCATCCTCCTTCGGACACCATATCGTGAGCACTACGCCCTTATTTTCTGCATTAGCAAATTTTTCTGCGCGAATAACCCTCCATTTAGAAGTGTCCTTCACGCATCCATTTTGCTTCTGCAGCCTTTTCAGGATAATGTCTTTACCCTCTGTAGAACCGTGAGCAACGACGATCATCCTGACTTCGTTTCGCAGCGCCTGCATGGTATCGACTCTTAGTTTAACCCCTTCCCAAAGATTGGTCAGGAATTTCGCTAGTTCGATCACCCAGCTCTTCGTCGATTGGTTTTTGCACCTGAGTACAATAAACCCATCAATAAGTTTGGCATTACCTACGAAACCTATGTCACCAGCATCATCACAAAGGTTATCCAGAGCACACAGTAGTGATGCCTTGAAGGCATTCACATGTGTGTTCTCCAGAGGACCCTCCATAGATATGTCAGTGATACCTAAAGTGAGATCTCTATTTGCAACTTGTGCAAAAGATGGTATCACTTTTGCACCAACCTTCTGCCTAACATTAGTACTACCACTACTGTTCTGCTTCTGATTAGTGGCCTTTTTAGCCACATTCATTTCGACAACTTTTGAGGTTTGTCCAATGGGCTTTTTTTTTGAGAATTCTTCTCCTTCTGTTTACGGACAAGTCTGTTTGAACACGACCCGACCATCAACAGCGACGATCTTCACTAACAAAATTCCTGTGCAAACAGCAAAACGTACAATGGCTGAATATTTATAGCTAGTCAAGATGCTATGTTATGAATATTGAATAACACATTTTTTTAATTCTCTTTTAAACTTGCCCAAACCTTTTACATATGAGACAGACATACATTTTTTGATTTCTATAGCCAACACTACTAAAATTAAAGAGACTTGAGAATAGTGATATGAGGCAACAAATCGGAAATTGAGAAAATAGGGGAGAAACAAAAAATGTCTCGTACATTATGTCGTATACTACGCACTTTTCCGCTACCGGCCCTCTCACACATAATTAGTATGCTGTTCGCACATGAATGTAGCTCGGGAAGTCTTCCCGATATGATATGTTTGTGTTCAAATAATGTTGTCCGAACAGTTGGTCGCATAACACTGTTCTGCCATCACCCAAGCAAAATACACACAGTCAAAATAAAAAGTGTATGTGTTTGCGCTGGCCTGTAAACACCCATACATAAACCATTCTGAGAACATTGAAACACTCTCGATGACAAACAAAAATGATGCTAAAAGAGAACGGAAACAGCTACACCTATTTTCCACACCGAAGACGACGAAGAAATTTCTTCTCGTTATTCTGATGACGATCTCTCAATATACAACATATTTGTGGCTGGCTGGTCAATACCTAGTGTAAGGAGCATTTAAATTACGGGTTGGAAAACTTTTTACATAGAGTTTGACAGTTAAAGGTATGTTAGTTTTTTTTTTTAACGAAACCAAAAATCAGTGATATCAAGTGATACCTAAATAAGAGCGTTGAGCGTTGTGTTAGCAGCAGGGTACGTAGTCACAGTATATTTGAAGTAAAATGTATGTCTCTGAAAGCACTGTAGCTACGTAACCTGCTGTTAACGCAACGCTCAACGCTCTTATTTAGGTATGGCTGTTTCAAACTCACATACAAAATTATTATCTTGGTCAAATAATAACCAAAATCACAAATATAAGGAAATAAATTTTAATTCAAATTTTAGTTAACAATCTACTTTGAAGTAGAATTCATTTGGATTAATCACTTCAGTTTACATTTTTGATGTTGTGCATTCTACCTTTTGCATTTGAATTTCACTATTCAATACAATCTAATCTACTTTTTCAGAGAACATTAAAAATACAAAGTTTACTTTTCAAATTTCAATTTCATTACTTTTCTAGAACATGCCTAAATAGCTGAATTAAAGTGTGGTTCAAAAGTTTTAGGACACCTTTTCTGATAGGCTCTCTTTTAGAAACCGAAATATAACAAAGTAGCTACTAGAAACTCTTCTCTTAATTCTACAAATGACCATCTTGGATTGTTAAAAATGCTCTGTACAATAATCTTGCCAAAGAACATATTATCAAATATGAAAATAATACCGAAAAATAACTCAAATATATAATAAGATTCTCTAAAAAATGCAAAAGCGAAAAATTAGCACTCAACTGGAAAAACTTAAACAAAAATGTGGCGATTGATTGAATATTTAAAACTTACGCTTGACTGCCTGTCTATTTTAATAATTACTTTTCTAAGTTAGAAATCAACTCGATTTTTGCATGTTTAAGACGCGGATTGTTAGTACTAAACTTTAGTTTCTCTATTTGCAGTGAATATTCCGCCGGGAAGGTATACTTTGTTTTGCCGCCATTTCGGTGAACATTGGTCTTGGCAGTTCATATTTGGCAGTCGTGAAAAGGGGTGGCAAATTTATTATTGAAAAATATTCGGTAAACCAACGTGTTTTAATCGTTAAAACATTTTATCAGAATCAATCCTCGATTACTGTGACGATGAGAAAGTTACGTGAAATTTTTGGGAAAAACAAAGTGCCAACACGACGCACTATTTATCGTGTGGTGAATAATATCGAAAAACGAGACTGCAAGATCGGCTGAAAACATTATTGCTGTTCAAGAAAGTGTTCAAAACAATACATCAACCTCAATTCGACACCGTGCTCAGGAGCTTGGTCTTCAAAGAACAACTTTGGCCACAATTTTGCACAAAGATTTGCATTTGTTTCCCTTTAAGATTCAGTTGACACAAGTGCTTCTTCCAGAAGACCATTTACCAGCTCGCCCATGACAACCCCGATTTTCATGAAAAAATCATAATGAGTGACGAGGCACATTTTCATTTGAATGGATATGTGAAAAAATAGAATAGTCCGTTCTGGGCAATGGAAATGTGCGAGAATGTAATGAAAAATGTGTTCAAAAAGGCTCGCATTTGTGAGGCTAACAGAGGCGGACATTTATCTTATATTGTATTCCATACATAATTGCCGGCATTAAATAAAACATTTATCAACATACGATCCATCCTTTTTTATTTAATCAAAAATTATAAACAAAGTAGTATACCTTCCCGGCGGACATATATGAATATATACATATATGAATCTTGAGTGTTGTATTACATATATTGATTTTGTGAGCAATTACTTACTTGTGCATTGCTCATGCCATATAACTACACTCCTTTATAGAGTTTTTTCATCAAATTAATAACTTTATTTATTTTAGATTTAATTATGTTCTGTACACTTTCTCCTATTAGGAATTTCTTTAACATTTTTTATACGCGTGTTTTACTTTATGAAATAAATTCCTTGAAATTGTATGGTCTTGAATGTAATTAATCTAATGAGCATTTTGTAATGCAAACTTGTTGTGCCATCTTTTTAATGAATTATTCAGTATGAATACTAAAGCCTTGAACCTTATCCTTGGCTATGAATGAACTACTTTTGAAAATATTAGAAATATTTGATACTATGTGTACTACTACCCCCAATAATAATATATGTACATTTCTAAGGTTATAATAACTGTGTGTTACTTGATAACGTAAGGATACACATTAATAACTTTTTGAATATGTATATGATTATGTGGAACATAAAAAGTCTGCTTGTTAATTATGAAAGTGGAAACTTTTCTTAAAAATTCTTCTGCATTGCGGGTTTGTTTAAGTGCAACTGCATGCTGAGAAATGTGTACTAGAAATTTTGAGTTGAAGCTGCAATAAAAAGTTATTAGAGCAAGACTTAATATTTCTTTATATTAAAAATATATATTATACGAAAGTACATTTTAAAGAGTAATTTGGGCCTTTACAGAAGCGTTAGACAACTGGCTTCAAATTTAAATATAAAAGTTTTTATGCATACAATCGTAAAGTTAAGTTATAAGAAATCTTTAACTTTGAACTAACTTTTCACATCACCGCGAAGCTTTGAATATCAATAGTAAAGGATCGAGGCAGTCTTAGGCTAGACATCGTCTTGGTCCGGTTTTGTAATCAATGCATTTGCATCTTGTTGTTAAATGGACAAAGTTATTATACAACAAAATAACCTTACATTTTTTTCAGTACTCTATTCATATGTCATGCCTAAGTGCTCGTTCAAAGTATTATGTAGTCGTTATATGTCTGAATTTAAGATGTGGTTATTGTTGTATGGGAAATAAAAATGTATAGTTTTTCTTGCTAAAAATTCCATTAATGGAACTTAATTCGCTATCTGTTACAATTTTTTACATATTTTGCTATAATACTAAGTTCAAGCTTTTTGGATTTTGATCCATGACTTTTTTGAACGTTAAACACTCTTAGAAAATTTGTCAAAATATTTGAGAAAAAGGTTTTCGCAAATTATAAATTACGTCAATATGTACTAGTTGTCCTGCTCTAAGAGGGATTTCTCTACATATTAAAGTCCAGCTTTTAATTAATTTTTAATTTTTTTCTTTTGATTTGCAATAAGATTCAATAAAAACTCAATATAAATATAATAATGATTTTAGTGACGTTTTCATATCTTAAAATAAATCGCGTGTAATCTTGTTTTTTTATTTATTTATTATTATTTATTTCTTTTTTGTTTTGTTGACTTAACTTATTGCGTCAATTCATTTTTATATTTAGTTAAAGAAAAATATTTTACTTGCAAATGGCAAAAACCTATTTGTAGGTCCTACTAGCTCGGCAAAATAGTTCACTATTAGCTCTTATTTGTAACGATATTGCCAGCAAAATTACACCAAAGAATATATTAGTTAAAGTGCACTTTTCAATACCTTTTGTTAATAAAATTTTTTTAATTTTAAAGTGTGTTTTAATTTCTGTTTATCTCAAGCAACTATTAATTTTTTTTATAAAGCCAAACATTAATCAAGTTTCTGTAAAAAAATTTGTAAGTTCTTAGAAAAGTAATTTAGTCGATTTTTAACTGATACTTAAATATATAAATATAAGGCATTAATAGCACTAAGGCAATTAATGCCTATTGAAAAAATGCTTACCGAAGTTTCGCATCTAGTATGCATATCAACATTTATTTAAACTGTAAATATTAATTGCTACATTTCCTCCGTTTAAAGAAAAAAACACTTTTGCAACATATTTTATTAGAATCCATTACAACATGTGATTTAAAAAGAAGGTTAAGATATATAAATGTGCACGTATAATACTTTAAGCTCTTGAACGTTGTGGTTGCGACCTGCATACAAATGTACTTAAGTTATCTTTACTCTATATGTGTTTTGTTGCAAGTAAACCCTTGCGCCTTAAATTTTGCATATTATTTTTATAGCGCAGTCATATCGAGCCTGATGATTTTTGTATTTATTTCACTAAACTCATGCATAATATTATTATCAGTTTTACATGTGGTATCTGTTAACCTTTCTAGGACACTTTTTTCTTTAATTAACCCCTTCCGGTACGATTTAATAATGAAAAACTGTGCATGAAATAACCATTTAATTTTTATTAAAAAAAACTTCTTTCATTTTATAATTGTTTCATATTCTTAATTATTATCCATTTTTACACATGGTTAATATCAAAATTCATTATGGTATTTATTATACACGTTTTTCTTTTAGCAAGAATATACATACATATATCGACCGATGTTCACACTATCTGTTTACAAGAATTAAATCTTACAGACTAACAACAATTTCGCCGCGTCTGGTACCAAGAAATTCTAACGGTAAACAATATGTGATAGTGTTGCCAAATTCACTACACTAGAAATTTTAAACTAAATTATCATATTCAACAGTAACTGTAGTCCATTGACGAGTGTAGCTCGTATGGCATGAAAAACCAATGACGAGCTAGACTCGTCATAATACCGGAAGGGGTTAATTTAGATCTAAGTGATATTTTCTTAAATGCTTTTTGGCCCTTTTATTCCCACTATTATTGCAAGTCCTTTTCATGAAAAGCCAAAGTAGAGCAAAACTCCAAATTGCAAAAACATTATATTCATACTTGCCATCGATGGCATGAAAAAGCCAAACCTTCACAATCGGACATTTAAATTGACTTTACTTATTCCCCTTGGCACATCGTTCTGTTTTCAACGTTTTTTTTTTTTTTTTAGTTGGCATTAAAATAACCTTTTATATTCATGCTCCCTGAAAAAACACGTAAATGCTTACCACAGGTATATTTAGAAATATTTTTAATCCTGTGTTATATACATATATACAACAACCACACACAAAATTCAAACACGAACACCACTTTACAAACAACATGCCAAACGGCTTTGCTGTCTTTTGTTGTTGATGTTGCCCCTGCTGAATATTTTTGTTGTTAGTTTTTTATTAACATGACATGGTAAGCTTGAGATAGCAACCTAAACTCTACAAAGGCAGCACAAGCTTTAACTGCAGCTGTGTTGGTAAGCGAGCTATCCAGCATGATGCTGCATTATATTTCCTTCAGAAATCTTTTACGCTTTCGAGGAAAACAAATATTTTATATTTGGCCTAAATATGTATGTTGTAGTGAATAACAGTGCGATTATTTTGTAAAAAAAAGACAAAAAATAATTCAGAATTCGATAAGACAAGCGATATGGAAAAATAGCGTTAAATTATTGACAACTGAAATTTTAAATTTTGAAAGTAATAAATTTCAAGTACGCTAATAACTTGCTCTTTCAGGTTTTTACTTGTAAAAAATTCGATTTTTGTTGCACCCAAAAGAAAGAAGTTATGAAAATCTGCTTAAACAAACTTACAGGTGTTTCCAGCTATGTATTTACTGTATTACCCGAAAATTTTAAAAATTCGATTTTAAGTTTAAAAATTTTTAAAGCACGTTTTTACGAGTATGACACGTTTAATCCTATTATTATATTATATTTTCGGAAAAATACCCCGCATAGTTGTCATAAAATTGTTTATTACTTATACAAGGTTTTCGATTTTACAATTTAAATTATATATTTAAGTGTTCAAGATTTTTCTTTTTCAGCTTAATACTAGATATATATTTACAAAATCTCTGTATAGATATATACAACATTTAATTGGAGGGGAAATTTGGCAACAACCTATTTGAATTTATTCTTAAACTACTTAACCTACTTAAACTACTTAACTACAGACTAGATAAAAATCTAAGATGATACTAGCTCATTCATATGGACGAATTCAGAGTTCAGACATCGAGTAGTAAAATTTTGAGTAAGTCTATTGATCTTATCTGGAACTAATTCCAAGCCCGCAATATCATGAAGGCGTGATGTTGAAAAAAACCAAGGAAGGTTATATATAAGCTTTAAAAGCCTATTTTGAGCTATTTGCAGTTTTTTAATATGGCAAGATGCACTAGTTGACCAAACGGGGACTGCATAGAATATTACAGCGTGAAAAATGGACTTAAGAATAAGTTTTTTATTATTAATGTTAAGGCTAGATTTTCGATTTATAAAAGGGTATAGGATACGGGTTAACATGTTAACTTTATTGATTATATAAGGTATTTGGTCTTTAAACTTCATTTTCGGATCGAGCATAATACCAAGATATTTTACTTTTTGTTCCCACTGTATAGAATTATTATTTATAATAATATTGGTCTGTGGTATATAGTATGCTTTTCATTTCCTTGTAAAAGATATCGCTTGTGTTTTTCATAGTTTAGTGTAATTTTCCATTTATTGAAATAAGATAAAATTTGTAAATTTGCTATTATATCAGCAGCCAAAATTTCAGTGCATAGGATTGCTGTGTCGTCAGCGAATACTGACAAAGTGCAGTAGTCCAAATGAGGAAAATCAGATGTATATAAATTATAAAGGACAGGGGATAAACATGACCCTTGAGGACAACCAGCAGTTATGGAATGACTTTGGGAATGGTGTGATCCAATTTGAACCTTGAAAGAACGAGAGGTGAGGAAACTGTGAATAATTTTTGTCAATGCTATTGGGAAATTTAAATTTATCATCTTGAAAACGAGACCTTCGTGCCATACTGAATCAAATGCAGCTTTGACATCTAATAGAACCATGCCAGTTGATTTTTGGCTATTGAAATTCGTTTTTACCAGATTTCTAATTCTTATCAAGGGATGAGCTGTGTTGTGTTCTCTGCGGAACCCAAATTGTTGAGGTGGGATAATATTATTGGTTTCCATGAAATCAGTTAATTTAATTTTAATAACTTTTTCAAGAATTTTGCTGACACTCGACAGTAAGCTGATAGGACGCTATGACGACGGACAGTCAGATTGTTTACCAGATTTTTTAATTGGGATAACTTTAGCCTCCTTAAATTTTTGGGGAAAATAGCAGAGTTTTAGACATGAATTAATTATTAATGTTAAGAATTTAACGCCTTTGTTAGGAAGTGCTTTAAGACATCTATTATTAATACCGTCGATGCCAGGTGATTTTTTATTTTTTGAAGTTTTTAAAATATGTGAAATCTGTGAAGTATTTATTAAACATACATCCAATGGATTAGCTCTTAACGATCTGTAAGATTCCAGAGTAAAATTCACTAAAGAAGTTGTAATTGGGTCCCCTAAATGGGATGAAACAGTATAGTTAGTAGCAAATGTATGCGCTAAAATTTCACACTTTTCTTGATTAGTGGTGTACCAAACACCATTTTGTTTTAAAATAGGGATGTTGTTAGCCTTCTTCCTTAAGACTTTCGTCAAATTCCATAAGGCCTTTATCTAACGTTGGTAATAGATTATCCCAAGAGATATTTCTAAAGGAATAAATTTCCTCACGAATTCTCAAATTAAATATCTTCATCTGATAGGAATCATTTAGGTCACTGTATCTTTGCCAAGCCCGGCGGTAACCATTTCTTCGTTGTATCATATTTTTAATATGGTAGGGCAAAGGTTTCCCTCTTAATGAGGGATATATCTTAGGCACACTACAAGCGATTGAATCATTTAAAACATTTTCGAAATTTCTAATATTCTGATCAATGCGTTCATGATTCAAAATATTGTTGATATCAGGTAGATTTAAGTTTCTATTTAAGAACCAAGAGAATTTGTTCCAATTAGCATTGAGAAAATCATATCTAAAAAAATTAGTGTTGTTGTAATTACTCTTTAATGAAATTTTAACGGGTAAATGGTCCGAACTCAGGTCGTTTATGACTTCCGCTGGGGACATTATAAGCGGATCATTAGTCAGGAATACATCCAGTGTAGAACCTTGTCTATAGGCGCTTGAAGGTATGTGAGTATTATCACAAGGATATATGATATCAATATTGTATGATTCTAACTTTTCATATAAAATATTTCCCCAGCAGTTTGCCCTCACACAACCCCACGATCGGTGTCTACTGTTAAAATCGCCGCCTTACAAATACCTTTCGTTACTACTGAGTTTATGAATGTCAGATGCGAATTGTCGTTTTCTTGCGCCATCGGGACCTGCTGTACCACCAGGGTAGTAGGACGAGTATATATCAATTCGACCTAAGTTATTGAATAGTTTGATGCCAATATTCTCAATAACAGATGTGTTAACAATAGGTAGTAATTGATGAGAAATATTTTTCCTTATAATTATTGCTACACCTCCCCCTCGAGCAGTTGTCCTATCATTTCTATATACTTTAAATTCGTTATTTCTGATAGATAAGTTTGAATTAAGGCCAGTTTCGGATACTAAACAAATATGAATATTACGGCTAGTTAAGAATTGAAACAATTCTAAATATTTATTGCGAATGCCTCTTGCATTCCAAGTTATTATATTGGTTTCATTGTGTTCCATTATGCTAAGAATTTACGTGCCAGGTTAGTGATAACCTCGAACTGGTCGGACTTGTTTTTACAATTTCCAAGATTTGTTATTAACTCTAAAGTTAAATTCTTTATTTCTTCAAGAGTGAATAAATCATTAGAGCTATATTTATTAGCATTATTATTTATATAATTAATAGCATTGTTATTATTATTATTATTATTATTATTATTATGATGTTGATAGTATTTCTTTGACCAGGCCAATTACTAGAAGTGGTTGGAGTACTTTGGCGCAGTGTGTTAGGAAAACTGTTGCTATAATTTACGGAAGAAACTACTGCCCTAGCACGTACTGGACGTCTTGGAGCTTGTTGAGCACGTTGTCTAATATTTAGATAACTTATCTTACTTGGACATTCGTCGAATGTTGATTTGTGGAGACCACTGCAATTTGCACATCAGATGTATTATGCTGACCAGCACAGTTTGAACAAAAGGTTTTAACCTTACAGC
This sequence comes from Phania funesta, assembly GCA_963932375.1. Lineage (NCBI taxonomy): Eukaryota > Metazoa > Arthropoda > Insecta > Diptera > Tachinidae > Phania > Phania funesta. The sequence goes on from OZ010655.1 coordinate 35,488,197, forward strand.
GAGAAGAACCGTGGCCAAACATTTGGCAGTTGTAACATTGAGTTATGTGCGTTGTTTTAGCTTGTTGAAATTCTCATTTCACCCTCAAATATTCAATTACAGAATATTTTTGCCTGAGCTCTTTTATTGTTATTGTTTGTCTTTTAAAATAAACAACGTAAATTATATAATCCACGTTGTATGCGTTCTTTTTTATGACGATTTTAACGTCCAAACATTGAAGTCCCATATCGGTTAATTTTTTTTAACGATTAATTATATTTATCCAGACCGAACAGAATAGCTTTGTACGGCTTTTCATCTTTGGAGGCATAACTGAAGAACTCATATTTGTCAGTAAGAGCATTAATAATGCTTTGGTGTTCAGCTTTCGATTTTAAAAATAATTTTAAGCCGATAGAAATTTTTTTTTACAGAATAATCTGTTATTTTATTTATTTTGCAAATTTCGTGAATTTCTTAAATTTTGCTTTTTAATATGGTAATTGGGGGTATATGGACCTTCACTGTATTGTTAACGACAACTTCATCAACATCATCGATATTATCACCTTCTATAGTTTGGAGAGGGGAAAAGTAATTGTAATTTTTTGACGCACTAGGTGCATTAATTGTTTTTGTTTTTTTATTCATATTATTAACGCTTAATGCGTGGACATCGTCACTAGCAAGTGTACGTTTAATTTTGTTTGTATAAATTCTTTTATATGTACAGTTACTTTTTTTATATTTTTGTTTTTGTTTAGAGTAAAGAAATAAATTGCATTATTTTAGTAACACAGCACTATGTAAAAAAGGCAGTCGACGAGAGCGATTGAAAGTACGTCTCTTCACATCAAGTGATCGAGCATGACTGATTACTATTCTTTTGCGTTCTGAAACTAAGGCTATAAAAAATGAGCTTATTTTTGTTCTTTACTGTATGTATGTATGTACAAATCTAAATTTTATTTTTATATACAACGCAGCCGTTCGTTGCATAAGTATACTAGCAAACCCGGCGAACTCCGTTTCGCCACCAGATGGCTTCGTTTTTTGTAAAATTTCGTTTGGTGATTAAAAGATGAAGAAAAATTTTTTTTTATATATGAAAACGAAAAATTTTATTTCATTTCACAACAGTAATGAATTTATTTCGATTACAAAAATTAAGTGTTATTTAGTTGAACTTCTCTAAGTAAATGAAAGTGAATCCAAAGTAAATACTGAATCGAAGCGTTATACGTGTCCGCAAATTATCCGTTTCATTAAAGTGCTCTTTGGTAAACCACATTTTTTTGTTTTTTTGTCTGACGTTAACACAAACAATTGGAAATTGCAATCGTTTGAAGTTAAACGGAAGATCAGTCGGAATAATTGGTATTCAAGGAATACATAAATTTTCACCTGCGTACTTTCCGTTAATAATGGTTGCCTCAATCAAATTCGGCATAAGTCTTTTTACTGAAAGTCGAGTTCCATTGCAAAGTCGCGGTGGATTCAAATTACGCAATATCATAATAACTGTACCAACTTTGAGTTGCAAGTTATGTGGTGGAAATCCTGGTAACTCCAGAGAGTTCAAAAACTCCGTTGGATAATTTACTACATCATCGGGATTTGTTATGGAATCATCGGATTTGTATGTCACCATATCGCCAGCAATTTTTGATTGAATGGTGAAATTCAGTGCGTGTACATCATTATTTTCCATTTCCAACAGCTAACAATTGTTCGGAAAGCACTTTGATCATTTTGAAGTTGATTATTCGTTTGAATGCGCAAGCGATGCGAGATATCTTCACAAATGTCGTCTTTGTATTTGTTCCATAACAGAATTGGTTGTGAAGGAAAACATGTGGTGATGATAATTGCGAACAGCGTTCGTATTTGATACGCATTTGATGAAACAACAGAATCCGCAAGTGTTAAATCCCAATGAGAATCGTTCTCCAGCAAACCCAATAGTTGACATGCTTCTCGATATGTTTGGCATTGGTGGCCGTTCACAGTTTTCAAATGCGCAAATGATTTTGGTGCACGTACATTTACCAACAGCAGCCGCAAATAAAAACATTCATCATTTCTAGGATGAACAGTATACATGCGGCCTAGTGCATCAGTGGAAAACACTTGTGGCCAATCCTTGTTTGCGACGTTGGAATTTCTTTGTTGATTGATTCCAAGTGTAATACTTGGGCATTTCAAGGTACATCAGCGTCGCTGCGAATGGATCTGCTTCACACATTGCAAAGAAGCTAGTCAATGTTGTCGATGGTGGTCTCTCAGCTCGTTGTGCCGCATTAGCCTCAGTGAAGTAAACTCTTTGGCCATTTTCCAAATGCACTGCTAAATGTATAACTGTGGGATGTCTTTCATGAATTTGGAATGAAAATAATCGCCACAGTGCTTTATTAGTACTGACGTATCTGCCCATTTGGAAGTTGCTGATTTCATCATTCGCATTTTCCGACGCAATACCAAACACAGCCATGTCGCTGCCTTTTGTGACGTATTTGCACAAATATTTGATTGATTTGGCCGAATGACAACTCTCAACGTTTGCATGTGTTTCGAAAATTCGTGATAGCAGCGGGCAATATGGTACAATGAATTCATTTCCGATCTCAATCTCTTGATTTTGAACTTTAACTTTGATAGTTCGACCATTATCTTCTTTTGAACGCCGACGATAAACTGGATATCCATCATTCCCTGTGACTGTTTCAGCAACTAACGGTCGCGGATATCGTTTTGTGCACTTTCCATCAGCCATGCAAGGCGATAATGGATTTAATACACCGCACGGTCCATGCACCATCCGTGTCGTCACAATGTCGTGTAGATGGGGATCAGTAACTGGATCAGGAATTTCAGCTGATATGATGTCATCCACTTCATTTGAATGTAATTTGTTCAGCAACCAAATTAAGATATGAGCATGCGGTAGTCCACGCCTCTGGCATTCCACCGAGTACATATAACAACGTGTGTCACCAAAAACTCGATACTTAGTAAGCACATCCATCATAACCTTGAGTTTTTGCTGAAATACTCTGGCGATTATGTCATGGCGATCTTGCGGTTTTTGGCCCGGTTCCAACTCACGTTTAATTTCCGTCCACTTCGGATTGCATGTGAACGTAATAAATAAATCCGGTGTTCCATAATTTCGCACGTACGTCATAGCGTCTTGAGCGTATTCGTGCATGTGGCGTGGGCTTCCGATATAAGATGATGGGAGAATCGTCAGACGTCCAATATTCTGAACATCACCATCTGAATGATTAGCATCACGCAAGTGTATATAGTCCTCAGATCGTAGCTTTCCCTGATTGAATCGGATGAACGCTAAACGTTCGGTCTCGACTTTGACATACATGTCGACAGCGAATTGCTGGAATAGCCGACGGCACTTCAGAATAACATTCTCCTCATGTGTACGAATCATCATACGATACGCATAGTAATTCATTGCGCTTAGATTTTTATTCGTTGGTACGCCTGAAAATGCAAAATTAAATGAATTGTTAATGGGAACCAATAATAGCTATAATAGCAATAATTAATGTGTGAATATTGTACCTGTAATTGGATCGACCATCTTCAACGTGAGGTTGTATCCGTCTTGCCCTTGCCAATAAATGATTGGATATTGTAACGCATCGTACAAACGATGTGTCTCGTCTACACGATGCATGATATTGCTTCTTCGCTGAACGACAATGGCTCGCGATTTAGTTGGATCGCCAACAATAATTGCAGCAACATCATTAACGGTGGGTGCATTCGTTCCAATGCTGTTTTGAACATATTAACCGCAGCATTATTAGCGTGAAAAAATGCTTGCAACTATTCAATAATTCGTCTCTTTAACTGTTGTGTTCCCTGTACATTGCACCGCACATTCAGCTGATCCACCATCGACGAAATGAAATATATTTGCAGAAATTGATGCGGTTCATCTGTTGTTGGCAGCATTGAACCATGCACATGATATATTTGTCCTTGTATCTGTAATTCGAAACAATCATTTGTTGAAGAATACGGTGTAACTTCTGATCGTGTGATGGTGTAGTGTATGGTGTATATGTAGTTCTTATGTGTTGCAATTCATTGTGTTGGTGTGAGTGATTGATTGTGTGTGTTTTATATTTTGCCTTGCAAGTCGGCATGAAGCCGCCTTCTCGAATGATATTAGCTCCAAAGGAAGCCATGCGAAAGCAGTTATTGTATTCAAGGATGTGTTGAAGAAAATGGCTGGAATCGGGATCACTTCCATCGAACAATGGTTTCAGTGGCTGTGGTACTGTAAGTAATGGATCCAGTTTGACTTTTCCACTTGCGCAGCACAATCCAGCCGTTTCTCTTTTGAACTTTAACGCATTGCAATATCGGCATGTAGTCGTCATTGGTCCAATATCAAAATTTTCATCATCACTGTAGTTCGCAGTGGGATCATATTGGAATGCCAAGCGATTGTATGATGCCAATGATCTTCGTGTGCTCACGCCTTGTCTCAATCGGGGATTTTCTCTTATTATATTTTGTTTTTCTTCGCTTAAGTTCTGTGAATACACTTGTTGCTGACTTGCATGTCTTGTGCGGCGGCCGATGCTCGCACGTCGTCCTCTAGGCATTTTGGACTATATTTAATTTATACAGTTGTACTTACCACCTTTAAAACAAATGCCTGCTGTTGAAATTGAATAAAAATTTGCACAATACACGTGATTGATTTGATGGTTTCCAACTGAAATGTTAGGAAACGAATAACTTATTTTTTTACTTTTTTTCACAATTTCACAGTGAACACAATACCGGTTTGTCACACGAAATTAACTGAGCAGAGAACAATGAGTAGCTGTCAAACAATGTATCACGCATCTACTTAAAATATTGGTTTGTAGTACATGCTATGTATCAGAGATGGCGCTGTATGTGAAAAAAGATTTTCCCGGTTTGTTGTTGAAATTTTTCCTGAATTTTCTTTGCTATAAAGCTCACGGAGCCCGAGACCTTTCCAACGAATGCAAAACCTTAAAAATCGGTTCGAATTTGTTAACGTATTTTATTATTGCAAATTGCAAAAAAGTTGTTATTTACTTAATTGGTTTCACTTACAGGTTTTTAACTTATGAACAACAATTAACGCAAAACAAATCAAACGCAGTCAGTGAGCAACTGAAAGCAAATTTTGTTTTAATGTACCGTTATTTTTTATCAGCGTTTGAAAAAAACTCAAAAATGTGCACAAAATGTAGGTATCATATATGCAAGAATACACAAAGTTGTTTATTATCGATTGATAATATAATGTTATACGTTTAACTTATTGTACAATGTTGCACCTTAGTAAGCGAGTAATATTTTGTGTTATCGAATGATGTAAATATTGATATTGGATCATTACTATTACATTACTATTTTGTAATTATTTTCGTAACTACATAACCGATTTAAGAGTTCGATATCACGTTTCGAAGAACATGACAACGGCTTTCAAGGAAAAATAAAATAAAATAAAGCCACGCCCACAGACCGACAATCAAAAATCAGTGTCACCCGCCTGGGTATTCTGAAGATTCCTTGAAAATTTCATCAAAATCGGCCCAGCCGTTTTCACGAATTGGATTTTGCCACTCCCATAGACCGTTTTTTCTGATTTTTCTTTGATACAACCCTCACAGAGACCTTTCCAACGAATGCAAAACCGTGGAAATCGGTTCGTGCGTTCTGGAGTTATAGCGTCAGAAAGGAAAACCCGACTTATTTTATATAGTAGATATGCTATTTAAAAACATAAACAAAAATAAAATTTAAAATACCAAACATTGAAATAGCTTCTAAACAACAATAAATTGTCGTGTGTCCTACCTTGGGTAGGATAACGCGGTAGAAAACAATAGGGGAAATTAACAGCTGACTGCAGATAGATATTTTTTTTTTTTTGTAAATAAACATTGAGTTTATGGCTGAAGAAAAAAGAGAAATGGTGGCGAAGGCCATGATGAAGCGTCACCGAGGTGTCTTGGTGGCGATAGGCGAAATTCTCGGTCTTTTTGGTCTTTGGGAATGTGAATAAGGCAGAGGGCAGTCGTGGCAGCGAGGAAATAAGAACAAAAAAAAAGGAAAGTGCATTTTTTTATTTAGTGTCTGAATTGCGAATTTTAAAAAAATAGAACAAAATTAAAAGGAACAAAAAAAAAAAAAAAGGAAAGATTGTGACAAATTAAAAGTTTTATTTTGAAACCAAATATACAGTTTAAAGTCAGTGATTTGTACATCAGACATAATAAAGCATAAAACTAAAGTGAAATAAACGTTGTAGTGGAAACAAAAATAACAAAATAAGTAAAAGGTCAAATAATTATATAAAATACACTTAAAGCTAAGTACGGCTAAATTAAAAGCTACGCCGACTGCGCCACCTGCCGAAGCCGAATGCCAAAAGCCCTGCACCAGACACCGAGGGATCAGCAGCCATTTTGAGTATCCATCCACCAGGTATTCTGCCGACCGACTATAAAACTTCACGACGGACGACCTACGGACGTTTTAGAAAAATTTTATATTTATTTTTTTATCATTTTTTTTACTTTTAAATTCATAACTAATTTATGTCACCCCGTAAAATCCAGTCCTCTTGCGTCAATGCGGCAAGAGTGCGCGCGCCGTTAGAGTTGGGCCCAGTTCAGCATCGATCGTTGCGTAAAATAGATTCGTGACTGAAAGTAAAAGAAAATAAAAATTTATATAAATTCGGGACAAAATTTTGCAATATTTACTGACATTCGGATAACGCGAACGTAACGGACGGACGGCAGATCCGGAAAATCCAACTGGGCACAGAAGCTGAATAAACTCAACATGAAATTTTGTCATTAGAAGAAGATATCCACCATTTTATAAAAACAAAACTTATATGTTTTTAACAGTGAAAAATTTTATATTTCAATTTACATATTTTGAACATTTTATTTATCAGTTTATAAATATACGTTTTGTACATTTCATTTTTTATTTATGATTTTATAATCGGTACAAATTTCTTTTTTTTACTTGTGCATTGGATTTTTTATATTTTGTACAGTTCATTTTAATACTGTTTATATAATGAATATTTAAATCTCAAATTTACTTTTGGCTTCATTTCACATCAATATTTTTTTTATTTGTTAGCAATTCTATTCCTAAATAAAATCTATGTGAATTTAACTTATTTTTGAAAAAAAATTTAGATTTTGTTTTCGCTATGAGTGAGTAGTCACTAAGGGTAAATAGGAAGGTGATAAGAAGGTAAGTGTTGAGTTTGGGATAACCTATTGAAAACACGATGGCCAAGGTTATCATGGTGGAATCCTTTAGGTTTCCAGAGGGTGGGCGGCCCCGGTTAAAATTCCATCGCTTAACCGCGTGAACTGTGTGTGAACGGTAGTGGATGCAGTGGATGTAATTGTAGTCTCCGTTTTCTCTCTTTCGGGCTCCATAAATTTTCTTATATATTTTCGTTACAAGGCTGACATGATTTTTTTTTTTTTTGTAAGTTTAGAGCAGATTGGTTGGCAAGAACCCGACCCCAAGTCGGCGAGCCACAGCCGGAGCAACCGCAAGCATGTCAGCGCCGCCAACAGTCGTGCCACCGTACTTTTATTCTTTTATACCAGTGTGAAATAAGAAAGTTAACAGTGGAAGCGCAAAAATTATACTCTTCTCATACTATTCTTACAAATAAATTTGTACGAATTGTTTAAGTGCTGCCACTGTTATTTGCTACTAAATATGTTTGCAAATCTTTTTACACGAATTTAAAATATATCCTTATTTTGATACATAATAGGTAACCGCGCCGCTAATATTCGATACAACGAAAAATGCACCTATATTTACGGGTCTAAAACCAGGACGCGCTTTAACTTTTCTTACCATTAAGCAAGGTTTACATTATAGCTGCAGCCCAGACGAGATTGCAGACTTTTTTATCACTCTTAATTTCGTCACTTGCTTTACTTTCTATTACTTCTGTTATTTCCAATAGAGACTACCTTTTTAATAGTTGGCAATAATTACGTGTTATGAAGTGATAATTAGCTGTATAAATATTTCTCTATAACAATGTCCCTGTTTGATTTCATACATACTTATTTAAAGCTTGTTTGTACCCCGCATAGGATCTTTAAATTGCTTTGAGACTTAGTTCAAACATAATAGCGTTCGCATCTATTAAATCCGCCGTATGCGATTAAAACAAAAATTAATTCACATTTGCAAAAAGGCGATATAATAAATATTGCAAATAGATTACTTCGTGTGTTCAAAAATTATGGTTAGCAGTTTTTAATAGGGGTACGCCCAATGGTATTTGTGCAAATAAAGATTGTGCTATTTGCTATGTATATTGCAACATACCGTGAGCACTGTTTTAATAGTCCATCGCATTGTTGTATTGTGTTGTATAGCAAAGGTATTTTGTATTTATTGAGTGCAACTTATTAAGATTTTATTTTTAACAAGCACACGATCCTAATTTTACTTTTTTGCTGATTTATTAAAAATAAGTGTTTACATTTATTTGCTACGGAGCAAATATGTAGAGTCGTATTTGCTACAAGTTTATGTAGTGCAAATGAAACTAAAAGAAGCAAATTGCAGGTACTGATAATTTATTGTTGTGTTGAGGAAAACGCTGCGTTTTGTACAAATTTGCTTGCAATTCCCATCGTGAATTGCCTTAATATTTAATTTTCGGATTTTGAGAAAAATAATTGCACGTGATGTATATCGTAGATATTGTACGGATATATTATCATTCGCATTAAAATGCAAAAATGCAATAAAAAATTGATGAATTTATTTCAATTAATTGAATGTAGTAAAATGTGCTACATTAAATAATAAATTTTTTTGTGTATTTTTTTACGGTTACTACGAAATTTTTATATAAATAAGCAACCGAGATATTTAAACCAATCTCTGTTATTGCGTTGCTTCAACTACATGGTCATATTTCTAGTTATAAGAGTCCACATAAGAGAAATAGAACTAGAAAAATACCCAAAAATAGAGATGTCTTAAAAAAATTCTAGCTGCAATCAGGTGAGAGGTATCGCAAATCTGTTTTCATTGACAGATAGAGGAAGCCCAGAACTAGTTTAAAAAAATTAGAGAGCCATATATGGCCATGTGTTCTGGGGAAATTAGAAGGTAAAAGGTCGACAATTTTACAAAGTGAATAAATTTGAACATAATTAGCTCTGGAAAATTTGAGAAGTGGATTTTACGAAAACGTTCTTATGACTTTATAGCACTAGACGTCCTCTATCTATAAAAAAAATTCAAAGGCATAGGTCTACACCTCTGGGCTACAGGTTCAATTTTATAGTATGGGTATTTAAATACGCATAAAGGGGTTCTAAAACATATCAAACACGAATTTTATTTTTAAGTAAAAATGCGTTTTTTTTTACGGTTTTATTATATATATATATATATATATATATATATATATATATTGCCGGCATGTAACTGTGGAAAACAGGTTTTTGGATGCAAGTTCGCATTGAATTTTGAGCATCCATACTCAGTTTTTCCACCACTTTGCCCACACCGGCCGCGTTTGCCAATCTTACCAACTATGTGATCAACTTTATCCATTCGCTTTGTTATTATTTGCGCATTCGTCACAATTTTACTATAAGCATCACGAATTGTTATCAATGCTTCAACGACAATGATCCGAAAATCGAGTTGACTCATGGGTGGCAAACCTTCAACTTTTCTGCAGATGCAGTGCAGCTTCCAAGCGTTCACCATAGCTGCATCCACAGCATTAGGGAGTAACAGCCAATACCACTTCTTTCCGTGTACTTGAATGCGATAATTGTTCATAGAATTATCGATCAAATCAAATCCACCCATTCGTTGGTTTTATTGGTGTATAAGATGTGGTTGCTCAATCGTTACCATCTTCCGATTTTAACGATCGAATCTTCTTGCTCGGCAAATCGGTTCTACTCCCAAGAAGTTCGACATCACTATAACCATCTAAATCAAAAATTTCAGTATTGGAGAAATAAAGTGGAATAATATAAGTACATATACATACCGAACTATCATTCCACCGCACAGCGATTATTTTGTTGTTTTTATCAAAACAAAAATCTGATGAACCATTTTTATATCTTCCAATAGTGGTGCATGATTGGTTCAGTTGCAAAATATCCCTTTTCATTCAATATGCACAACAAGTTATGGCTAGTAAAAAAGTTATCAAATGTAACATTGTGTTTGTTTGCATTAGATATATTTTCCAACAGAGTTTTATTGTCACAAACATATATATTTTGTTTTATTCGTTCGAAGTTATCTCGACTGATTGCATCTTTTACAATCTGATATCATAGAGATGCTTGATTTGGCCAGTATGATCTGATTGTCGGCAAAGTATGATATTCTGTAAGATACAAGATTCCAACAAATGTTTTCATTTCTGTTATTGAAATAACGAAACCAGAAATGTTTTTTTGTCCAGCATATTCATTGGTACTTTCGACAATCATATTCATGACTTCTTCATCGAAAAAACATTCCCATAATTGTAACGGTGTATCCGAACCTTCCTGAAGCCAAACATAGCTAGAGGATTTTTAACAAAGAAAGTATCTCACAAAACTTACCAATTATCTCGTACAAAGCTTTCTGAGCAATCTCTTTGTCGTCAAAAGGTTGCTTATCAAAACTGAAATTATGCGCTTTACTCCATTTGGGCTTATTTCCCGCTGAGGCACGATCTTTTTACTTCGATGTAGATGGTTGCGAACCATTGTTCCTATCAAACAGATCATACTCTCTTTCCATTACTTCAGAAAATCATAAATATACTCAATCTCAAAATGGCCAGACATTTCATTAGGAAATTGAGTTTTGTCATGAAAAGTTGGGATATTATCATCTATATATCTATATATATACAAAATGTATTTTATCAACTTTATGGCCCAGATCATTTTCTTCTTCGTCACTCGTCCATCTGTCTACCCCTGCTTGTAGCTCAATTTGGGTTAAAAATTTACGACGAAGCATTATATATTACTGAATCACGATTCACAATGAAACATATAAGGAAACAATAGATAAAATCACCAGATATGCATCAAAGGAAACAATAAATACGTTTAATGCCACTCTTTTCCAGTTATTATTTTAAAATAAAAAAAATAATTTTAAAACACGTTAAAGCCTAAGTGGCTAGAAAAATACCCATAGGCTACAGGCTTGTGCTTAACAGATAAAAAAAAATATTACGTCAATATAAATGCTCTAAATACTAACTGTGTGAAATTCAGTCAAAATCGGACAACGGAATCGGTGGTCAGGCGTTAATGGGTTAATTTCAAACATTCTGTATCTGTTTTTTTAATGCCTTTTTATTAAATTAGGTTTTATTATACAAAAAGTGACCTTCAATCTTTTTGCTTGTTTTTCAGTATAATTCTTCACTAAATGGCGCTATCTTTTACCAAATCATGAAGGCACACACCACATATTTAAAAAATCGAACGAAGTTATGTACTGTTTGTTTGTAAATAACTATTTTAATGAAAACATTTATTCATTTTATAAAATAACTAAACCGGTACAGAATTTGTTCTAAATTTAATTAAATTTATTATGACGTACACCAACTTCTTTGGAATATTGACGAGCTTTATAAACATTAATATTCCTTGCATGACTGTAACTACTTGAACCACTAACTGATTCTGAAAAATTAGAACCACTCGCTCATATCCGAATAAATATTGAAAAATTACTTAATGTACTACAAAAATATGGCTTTCCAATACACAACACGTTTTTTTAATAAATCAAACTTTCAGCCACAAAATATTTTTCTTTTTCTCTCAAAGATTAATATATTTTTTCTTTTCATTTAAACACTTTTTACATAAATAAATAAAAAAATATCAGTAAATCCTTCATCTCATACGGTTTAAAAAAAGAACAAAAAACTGCTGAAAATGCTGAGACAGTTTCTTTGTAGCCTTGATATTGCTTGTATCATTTGAAATACTTCATTGACACCTGGATGACAGAATATGAATAAGCAGCGTCATCTTCATTAAATACTGCTTGCATTTAAATATTTTTTATGTAAAATTTTTTCGTATTGAGACAAAATTTTTAGTGTTTTTGTATTATACTTTTCATAAAAATATACGTTATAGCGTTATATGTTTACAAATAATGCAAAAGCTCCATATATTGTATTACTTTTCTGTTCAGTTTTGCTCAACATAATATTATTAAGTACTAAATCACCATTGTATCACTCGATATGGCTATAGCTAAAAATATAAAACTGTCAATAATATTTACGCTTTCACTATGAAGAGCTGCTAGATGTCACTACTTGTATCCTTGAAACCAACAAATGTGAAGCCAAATTTGCAACAAAAGCAACTCGTTTCTGTGTGCAAAGATAAAATTTGGAGCTATCTTATTTTTACTATACGTATGATTTTTTATTGATAGTCTATCCAAAATATTGAACTTTTAAGAGGAAATATGAGACAAAAGGTGATACCATTTATAGTTCCTAAAGTAACAAAGATACACAAGATGTTAAACACACATCATTTCTTTGTTCGAAGTTATTTACTAAATTTTAATACAAATCCATACATACAGTTGTAAATATATATCCAAATAATAAAAAAATATATGAGAGTAGAAACCAATGGCATAAACGTTTAAAAGCAATTCTAAATTTAAAAAAAAATCGTATTTTGCAATAATATTAAAGTTATTTTCATGTTCTTTACTCTTCAGTATATATTCTGCATGATCGACTTAAGATATTATTTTTTCTAGCTTGTGATCTTTTCTGAACTCCCACTTTTACGTCAACAAGATGCAATTAACCAGTGTTCTTAAAGTCGACTTATCCTGATTATTTATAAAATTCAGCCGTAAGTATGCGATAGAGTTAATGAAAATTTTACATCTCCTGCGTGCCGGACTTGCAAAGTTTTATAGTGTACATAATGAAATACATTTTTGATACATTACATGCAACTTGTTTTATTCAATATACATAGATCCGCTCTTATACAAAATTCATTTACATAAAATTATAAGGAAAATTTGAGATAAAAAAAGTTGCACACAGAAATTTGTTATCGTGCCTATATTTTATTGCTGGTTCTAAGCTATCGGAAGTCACTTTATTTATATGTATAATTTTTTTTTATAATTTTGCTATTATAAAATAATATAAAAGCACTGTTGAAATACTTCGTGTTTGGAACACCAAACACTTAGTATTTATATAATTTAACAGTGACATCTGCAACATATGTATAAAGGTTTTTATTTTTTTGTCAGCTGCCAAAATTCTGTGTCAAAAAAAAGTGTTAAGAAAGAATTTGTCGCTTTACAGTAAAGTAGTTTTAAACTTAAAATAAATTTTTATAATTATAATTGATTTTTCAAGCTATTAAATTAGTTTGGAAGAATTTAGATTTAGAAAAACAAGTTATGTTAATACAATATCGCTGAAGATATTGTAACTTGAGTAAAGTTATTTTTCTAAATCAAAAACAAAAGCAGAAATTCTTTTCGGTATAATATCCCGAAAAATGTAGCTAAATAATTGAAATTTTTACTGAGAAGTATTTTTGGATTAGGAAATCTCAATGTAGCTATTACGTCGTTGTCTGCTTAGGTCGTCTTAACTTTATCTTATTGCCACAAAATTAGCTTCACTTACTCAAATTAGTAACAAGATTATATTTAAGAGCAATCGTGAGACAGATTTTGAATCCTTACTAACTCCGGAATTACATATACCTGGTAACATATATTTCTCTTACCTAGAAAAATAAATAAATCTACTTAAAAAATATAAAAATTTTGTACTATTAAGTAAAGCCCTGTCGGTGTGACAAAGTTAAGTTCCTGATAGTTCTCAATACAGTAAAATGAACGTTTTTAACTCTTAATTATTGGATATTTATAAATTGTAATAATTGAATGAAGTCACTAAGCAACAATGTTGACGTATTTCAAAGAAGTGCTTAATCATTTTAACAGTAATAACAGTAATAATAAAGTTGTAACTTATGTTATGTTAAATATTAATTTTGATTTCATATTGTGTTTTATATCAATAAGGATTTCGTGTTTGTGCATTTCACTACAGTTCGTGCGACTATCAATAAATGGAAAATGTTCTGTAAAATCATTGTTTAAAAGTGTATTAAACCTAGGGTTAATTTTTTTTTAAATATAAATCTCTCTAGGCAAATTTTAGAAGAATTTTTTTCAAATCCTAAAACGATAATGTTATTTCTGTGCTTGAGGTTGGCAACACTACAACAAATTTAGGGAAATAGAATGAAGTTTTACTGTGTTGGCAACTAGAAATGAATTTCCGATATGTAGTAAAAGTGAAGCTTTTTGATTGCGTTTTGTTAAGTATCGAATTTTGCTTATCATTTTTAGTTTAGTTTTGAAAGTTGAATTTAACAATTATATATTTTTATTATTTTTTTAAATATTGATATTAAGGTTATATTTTGTAAAATATCGGGTTTTGTGATGAAAATAAGTTGTTTTGGCGATTTATAAGTTTTTATTAATTGTTTGTATTTGATGTGAATCTTAAGAAATTCTGATTTTTGACCAATATAATAATATTTATAACTTCGATAACTGCTAAATTGTAAAACTTCGACTTTTCGGATAAGATGTTGATATTTTGGCAAAATCTAGAAGTTTTGTTTTTGGATTAGTTTCTGTGGAGTTTACGTTTTTGGGTAAAGATTATTTCTTCTAGTGGATTTAATTTTTGCGGCTTTTTCCTGATTTTTTGGTGAAATATCTAGTTTATAATGACTTTTAATTTTATTTGAAAATTTAAGTTTAAAGACCTTAGAGTAACCATAGGAAAATTTCGGTGTCTTTCATAAAATTATATTTTTTTTTTTTGGTGAGATTCAAGAGTTTCCGTCATCCATTGTCAAGTTTGGTTTGGAGACAAACTGGTTTCGGCTATGTGCCATCTTCGGTGTCATTTTTCGTTCTCGTGAGAACGGAATGTTGTTCCCTGTCGGAATTTCAAATCAAGAATGAGCTTTTGAGTACTTTAAATTTTGTGGTGACGTTTCCAAAATTTAGTGATTTTTTCTAATATTTTGTTTGCTTTAGTATAGATTTTTGCAAATAAAAAAGATATTTTTTCGACGTGGGAAAAGCAGAAAACCTTTTCCTGTAAACTCTTCTGCCGAACAATTACAAGTGCATGTACATGTTTTATAGTGGTAGTTAAATAGCATTTATTAGAATAATATTAATATTCGCAGTAGAAGTTTGCTAAACAAAAACAAAGAATATTTTGCTGCAACCAACTAAACATTAAAGCAAAGTCGCTACAGTCATCCAAAACTTAACACTTGGGCCAAAATTCTGTACTTAACTCCATAAAATATTAAATATATTGGCTTATAATCGCTCTTTTCTTAAACATCATTTAACTTTAGTGTAATGTAGACGTATTGTGTTGCAGTGCTGATGGTATGTGATTTTCTTCAAACAAAAGAAACATTTAAATATGAATGCAAACAAGCTTTTTGCTAAGAAGTTTTTACTTGTTTTTTCCCTAATTTGTTATGCGGTTATGTGGTAAAAATTACAAAGTTGTAAATTGTATGTAAACATAGAAACCAAATGGGGAAAATCCTTGCTAACATTTGTCATACAAAACCGTCAGCGATTCATTTGATTTTGTCAATACTCGAGACACAATGAGGAAGCAAACATTACACTTATGCTGAGAAAACGAAAGAAACAATTTGATAGTTGATGTAAGTATAGTGTGAAAGTATTTGTTTTGCTGCAAGGAGCACATAACTTAAATCCATTTGGAGGTGTTGGGTAAATAATGTCGTTTACTATGAAATTCTAATGCTTTGACGATCACAGGCTTTCACACAATGCTACACATTGGTTTAAATTTGCAAATGCGCTTTGTAATCCGTCACAAGAGTTTGCATTGTACAATAGCATTCACTAATTCGATCTTCAATACGTCAGTGTTTACATTTTTTTATTGTCCTTCAGACTCATTGGTAATGAAACTTAAATAATTTTATTTGGATTTTTTTTCTTTTTTAAATACTAAAAGAAATTTTAACACTGTTGCACACAACTAGTGCAATAAATCCAGAGCAAGCGCTATATTTACAAGTGGTAATACGTGCATGTGTTTATTTCAGCCTTTTTTATATCACAGAATATAGAATTTCACTTATGTGTGATGACCTGTAGTGCGAAGCACTATTCTTTTTTAACGAAAAAAAATTTTAACAACAAAATAAACGATGTTGCTATTCAGTAAATTTTTTTAAACAATATTTGCTATCGGTCGGGTGTTAGACAAAAATAAACGACGAATATTTTTGTTGTTTATTTATTCTACGAATCATTTAGGGGCAGTGGTAATTGCTTTATAACTATTTTATAAACAATATTTTTAATGGACAAGTCAGTGGGTACATATAGAAAAAGCCTCACATATATTTACTTACCTTTTGCAAAAATTGCTAAATGCAAAAAATGTATCCTTAAAATCTTTGTTTTTAATTTTTCTTTGTGCTTTTCGTTTATCTTATTATTTTTTTGACAGAAATGCCACTTGATATCGATGTGAACAAACTTTGCTATTGTTTCCGTGTAATTAGCGAATCACACAATCGTTACTGCAAATAACAAAAATTGTCGACAAATTTTGCGACTGTCGAATAGTTAAAAGTTAGTAAATCGCACTACTGATGGAATTCTATTCTACTAAATAAAAATCGTATCAAAATCTATTTGGTAGTGCTATATTTTCACACAAAAACGTTGCAAAGGTATATGGATTTAATTCAATTATAAAAATTGGAAAATAATCAAAAGTACATCATGTAAAGTAAGATAACGTTTTTGATTGTGATGGATAAAGTTAATATATATAAATATGAAAACAATGTGCTCGCCTTACGTAGTTTTTGATCTTGTCAGGTGATTCACAAACTGCATCTCTGATAGCATAAAAAATATAATTTTATTATATATATAAAAACCTTAGCAAAGCGGCAGAGCTGTCAAGAAATCTGTCGCATGTATATTATTTTAATAAGCGCTATCCTACTTTTAAAGTATACCTAAAATTTTTCACAGATCTAACGTCTAAGTCGCATAGTGAGCTATGGAATTATGTTATTAGACATATGGAGTAAATCTAGTTATCTTTTTGCAAAATATGTATGAAATTACTAGGAAGTACTGGTCAGCGTATGCAAAACTATCGTAGTCTGGCTTAAGTTTTTAAAGTTTACTTCAAATATTTGAAGCATAAATAAATGACTTTACACATACCATTAGGTATGTTATTGCATTTAAATGAAATCGAAAACAAGTGGTATTTGTGAGAAAAGTTTTTAGATTTGTGAAAAACAAAACAAATGCCTTATGTGAACCCATTCATTTGTATTAAACAAAACAAAACTTTGAATTTGTTAATTTATATTTACTAATAAATAAATAAACATCTGTTCAGAGACAAGGACAAGTTGTAGGGTTTAACTGTCGTAACTTCACTTGTATGTGCAAAAGTTACGAAAAAGTTATTACAGTTCGTACTGGAAACGTTTAATTAAAGTAAATGAACAGATTGTGCAAGTTGCATAATAAGTTGCTTAAAATGTTTACAAACTTAATTAAAAAAGCAGAAAGTGCTTATTTCTAATGTGTATAACTAAAAATCAATACAAAAAGAAAATGCAGAAAAATTAACCTATTTAAAATTATTTGATTCTTGATTTGATATTTTTACAGAGTTATTTGATATAGATAATTTAAACGACTATACGTTGGTGCTTTTTTGTTTGTCAAGCGTCAAGTTATCATATGAGGTGATAGCAGGTAAATCTTGTTGGTTTTTTTTTTGTATTGGGTTACTGATTACTGGATTACGCGTTTATATATCATATTGTATTGTTATCATTTTATTGTCAATGATTATTGGATTATGAATTCGTTTATTGTTTGAGTGTTATTTGATAATTGTTTTGTTGCTTAGTGTATCTTAACCATATTTTTGCTGTATGATTTTAGATTACCTGCAGAGTTTCGAATATAACGTCTGAATAAGCATTCATGAAATCAGTTTTGTGTTTTTATTTCGATGTTTTCTACGATGGTTACTCATCATCTTTTGCGCTGTGACCTTGAGGCATTACCGTCTTACTAATTTGAGTCCTATTACATTTGTTGTTGAACATGTGGGTGGCAAAGCTTATGCATCTTCTTGTTGTAGCCTCTTATATGTTTACGATATCTATTTATTTGGTGTCCTGTTTATCCTATGTAACTGATAACCTAACATCATAAGAAATAAGATATTCCCAAAAAACCGGGGTAAAAGTTTTCTAATGTACTGACGTTAGCACGCACCGAAAGAACAATTAAGATTAAGAGAAACACGATCATTTCTAACCCAAATTATACTTTTTCCCGATTAAATTCACCAACTATCAAGACAAAATAAGAACCTTTTTTTAAAACAACTTTTTTTATATTTGTAATTATTGTCATAATTTATTTTTAAAAAAACAATGTGGCAGTATGTGAATCACAAATCATACAATTAATTATAAAGTATACGCAGCCAGATTCTAAGTATGCAATAATTCTTGTTACAAAAGTTTATGTAACTCAGTGTAGGCGCGTTACATGGACACATTTTGATGGATTTACTTTTATTTTCCACTTTTTTAGTTAATTGATATGAGTCTAAAGTTATTCGGATGCAACTTTCGGAGTTTGAGTAATAATTTTATATGCAGTGTCATCTGCAAACGTTGACGTAAAAATGTATTTGTGGCATTGCTATGTAAGCTGTCAATGTCATTCGTTGACGGCAGAGGTAGCTTCGAATCTCTCGGCAAGGGGTGTGACCGGGGGACTGACAGCCTGTGTCCTAATTTGTTACCTGTGGGATGCGCATGAGTGCCATTCCGGTGGAGCTTATGCGTGTTGATCTGGCCGCTGGTCTGGCCGCTTAACGTCACACCCGTGGTTAGACCACCGTGAGGTTGAGCCATCGCTGGCAGGTCCTCACGTGAATCTAAACAGATCTGTCCAACTGTTGAAGAGCTTGCGGTAGTTTTCAGGTAGAACTCGTATTACTTTTGTGAATAGTACATTACGTCACACTTTTACAAGCTTATGAGACATGTCTGTATATAAAGCTGAACAGTATTGTTAAGCTCGATGCAAACAATTTCTCAAATAACTTGAATAAATCTGAGAGTAGCCTATTAGGATGTTCTTAAACGTGTCGGTAAGCTAGTTGTTCTTGTTAGAAAATGTGGTAGTAAATCTGAAAGTAGTTAGTAAACTGTTTCTTGTTTTAACGTAATGTTAAAAAAAATGTTATTTTAGTACTTTTAAAACAATTACATATCGCAATGTTGGAAACTAACCACCGACTAGGATATGACATACTCGTACTATACATTAAAAGTACAATATATTTCGATTTGGCTAGTATACAACAGCCATTAGATAAGCATTATATAATTATTCTTTAAAATAAGTAGGTGAATTTTAGACAAACTATAGAAAACACAGACATCAAATAAAGCTTGATTGTAAAAATTAAAGATATTAATCAATACAAGGATACAAGTACTGTGAAAACTCACTACGAAACAGAAATAATAATTGCTGCTTTCAATAGCATAATATCCTGCTGAAAAAAAAACACACACACCTTAATATTATTTGCTTTTCGTATAATATTTTATTAAATTTTCGTTCATTTCTAAGTTTAACAATGAAATATTATATGTTTCGTCGTTTCTTTAGAAAAAATTATCAACGTCACAAAATTTATTATACTGTACAAGAAAATCCAAATTGTTTATAAATGATAAGGTTCGGAAGTCTGACAGTGAAGATTTTTCGGTAAAATTGTGACTTTTTGTGACATAATTTTTTTTTTTTAGAATTACAAAGTTTAATGCAATTTTTTTGTAAAACTTTAACTAAAAAATTTCTAAAATCATTAGGAAGTATAAATTTCACTAAAGTAGAAGTTATCCGGAAAAATCATTAAATAGTTTTTTTTCGGAAATATATAATATGTAAATGAATGATAAAAGAATGCAAATTTAAACGAAACATCAGCATAGACAAATCATTGAAAATTTATCAAAAAACCATAACAAGATTACATTTCGCCAAAAATCACAAATTCACCACAAAAAATAATATCCACTAAATAATAAATAACTCCAAATATTATAGAACAAAAATAAAAACAAATTATAATAGAACAGTAACTAACAAAAGTGACAAAATACACAAAAAATCGCAAAATCGGTACTTAACGATAAAGTCGAAAATATAACAAACAAAAATCGCCCAGAAGAGCAAAATGCACAAACGACAAAAAATGGTTGTAAAAATAATCACATAATTATTCACCAACCTTGGCTTTTTGGAAATAAACTATTGAATATATTTTCTAAAAGGTTAAATCGTCGGAAAATTTTCAGTCGAACTTTAAGTTAACTGACGTCATGTACAACTACCCAAATTCGATTGTACATTCTTTAGTTTGGGTAATTCTTTAAAAAAAAAATTTGTGTGAGTAGGCACTTTTGTGCGATTACAGCTAATTAAACATACAGATCAATTCGGGGAAAACTAAAATATATAATTTAATTAAAAAAGCCAACATTGAAAAGTTGGTATTTTCCATTAACACGAATATTTTAGTTTCAAATGTAAAATAAAGTACATATTTAAATTGAGAAACTTTTTTTTACATTCGTTTTATTTACTATCTATCCAAGGATAATAAGTAAATTTTATAAAAATTTAAAAACTTAAACTTATTTTTCATCTCCGTTCAGCGTTTGCTGCATTAATATTTTAATCCTGCTCGGCAAAAATAAAAAAAACTACACAAAAAGCTTTAAAGCTCATTTTATATGAAAATTTAAATACTACAAGGATACACATATATATAGATATACATTTACACGAAGACGTGAATACAGGGGGAGAAGAATAGGACTTTCTAATCAAAGGAATAAATATTATAGTTTTTATAAAAACGTTATGTTGCTAGTTCTACAGTATCGGAAACATTTCTGAATGTAGTTTATATATTCTTGGAAGTAATTTTTATTTTTTATTTATCCAGGAGGTAGTAAAATATATTTGAATTAATATTAAACATTTTTCGATTAAAGTGTTTAATATATCTGTATTCACCACCCAAATGCGAATATACTATTTCAGCTTTCTTTCTTACATAAAGTTGTTTAGGTTTCAAATTTTCCTGTAGCAGTTGCTAATATTTCTTACGTTGCGAAAAAAATTCTTTCTTTACTATTACTTGAGTTTATTTAGAAGCGTTTGCTTATTTAGAATGCATATTATGCAGAAATTAAAAGAGAATGCTCCCAATACAGAAAATATTATAATAACATTAACTAATCTAAGTTTAAGGACATTTTCAACTTCAACATGAAATGCCACATTTATAAAAACTCTTCCAAGAACAATCGAAAAAATAAACAATACATTTTTGCCGTTTGGTTTTCTTGGGTTTTATTAAGACGCTTAACATTCAATGGTACTCCAAAACACGTACCCTTCTCATGAAAAAAATAAAATAGATGGTGTAAATTATTAATGAAAAATTTAACTTTTAGTTAGGTACAATGTCTGGTGCGAATTGATGCACGAATTCTTATTAAACAGAGAATTTTCCATTCCCACTTTGGCTTTACCACACAGAGCAAAAATACTGTGGCAAATACTTATCTAACAGGAGTATGTCAGGTTAAATGCATACTCTCACAATACTGTCGTAAAATTCTCACCAAAAAAGCACTGCTTTGTACTATCAAGCCAACGTTTTGCTTTTAAACCATCCTTTATATGTACCTACAGATGACAATATTAGCAAGCTGAAATTTAATTCAAATGATATCTGCAGCCGCAGAATTTCTAAAAACATTTAGTGAATTCAGCCAAATCACTACCCACAGTAGCAACAAAGTCATTATAGCAAACTACCGTGATGCAAAGTCACTAACAAAGAACCAACCCATAAAGATTGTATTGGGAGTACTAAATGTGTTTTCTCAATATGATTCCAAATAAAGAATGCACAAAAATGTAAGAAATACACAAATTTCCATTAAACCAAATTTGCGTTAAAAAAGGAAACTGTATGTTATTAATGGGCGGCTGCTGAGGTACGAAAGCTTAATAGTCAACGCGGTAATTACTTCAGCCACAGCACCCCCATACTTTGAATGGAGATCAAAAGAATTTTACATATTATGTGTGTTAGCAACATATTGTTATGGCCGTCAGCTGGCAGGCACAAAGGTATGGCTTACTGGAATTCAGTGCACTCTTCAAAGTTTCTAAGCCAGAATTAAGAGGGAAGTTAAGGATGTTAAACATGATCAATCAGAAATAAATATCTTTGTATTTGTATATTTAAGAAGTATGCCATTATGCTATTGCACCTGAACCCCCTAATTTCGACCTAATTAAAAACACGAAATAGTTAAAGTATAAAATGTATGTGGGCTCTCACTTATCTTTGAACATCATACTGAGAACGCCAGCTGATATCCAAGCAGCTGTAGATCATTTTACAGACGACGTGACTGCCGCAGCCAGTGCTGCAATGTCAAAAAAATCATCAGTTAAAATAAAATCGTACCAGTGAACAGCAGATATAGAGATGCTCGTCATTGAGAAGAAAAGGCTTAAAAGGCAATGGCAAAATAGTCGTTCTCCACACATAAAAATGCAAATGAACTTATGCCAAAAAACCGTACGAAAAAAGTTCAGCCGAAACATAAATTCGCTCTCCACAGCTTTAAAAAAAAATGGATCCAACAAAAAACACAGATTATAGATTATGGAAAGCTGTAAGCCACTTACAATGTACCGTTGCCTACGAATCCCTACTATGACTTGAAAACTGTACTTGGCCCAAAAACTCAAGTGAAAAGGTATGTGTGTTCGATAATCACTTGAGGAGTTTATCATACCATATTACACAAATAGTTCCACTATTCAAATTAGCAGACGCCGTGAATGAATCTATGAAACTCCGGCAATCGTCTTTAAAATCGACAATTAAAAATGCAGATATGAGGAAATCATTCAGACCTACTCGTATTATAAAAATTTATCTAATTCAGCTGCGAGAATTCTTCTTTTTATATTTCATGCCTTGCTTCCCGTTGACTTCTTCCTAAGATTTTGGAGGATGTCTGAAATTGGTATGATCCGCAACCAAGCAGCCAGGTTACATTATGCAGACCCATTACCCTGCTCTCAATTTTATCAAAGTTATTTAAAAAAGTATTGGTCTCGAGTGTAACTCCTTATCTTAATGAAAAAAAAAAACAATATTCCATACTATAATTTTCGTTTTCAAGCATTATGAGGCATGTGAAATGAATCGCTGGCACTGCTAGATCGCCTTTTAAAAGAAAATATTACTGTTCACCTTTATGTTTACCTTGAGTATTTCACAGGCGTTTGATAACGTATCCCGCGATGGCCTACTCACTAATATAACTCCTGAAAACACCCACAAGTTTCCGACAAGCCCGCATACATAAATTATAAGCCACATATTTGTGAACTTGAGGACTGGCTAAAGCAGTGGAGAATAAATGTAAATCCATCTTAATGTGCTCATATAACGTTTTCCCTGAGAAAGCAAATTTGTCCAGTAATAATAATAATAATGATTACCACTGTTCCAGCTGAAACGCACGGCCATAAAACGTGGAGCAAATCAACTACCCTGGTTAATAGGAACTAATCTACCCTTGACTTTAGAATACAAAGTCCTTTTATACATTTTATACATTCGCGTATGGGGTACTACTTGTAAGTCAAACATCCAGATGTTACAAAGAAAACAGTCTAGGATTTTACGTGCTGCCGTATGCATCCACTAGTATATAAGAAATGAAAACGTCCGCAGAGCCCTAAAAGTTCCCACTATCCAGGGAGAAACAAAAATATACACGTCCAAATACGTAAACAAATTATGCGTATACCCCAATACTCTCGTACCCAAAATGTTGCAATTTGACGGGCACCAAAAACTAAAAAACTGACTCCTTGAGCCTGGTGAGGCGGCTCTTTTACCTAACAGTTAATAGTTAAGTTATTAAGAATACAATAAATTAGTTATTATATTTGTAGTAATAACTAATATATATTTTTTTTAGGAATAAGACTTAATATTAATTAATTTAATTTTCAGGGTTAATTTCGGCTTCTTTATTTTTTCTACGAAGGACGAAAATTTATTTTATATGATAACGTTAAATACAGTAAAAGGTGAAATTTCATTAGACAACTAGCAGAATGGATTGCATTTTCTATGTCACTACATACGAGTACGTTTTCCAAATTTTTTGTAAGTTTTTTACTAATTTTGTGTCAACTGTAAACATCATCTTTTTAACGCGACACTAAAGACAAATATAATACAAGAATGAGTATTTTTCAATTTTAATGTTGTTGCTTTTTTCTTGGGCGACAACGAAGTTTACTATAATATAACTTTTTGTTTATTAAATTATTTGTTATCATATGCATTTTGTTTTTAGCCAACCATTGGTTGGCAATATAAACATTGTTTGTATTTCTGTTTGCTACTAAAATAGAACCGAATCAGCCGAGAAAAAACAGAAATTCATACAATACATATAATAATAAACAAAACTAGAGCATTATAATATGCTTCCTGTCGTTTAAAAGTCGCATATTGAGTTTATTAGTGCTATCCAAAGTCTCCAAAAAATGTACTATCATTGAGAACGATCCGAGTTATAAGAGGTCGTATAAAGAATTTGGAGTCCGATTGAGAAACCAACAAGGCGGTGTTAAACCCGTTTTCAAACCATTAACAACGTTATGTTGTATGTTGTCATGGGACTCAAAATGGCAACAAAACAAAAATTTGTCTCAGTTCAGAACAAAAAACATACTTTTTTCAGTATGTTTACTCAAAATTTAACACTTTTAGCACAGGAAACAAACTCTTGACTTTATGTTGAAAGTATATAGAAGGAAAAATGTATTTCAAAACTTTTTTAAAGAAATAGCGGGCTAAACTACTGCAAATTTTTTAGTGTGTAGATATAATATTTCAGTTTAGAAATAAGTTTGTGATAACACGTGTGTCACTTCAAGCGAAAAATTTGGTTTTACGTTAAGTTTTTAATAACATATTAAAGAATTTATGCTGAGTATATAGCAGCATATTAAAGATTTGCATTAGGTACTCTGACAGTGGTGAACTAGTGTGACAACTAAGAGTAAACGAATTGAATGATTAAGGTGGCAGTTAAATTTAAGTTTGATGAATTAAATTAACTCATAATAAGTGATTGAAAAGCATATGAATGTATTTATATCAATTCAAAAAGGCAGAGATACACATAAACACCTGTATTGGGCTCTGCATTCTTATATTAATGCCTGCTGTTTATGGTTGATGTATGTATACAACTGACGTCAATGTACATATGTGTCATTTGTATGTTTGGTAGAGTAGGTTACACAAATATTTTCATATTATTATTTCCAGCAAAAGCATAAATTGTAGTTTTTCACAGTCACGCATATACAAACATGAAAGAAAACACATGAGCGATTTGCAACAAATTAAATCATATTTGTTTAAACATCAAATAGCACATATTTGCTCTGTTGGTCATTATTTAAGAGAAAACATACTCATTTATTGTTATGCTTTTCAACTTCCAGAACTGAGTTGAAGAAATGTGTTATAATTTTAAAACAGTTTTTTTGTGGTACTAAATCTTTGTTTAACTTCAAGCAGTCACAATGGGCACATTTTATTTGCAGTTTTTATGGAAGAAAATTAGGTTTTTAATAACATGATAAGCGGTCATTGCAGAGCCCTGTGTATTAAAAACAGGCTCAAAAACTAAAAGATTTTTAATGAGGGTTCCTAGTTGGTTATGTTCATATTAACATTATTGTATTATATTCTTTTGTGAAACATGTTCATGTGCAAACAACTTTATTGAGTTATAAGAGAAAAAAAAAATATATATATATATATATATATATATATATGTATATGTATGTACATATCTTTTTTGAAATTATTACGAACTTTAGTACTCGTATGTTCATGTATCTTTACACATAAAAGGGGTTATTCCTATATTTACATGTCCTTGTTAATATGTTACAGAGTTTATCGTCAACTTATTTGAGAATAGTTTATGTTTGTTGTTAGTAATCTGCGTTGAAAATTGTTTTATAAATAAACGAATTTCACAAAGCCACAGCTCTAAAGAATATTAACATTAACGCAGGCCTATCGCGGAAATGGAAAATCTTTGTGTACAGATTTTACCATCATAATCACTCTTGGCAAAGGTCATACAGCTCCAGCTTTATAAATCTGAAAAAGTAATAGAAGGTAGTTATTTGTGAACACGCTAAATAAAGTCGGATGACTCTCGGCAGATAACTCTCAATAGAAAGACGCTATCTCTATGATCACAAATATCATTTGCGTGAAGTTAAAATAGCGAAACAACGAATGCCAAAGAGTGAATAGAAACGAATACTCTTGTCAAGTTTGCGCTGATATGGCACCAAGCAAATATAGGTGCAAATGCATACAGAAAACCTTTTGACCGTTATTCTTTTTATTTATCGTTCTTAAATGTAAGAACATAAATATTGTGTAAGATTATAACTTAATAAAATTTTATTTGAATCAAGTTTAGTCTTAAATGTTACTGTTCCAGTAAAAACTAGTACTGTATACATGTGATGTATTCCATTGGTAAACTATATTCCATAACAAACAAGAATAAAATAACCTCAAAATGAATAATAATCTTTTGTTCAAAACTCTTAAAATTAAGGTTGGCTCCTTCAAATGCGAGCCAAAGAAAATTGTAATAAAAAAACAAACTCTTAAAACCCCATTTTTTGGTATGATGATAAGGTGAACGGCGCACAATGACACATTTGGCGCGAAGGCGGTCAAAAATCCGTAACTTTTGATTGACTTGGAATTTTGATATGAGTTTTTTTTTTGTTTGGTAGGTGGGATTTTAAATTTTAATTTTTGATAAAAAGCATAAAAGTCGACCGACAAAAAAAGAAGTTACGAATGGTTTAATATTCGTTACCATTATTAATTGAATTTGAGTATAAAAGAGGAGTGTTGAAACATTTAAACAAAATTTTTTTTCATATGTCCTATTCTTATTGTTACAAATTATAATTGTTAATAGTTTTGTAAACTAAATCTTGTCAGGAAACGCTAAATTTTGGCCCCCGTAATATTTTTAAGCTTAAAAGCAACAAGGGCCAAAGGTTGGTTTTTTTAAACAACCTTTTGAAATAAAAAATTTAAAATTTTTAAAGTTAGTTTTATTTTATTTTTAAATATTTCTCTAACAAGTTATAAAACAAATATTGATTAATTTACATACATACGTATACTTTCAAATCAAAAAGCCACTATACATTAAGCAATTTTGGTAAAAATTTCCTCTAAATAGCATTGATTTTCATCTTCTAATAATTGTTTAGCCTTCTCTTCTAATTCGACTGGAGTTGTTTTCCATTTTTGTCAAATGTTGGACATACATATATTGCTCTAAAGTACACAATAAAATGGTGATAAGGTCTTCATTAGTACAACATCCAGACATTTTTCTTGTGCTATGTTCGAGAAAGAATCTGTAGTCTTTGTTTCTTTTTTCTTGCGCTTCTTCAGACAAATATATTGGTAGCATATTATGTTGAATGGTTTGTGCCCCATGATACAAAATTTTATGAACCGTTGAAGACATATATCTCCAAGAGTATTTTTCATTGTAAAGTGCAGCTGTCTTATTTGCGTAATCTCCAAATTTTTATGCATTTATCTTTCTGCTGCATGCTAAGACTTGTAATATGATTTTGAATCGTCTTATTAACTCATAATCTACACCTGTGATAGATGCTGCAGTTTCTGGATCGGAAAAAAATCTTCTTGCAGTATTTCCATCATTCGAATTTCATTCTCTTTGTTTAGGTTGGTCGATTATAAGGCCTAGCTAAAGATATCTTTCTTGAATTTGTTCTTTTTTCCTTCCTTTTTCTGAATTTTCTTGACTGTTTCTTATGGTTTCGCCTGAAGAACCAACTTCCAAATCATAACCCAATTTAAGAATATGCTCCATAAAACGAAACCTAGTATGAAGAGGCGACAATCCAAATTCGTAAGCTTCCTTAAAGCTATCGTCTTGTGCTGGAGGTTGATTTAATTGGTTTGATGTCTTTTGGCATTGACTTTGTTTACGTTAAAACTTGCTCAACTTTTCCATCAATTATTTCGATGTCTTTTTTTGTTAAACAGAAATTGTCTGCCCTAATTTGTGTGTTCGTATATTTTTGTGCAATTAGTATGCGTATCTCGTTTTGCGAACACTTTAAGACTAATACGGACACGATATTTTTTAATATTTATATAATAATTTTATCCACATGCAGTTACACATTATATCCTTTGTGGCAAAAATAAATTGGCACTAAGAATAATCAGGTACAGATCTTTTGTATACAAAATTGTATTATTCAATTAAGCAAGGAATTAGCTTAGATTTCCTTACCTATGTGGTAATAAAACTTATATTTGAAAGAATGCCATAATAAACATGTGCATTCACGTATTTTATTTAAGACTTCCTTTTTAATTATTTAATTATTCTGGATTCATAAGTCTTTATGATCTTATTGTTTTATGATAAATTTCCCATTACCAACTCTAATGGGTAACCAAAATTTCATTGAATATTTAGATTTTGAAAAAGTGATAGGTGCAATATAGTGCATTTGTATTTTACTAGATTCCATCGCAAAAGTCATAAAGGCCATCTTTCAAGGAGATTTGGAAAAATTTGGCTTTACCTTTATTTAAAAATTTAAAATAACTTTAAAAATAACTCTGTAGAAAAACAATTTTTTTTTAAAATTTCATATATATTGATAATTTTTGTACAAAATACCTGACGTTTGGTCAGAAAAATTGGTCTGGTGCACACGGGCGCAACCTAGCGCACATATAGGGGTATAGGTGTGTAGGGGAGGTTTTGGGCGTGGTTTGACGGGAGGGAGTTATGCCCTATTAAGCACAAGATTTTTGAAGAATTTTGACCTTTTTTAAAACAAAATATTTAAAAACTTCTAAAAAACTGCATAATAAAAAACAATTTATTTTTATTTGATATCTTTTAAAACAAAAAAGTTATAGTAATTTGAAAATTAGAATTTACAAAAAAAATTTCATTTTAGCAAAATATTCAGAAAGTCTATTTGGATTACCCTGTTCAGTGTGTTATAGTTGGAACAGAGTTCTAAATTTTTGCCTCTCGAGGTTTACTGGTATTTACTTTCAAATGAATTAGAAAACACTAGGATCGGTAACCACAAAAAAAAAAAAATGATTTTTGGCCGCCTTCTAAAAATATGTGCCACTGTGCGGCGTAGCATTTATGGAAATAGAAGTGTGGATTAAAATTGGAACTGGTTTAAGATGCTGTCCTTTCAGTAGTGATCAGAAAATAATGCAGAAATGGTAATATATCATCTTTTTTGTAATTTACGAACCTTCTTCCGACTGTCATCAAGAAATGTCACACGCGACCTCCATGGTCAACAATATATCAAATATTTAAAAGGCATTTGTTTAGAAAAATCACGTCTTAATAGCTTAATTTTTTCAGATTGCGTGACCACGAAGAATGTTTTATTTGTGGTTTATTTTATAATTTAGCACATGTCTTATATTCCGTTTATACGTATGTCTTATTTTCAAAAACAAAAATATTGCAAATAATAACATCTGTAGTTTTTTTTTTTTAAATAATAGCTCCCGAGCGTATTAATATTTTAAATTATTTGCAAATAAAGCGTAAGTCATTGGGAGTACGATTAATGTTTTGATTATTCAAAGAAAAAAGAATTAATAATAACAGTGTAACGTCGTGTTTCACAGTTAGCTGGAGTATATGATATTTTATGTTTTACAAGACGAGACAGTTTCGTTTAATTTTTTTTAATAAGTGTTATAATATTTATTAATAAACTTAAATCACTAAATACAGTTTGGCACGATGTATACGTTCGGCGTCTGTTTGTCTCGGACGTATGGTATAGCGTGACCTTACTCCCTGGCTTTCTTGTCACGGCGAATAAAATTCTGGCCTGACACGAAAACACCAGTATTTTCGCTACCAGTTGGTGGCCCGTAAGACTATCTTAATTAGGTTAAGTAAAACTCTTAAATAATTAGGCTACAAGTAGTTGAGTCGAATAAAATTCTGCCCAACTATTCGCTAAAGACTTAAATAAGAAGATTGAATAAAATTTTAAAATTATTACCTCCTTGCATAGACTAGACGCGACAACTCACAACAATATTACTTGGATTATATGAAAGATATAAACATCCTTATCGTTTCTAATTTGGCTATATCATTCTGGTATTCGAGTTAATTTTAAATTTTGTACGTAAAAACTCATAACATCTGATTACACGCTTTTTTAAACGTCATTGTTGGGCATTCGGTTCATATTCTGTGCTACAGGTTGACTGCCTGTTTTACTGTATACACCTTGTTTAAAACTTGTTTGGCTGATATAGTTTACACCCCATCAAACAATACAGAACAGCTGATCATTTGATAGTCATGGCACTCTAGTGTCGAAGAGTATTAGCATTATGTGACGGTGTCATTTTAACACTTCCTGTTAAGTTTAAACCTAAGTTCTTACTATTAATAAACAAAAACCAAATGAGATAAAACAAAGATATACTCGCAGCTACAAAGTAACAGGCGTATTCGGATATCTTATGTAATAAACTGTTCTATAATCAATAAGTAGATTCAGTTGTATTTAAATGCCTAAAATTCTTTGTGTTCAAAAAGGATTGTAATGATCTCTAGTCATCACAACACTTATTCTTGCATAATTGGATTGTAAGAATAATAATTATTTTTAATAAGATATTTAAAAAAAAATTTTTTGTAAGCTTCCATATAAGCCGAAAGTAATTGTAAAATATATTTATATGTAAATAGCTGCCGTTTTAATAAAATGTGTGTCGACTTGACTTGCTCTTCTTATTATTATAAATGCGGTATAATTTTATTCTTTTTAATGTTCGATTTTCTGGCAAATATTTTTTATACGTTAAATATTTTGCTTTCGTTTATGACAAAAGAGAATATTTCCAATATATTATTTAATTATTCTTATACTATTTCTTTTCTTTAATTTTCTTCGCTTCATTTACCTTTTAATTCCATTCTTTACTTGAGTTACAGATATCTGGCATTTTGTGTTTGCTTTTTACAATATGTTTATGCCGATTTAGCAAACTTGTTATTTGAAATGAAATTTTATACGAAAACCAAACTGAAGTTGTTATTTCCCTCAATTTACCGTCTTTTAAGGGCTTACTAGTCACGGCCGCAATTTGTGGCAAAGTGCATGGGTATTTGTTTTGCTGTTCGTATAACGCTTTTGATGTTGTTTAGTGTTTGAAGTGGTACCAGGGGCAGTAGCTACAGTTCAAATTAAATTGCGTTTGAAGACTACGAATAAATATTCTTGGGATAATTCAAGATTAGTGCTACTGTATGCATTCCGCTTTTTGGTTTCCTTTCTTTACCTAGAGAGATTACAAATAGATTCAAACGTTAAAGATTTAAAAGAAATACAAAAGGGATAGAGGGTAACAATAGTTTTTATCGCATTTATAATTTTTACAAAATGTAATAACGATCCGATTATATATTTGAATATATATGAATGTTTTATGTCGATTGTTCATAAATACTTGGCATCTGGATTAAAATCCATTTTTCATTTTTATATTTTAATTTGAATCACGATACCCTACTATCGCATTTCTTTGCAAGCCTGTACTTAAAATATACATACATATACATATGTAAAGCTGAGAATGTCCAACTGTTTTGACATTCCTGTTCCTTAGGGTTTGGCCAGTCATCATGAATCGAATGCTTCCGAATTGCGAAAATTTACTTCAACAAAATTAATCTGTTCGCGAAGTTCATAGAACACATTCTATATTTTACGGTCACCATAATCGGCCTAGTGAGCAAGCAATTCGTGAAGTTGTTGATCGTTTTCGCACTCATTTTACTCTTCTCGATTCAAAACCATTAAGAAGACAAAGAAATACATGTACCAAAGAAAATATTACTGAAGTATTGAAGAAGACGCCGAAATGTCGATTTGTTATCGTTCTCAATTCGTTGGCTTTTGTCCTTCAGGTACGTGCGAAATTTTATGGAAGAATTTCGGCTAACGTGCCTATAAAATCAGCTCCTGCAAGAAATAAAGCCAAATGACCATCGTTTGCGTCACTTTTTTCCTGATTAGTATATTTTGAAACTGACCGAAAATGAGCATTTTGATCAAAGAATTATATCTAGGAATGAATCTCCTTTTTTAATAAATAGTTCCATCAATAAGCAAAATTGCCGTATTTGAAGCGAAGACAATCATCAAGGCATTAACAAGTCTTCATTCCATGCCACACTGACTGAATTTTTGTTTTAATGATATAAAATTGTGTACCAGATTTTAATAAAAAAAATAATTCGAACAATATTTCTGGGTTGGATTCTCATTTCAAGTTCTCATGCAGCTAAAATATCACATGCAGCAAAATGAATTGTATATGTTGAAGTCAGTTATAGGCATATTTATCCAAAGGTAGAAACTATTCCATTGCTCATCATATAAAACTTCTTGTTTTAAGGAAAGACAGCAAGTCATTGAAAATAAAAACAACTATAAAGAGCCTACTCGTAACAGCAACCACGCAAAGAAGGACAAGGAAGAAGAACAGTGGAAGTTATATTTAAAGACAATCGATCTTAATCCTACCATTTCATCGAGCTTGTTCCACCTAGAAACAGTATGGCTAAAAAATGGGTTTTCCCAGTAGTGTATTTTGCTATCCTCTAACTAATCTACTTCGAAAGAATGCAATCTTAATGATGAATGTGTAATGCGTAGACATGCTCGGGTATAAGGATCAATTTTTTAATACCATCGGAGCTATTTTCAGTTTCGAACCGGTAGAAAAATTACTTGGGTCGAAGTTCCAGTGAGTTAAGAGCTTTGGCGATCTGAAACATGTGCTTAGTCCAACGAATATTACAAGCAGAATACCAAGAAGACTAAGTGCTTCTGATACCTATATGACCCATAACTACAGATCGACAAAAAATTCCGGAAGACAAAATAGTCCTGAAGTAATTAATGATGTGTCATATTTCTAGATTCCTGAATATATTACAACAAATTTTATTCAAGATTGCTTTTATCAGCATACCGGTAACTACAGTTTTTCTGCAGAATATAAAATTCAATAATTCTGTTAGCTAAAGTCAGTCCAATAAGACACAATTTTATTTTTATGTGAGCAAATAGATTTGACATCAAAATATTTATTTATGGAAATAAACAATTATAATATAAACGCTTAATTAAAAGCAAAATATAAAGGTTAACATTTTATACATTCCACCAACGATTTGCTTTTAATTCAAAGTTTTTAATTCATTAACTTATTCTCTGGTTTACTATATTAAATGTATCATTTCCCTACTTCGAATCAAAAAATAACTTTTCAAGAGCAATCATACCACATCCACTTATTCGGTTAACGACTTAACTTTATAACTGAAAATATATTACAACAGGCTTGAAATAAAGTTTTAAAATTGCTACATAGAAAAACATTCAAGATGCTACTCGCGCACTCACTATACCAACCTCTTCAAAGAGTTATTCAAATTTAAGGGAAATGAAAAAGTGCAAAATCTGTTTTAATTTGGCTATTTTTCCTAACCACTTGCTAAAATTATGCCGATTTAAATGGGCTATTAAGAAGTTATCGAGGAAAGTTTGTCATTATTTTTTGTTTGTTTTCCAATGCAGAAAATTATTTAGCAAAACATAATAGGAACTATTAACAGGAGGAAAAGTTTTTTCACTTACAGATTTATTGCCAATAAAATAAATTTTGAAGAATAGTGATTCGTGTCTTGTTTTACTCTGATTCATATAACGCTAAAATAATACTAACTGCAGGCTAACTCATCTCGTTGCACAAAATAGGTTTTTGATGGTTGAAAGAAAAATTAAAGGTTACCAATTTTTCAATTTCAAAGTTAAATAAAACACACATAGAGATATAATACGCCGCGTCGGTGATGCTGCTACGGTGAGATTTTTGAAGTATTTTATACTGCTGCTCGTCTGAGCGCCCGTCGTTAACGGTTGGCGATGAATACTAAAGGGGAAACCTACGCAGAAGTATGCGTTCACCACAGGTCAACGATGCCCACGGCTCAGCCGGATCTGTAAGGGAAAAACACGAAAGGGGAAATCCACTAATATCAAATGGAATAATAAAAAAAAGAATAATAAAAAAACCAAGGTAAATATAATTCATTTAGAAAACAAGAAATAATATAATTCATAACTCTTAATATTAACTTAATACAATTCAATGATGAAGTAAAAGGTGGTGTGATAACATAAATAAGTTCTTGTGTGGTAAAAACAAATTCTGTGACTTTTGTCGTTACACTGCTCTCCCTCCGTGGCAGACAAATCTCCGGCTGGGAGCCACCACATATGGATGATCTCATTGCGGTCGATGTTTACCCCATAACGTTGTCGTTGACTAATCTCCGGAACCGGGTTCTTGTTCGCTTTGGTCGACTTGACCTGTTGACGACGATTTCTTGCTTCAGTTCCTCAGGAATTTGCTGTAGTGGATCTGGTATGGAATTGTTGGTATTGGAAGGGTTGTGGAGACTGTGGAAGTTCGTCTTATCGACGGTGTTGTTGATGTGGTTGATGCTGATGATGATGAGGATGATATGCTTGTGGCAGTCGGGGTTAATGTTGTTGATAATGATGATGATGCGGATGACCTTTTTGTGGTCATCGTCGTTGACGCTATTGTTTACGATGAGTTCGTGGATTCGTAGGGTACGGTTCCGGCGGTTGCTGCGGTGGATGCTCGGGTAGTTGCTGGGCTTCCCACCTGATATAGCCATCCCCTGCCTGTAGTGCGATTCACTATTCTTTTTTAACGACAATCGCATCGATAACGATGTTGCTATTCAATAACTTTTTTTAAACAACATTCGCAAACTTTTAGTCAGCTGTTGTTGTTAGCTTAACGATTGTAGACAAAAATAAACGACGAATATTTTTGTGTTGTTTATTTATCCGACAAACTAAAATTCATGGCATTTTTTAGGGGCAGTTTTATTTGGTTTAAAAATCATTTAAAACGAATATTTTTAACGAACAAAGCACTAGGTACATACATAATATGTTTATACTTTGCAAAAAGAGCTAAACGCACAAACAATTTTTTCCAAAAAGTCTTTGTTTTTTTCCATTCTTCTTTGTGCTTTTCGTTTATTTGATATTTTTTTGACAGTGATGCCACTTGATATCAATTTGAATAAACAAAAAATTAACAATGTCTACTGTCGTTTACGAGTAGTTAGTGAATCACACAATCGTTAATGCAAACAACAAAAATTCTCGACAACTTTTGCGACTGTCCAATCGTTAAAAGTTAGTGAATTGCACTACTGGAGTGGGGATTTTTGGGATTTCCTTTTAGTTAGATAGAAAAAATACTATTAAAAAAATTTATGATTTTGCAGTCTTACTAAGCAAATGAACACATAATTAACACGCCAACATCAAGCAGTTTGACAGACGACCATATTTAATTTGGCTTTATATATCCAAATAATTATCTTCGAAATGAAATAAGAAACTTTCATATATACATATTTTTCTACCTGTGGAGCCGTTTGAAAAAATCTAAAGAATTTTTCCATTCGTAAAACATACCTCACTAATAATTTATTGTTCACAAAGAAGCATAACAACGTTGGCAAGACGTCGTACATACGAGTGGTAAATTTAAATAAGTGTGAGAGAAAATATTTCTAGTTGCACTTCCTACACCAAAGAAATAACAAAACCTTATTTACTCAAGAGGGTCATAACACAAAACACAGAAATTCTTTAATAAAACACTTTTTGAATTATGTTCGTTCTGCAAAAGGAGGGTCTTAGTTGTATTTCCCCTAGCACACTTTTTAGAACATGACGAAAGCAGGCCTCTCTGTCATAGAAAATAATTTCGTGTGTAATGAATGGGAATGTAGTTTTAATTAAAATTCACTTTCCAATAAGAGCAGGTCGAAGCTTGGATGGTATGAACAGCCATCTGGAATTTGGGCCAACAACATGAAATAGTCGATACTTGTAACGTTTGCAGTAACGGTCACTCATTATGTCACGGCTTTGATGCATAAGTTACTGAATACCAAAAGGCTTTGACAGACATAGGTTAGACAAGTGGAATGCCACAGACTCTCTATATCGACGTACCATTATACGGAACCCCTTTGTATACAAGTTTTTTAATATCGCTACCAGTTTCATTCGCAAATACATTTCAAAGTTTTGTTTTATTTGTACTACGTTTGGTAACCTAGTTAATGAAGCTGTTTTTGGTTTGTCCCCCTGTATTCTTTTTCTCATTCAGCTACTTTTCTGCAAATTATTTTTTCAAACACATAATGAGCCTTGTTTTTTTCTTTGTTTTCATCAACAGTAGTTTTGTAACTCGCTACTTAACAAAGTGAAGAAAATACCTTAAAGTGTTAAATTACATACAATTACAAAAGTTTGCAATTGTAGTTATATGTCAAGTTTTTAGAGTGGAAAATAAGTCACGGAAGTTAGTTAATGAAGACCAATAACAAATGTGCAAAAATACTTGTCTACTCCTAAGCAAAAATAATTTCGTTGCGCAAAATTTTAAAAGGGAACTCTTGGTCAAACAAGGATTAGTTTTGCTTGTAGCTATTTGTTAAACACAAGACAACTGTAAGTTTTAACTAATAACCAAGTTTTTACAAACTTCGCAAAAGAGTATTTGTTATTGATCGGTATCAATGTTGTGTAGCGAGGTATCCAATGTTGTGTAGCGCTCTTCTTGCTGTCCATCGACTAACATGTTTTTTTATTGCTAGGGAAGCTTCCTTTGGGGATAAAGACGTGTCCGCTCTCATCTTTCTCATCATAAGGCGTGCGTCCCCATCAGATAGTAGTTTTCGGCGACCTCTAGCCTGCACTTGCGGAGCTACATTTCGCCATTTTAGCACTCTAATAACCACTGATTCGCTTAAATTAAGTTCTTTGGCTATCATTCGTGATGAAGAGCCATCCATTGTCATATTTACGATCGAATTTTCAACGGTACGCGATAGTTTCTTCATTGTTTTAAAAAAATAATAACTTTTTGTTTTAAATTAAAAAAACGGCACTATTTGGCATATGAAGTTAATCATCTACAATATAAAACTCAAATGAACGTTAACAAAACTCAAGATTACAGCAACCAAATCGAAAACTGAATTTAATATAACGGTAAATTTGACATTTTTCTACTGATTTAGTTGAGAACAAGTATGAGCAAAACTGAGTACATACGTGTTATTTTGTTGTTATTAAATATTCTCTCAATGCTGATTGTTTTTTAAATTTATTTTGTTAAGAACTAAATAAAAAATAACACAAGAAAGGAAATTTGAAAATCGCTTCGTTATTACTATTTTTATGCACCTAGCAATAGAAGAAATACAAACATGTACTCACCTCTGCTCCCCACTGTACATACATTTTGGTAGGTTTTAAATAATTTCATTTCAATTCCAACAAAATGTATTTTCGATCCCAAAATGTGCATATATTCTGAATCTTAATGCGATGACCGCTGTCTACTTACCTGCTTGCGCCAAATACTTACGATCTTGAATGTCCAAGATATGAGGGGAGAAATATTACAGATAATTTAGTATTAATTCATACATACGGTTGGATATAAGCTTGCATATACATGTACATACATATTCCTTATAGAGCAGATATCCCTGTCCATCTCTTGAAGTTATCTTATCGTCGAAGCTACATAAATTACAACTCTAAATAGGAGAAATCTGGCATAGTTATACGTAACTCGTCAAAATATTCTAAAATTATCCACAACTTGAAAATGAAAAAAAAACAACTAATTTAATTTAAAAGGATAACACTTATTGGGATGCATGATAGTTTGTTTCAAAAGGGGTCTAGAATATGCATCTAATAAGTTAGATTGCAGGTCAATCATTGACCGCATGGCAGAAAGAAATAAAAAATATGTAGGCCATTACTTGTTTTAAATTCTTTCTTTTGAATTGAATATTGAATTTTATGAATTTCTTTTTAAATGTGCCAATTTACAATTTATTAAGATCTGTAATGTTCAGCATTCGTTTTGCTATCATTCTTTGCTTAGAATTTAAACATTATATTAGTTGAACTTGTTCAATTAATGTCTGCCCTGCTTTCGTGCAAATAAGCATTTGTACATAAATAAGTAGATATAATTAATTATAGTTATATCCGTTCGTCGTTTTTTAATCTACCGTACGGTAGATATCGCAAGCTCTCATTTAATTTCACGGTAGAATAGTTTACCATAAAATATCGTAGTTTCCTCTTTTAGTTCATGCAAAATCCGTGAGAAACAATAGTGGTAAAAGACACATATATTTCCACAATACCAACCGGGATTGTTGGGAATTTCTAACAGATGTTGGAGAAGAATTAATTGTACAGTTGCAAAAACTAAAAGAGAATGAAAGATAAAGAAATATATATAAGCAGAAAATTAGAAATGAATAATCAAACTAAACAAGAAATGTAGAAAGCACATACAACCCAGAGCAATTGAATTTCAGTGAATGAAAAAAAATAAAATCCAAAATAACCGTAAAACCAAAAAATAATAAAACACAGTTTACTTCCAGGAAAGAAAAAGCGTAAATGAAACAATTTGAGAGCAGAATATATTTCTGAGTATTGCAATATAAAGCATATGCGTATCTTGAATGTATGGCGCAATAGTTACTTATTTTTGCTGTTTATTACATTCTATAAATAATTTATGTGCAATAAAAGGTTTTTACTACAACATTAAACTTACATGCTTGTAAATAACGCATAATTAGAGCAGTCTTAGTTAATGGAAATGCGATTTGGCACCTGTTACACAAAAAAGAAACACTATGTTAGTAGAATATACAAGGCGTTGGGGCTGGGAATTTCTCAAATCATTTCTCTCAACATCATGTACCCGCTATGTCTCTGGCCTCTATTAAATAATACACATCGGAGCACGAAGAACTGTAAAAATTTATTATTAATTCATAATAATTTTACATATAAACGATTACCATTTTCTAATAATAAAAGTTTCTATTAAAAAAGCCCTAATCGTGAATAAGAAGATACCCATTTTTAATAAGACTCACAGTAGATTCTGCTATCTATAAAAGTATATAGAGCAACTTGTGATACGTTTAAACTAACATTAATATTCTCATTATAAAATTATAAAACCATAATTAGTTATTAATTACTTTCTATGCAGGCTCTGTGTCCAGTCCTTTAATTTTTATATTTAAATAAAACTCTTGATTGGTTTTTTTTTTTATTAAATATAAATTATTTTATTTCGTTCAATATTTCGAGCCCCTTCGGTGCTCTTCTTCAAGAACAAGCTGGAACACAAAAAATATAAAGCACAAAAACAAAAATTATAACCATATGTTCTTATACTAATATGCACGTATATAAACACTATATTATATATACATATATATAATATTCTAATAATATTTTCTTACTTAGTAAAGCCGTCGTCTGTCCTCTGATAAAATTCAATGCTCACTAAATATTCTTGTATTTATATTTTTCTATTATGTGTCTGTATGTATGTGCACAGTAGGGGTAAAACCAATTTTTGGCCCTAGCACCACGCGATGGCGAAGGTTGTGTTATTTACGAAAAAATAATTTTGGGGTCATTTCGGATAAAAAACCTCACCCACGAAAACGATTTTCTAAAATCTCCCAAAAAATAAAACATTCATTTTAAATAAAAATTTTTAAATATTTTATTAATAAAGTAAAATAGTGAACTGAAAAATTTTGTTTAATTATTAAAAGACATAAACTTCAAATTTAACGTGCGCGTTGTTTTGCATAATGGATAAATGTCCTGTATTACTTTAATACCGCGTTCTGCGCATATGTTGCTTCGCTGTTGCTTTGGGATTATTGAAGCTTCTCTAACCCAGTGTCTTCTAAGACATGCTTGACCGTTCTTAAATCGTGCTAAGGATTGATCTAAAGCTGCGAAGTTGTCTTTATTAAAACAATGATTGGAAAACCATATATTATACCATGGTCCACATATGAATTCACATATTGGGATAAGCTGGTCTCGGTATTTCGGGATAAGCACAAATGCTAAAATGGCAAGAATTGCCCTTGAGTTCCATCGAGCGTTGCTTAATGGTGGTATGGCTTTAAATTTTATATAAGGGAACATGCCTTAGGATCAGGTCTAAAATATGGTGTTGGCAACCGACGTATTGTGGTGGAGGAAGATCAATTGATTTATAATAGTCCTTTAATAGCTTAACAACGCCGTTTTTGTGACCAGTATTTACACTTGTTGTATCAGAAATTACCATTTTTATGGATTGCCATAAATCAAATTTGTGTAATGTTTCTTTAATACCATTAAAAATTGTGAGGGCTTTTCCATTTTCCAAAACAAGCACTGCTAACTTAATTTCGGTATATTCATTTTTTAAAACCATTACCTGGAGTTCTTTATTGCCAATTTTTTTGCCGTCGAAATGCAAGCACCAGTTTTCATTTTTCAAAGTTTCCTTTAACATTATTTCTTTACGCTCGGCCGACTTGATTACAGCTTTATAAACACCTGGCTGTGATGGAGTTGCAATTTGAATACCAGACTCTGCTAATTCCTTACAGATTTTAGCTGCCTTTTTAGTACTGACTTTGGCATTAGTAACTAAAGCAACCGATGGATTTATTAATGATTTATTTAATTTCATTCTTTCCGGGGGCTTGTAATCACAATCGTCGGACGAGCATTGGTTCTCACACTCGTACTCTGATACTGAATTTTCATCAGACATAGCGTATTTCAAGCTACTTAATTCGGACTGAATAATATCTGTATTTTCATTTGAAATATTGAAAATATTTTCAAAATTATAACCACGTTTTTTTTTTAAATTTTTATCATATATTTGAATTAATTTTTCAACTTTTCTGTTTACTGATTTAGTTTGAATTTTTGGTAGTTTCATCATACTCCACAAATCGCAAAGTTCTTTTGAGATAATTTTATACCTCTTTGTTTTTGATTTTTCTGAAGCAGCTAAAGCATGAAATCTTCCAATTATAATTTTTTGGGTTGGCATTTTGCTCAATTCATGTAATGGAATGACGATATCTGGAATGTTTCTCGACATTGTTGTGCTATCTTTAAATTTGGTCAAAGCCTTTGTCCAAACTTTTGCATTTTTCAAAACGCTTAAACGACTTCTTTTAAAATCCATTGTTTTTAAGTATTAAACACAAACTCGGAATATTTGAAACCCATTAATAATTTTCTTTGAATAATAAAAACAACAAATCAAAATAAACAGAAAATTAGAACTGTAAAAGTGTCGATTGTTTTTGTACATATTGCAATATTTACACAAATGTTAAATGCAGGTTGATATATTGATAAAAAAAACTTTTTTGCGCCTTTTAGGAAAATAAATAAAAAAAAAATCATTTAAAAACTTTACCGCGTTTGGTGGGTGAACTTTTTTGACAACTGCGAAAAAGTAATAGCATTTTTTTATATAATTTTCAATGGCCTATTCGACTATGCTAGGGCCATTTTGATATTTGCAAAAAATTGCAAAAAGTTATATCCCTAGTGCACAGTTGTCTGTGTCTGTTTTATAATTCATCCTTTTGTTCGTTGGTGTATTAATTATGTGTAGCATTTCTACTGTATATCTCTTTTTGTAATTGTCTTCTTGTTGTAATATTGTTGTACTTGATATATTGGGAGAATGCCCAGTGCTCGCACAATGGGCTGCTAATGCTGTTTTTTGTTCAGCCATTCCTTTACGTGTTTTGCAATGTGATTTGTGTGCCGTTAATCTTGTTCTTAATTTTGACTTTGTCGTTCCAACGTATACTTTATCACATTCGTCCAAACCGTTTCCGTTGCACGGTATTTTGTAAACTATGTTTTATTTGTCCAATATATCTATTTTAGATTTCGTATTTGAAAAGAGTTTGTTTAGCGTTTTTTCCGTTTTTAATGCAATATTTACTTTATCTCTATCAAAAATATTCGAATGGGTAATACGTTCGGAAAAACCTGGGATATATGTCATTGATTTAAAAATCTTTTCTGTAGGTGTTATTACAGACGTTGTGCTAAACTTCCTTTTAGCCTTGTTGATCAAATTTGTTATAATATAATTTGGAAAACTATTCTTTTGTAACGTACTTCTTATTTTCTTCATATTGTCTATGTGATAGACTTCATCACTAATTTGTAATATTCGATTTAATTGAATACAGCACATAATTTTGTAAAAAGAATATTGAATTTTATCAGAGGACAGACGACGGCTTTACTAAGTAAGAAAATATTATTAGAATATTATATATATGTATATATAATATAGTGTTTATATACTGCATATTAGTATAAGAAAATATGGTTATAATTTTTGTTTTTGTGCTTTATATTTTTTGTGTATTCCAGCTTGTTCTTGAAGATGAGCACCGAAGGGGCTCAAAATATTGAACGAAATAAAATAATTTATATTTAATAAAAAAAAAAACAATCAAGAGTTTTATTTCAATATAAAAATTAAAGGACTGGACCTAGAGCCTGCATAGAAAGTAATTAAAAATATAAGGTCGGAAAGAATACAATTAAATTAGTTATTAATTTTACAATTTACTATTTAATGCTTTACTTTCAACACCTGACTTTATTTGAACATACAAAAATAGCTGGCGTACCTGTATTCGACCGGATGGTTCTAGAACTTTTGAGTATTCCATTCCAGATTATTCCGAAAATTTCCTTAACGAACTGGAATGTTCCAAAATGCTCTCTAATACTCTTGAATATTGTGGACTATTCAAGAAATTCATATAGCGCGAAATTTTCGGCTTTTATGTTTTCAAAAGCAGTCCCTTCAGGTAAACGATTACATGATTGTTCTAAGAATCGGTTGTGTAGTATA
The DNA here is from genome assembly GCA_963932375.1 of Phania funesta. NCBI lineage: Eukaryota > Metazoa > Arthropoda > Insecta > Diptera > Tachinidae > Phania > Phania funesta. Next base: position 35,531,608 of record OZ010655.1, read on the forward strand.
CTGACACGCACATTGTATACTTTCTTTTTAAAAGGGCTGAGCCCTTACTCACTCTGTAATATGAATTATGATTCCATAATATATCTATGTGTAATAATGCCTAAGAAATATAAAAAAAAAAAATTATAAATTATTCATTTCCACTTGCATTATGGCACTAACTAGAAAATACTTTGCCAGTTCAGCCTTTGCGAGGCTAAACGGAAATAAAACTTGATTTTGCTATTAATCGGTGTTGCCAAAACGAAACAAAATCTCTAGAATTCGCCATTAATCTTCATCTCACCCTAAAAAACCACAGCGTTTCGACTTTCGTGTGTGGTTTTCCAAACATACCGTATATCTACGTATTTTCTGCCACCAACATTAAGTCTCTTTCGTCAACAGCATAATTATTTTTATATTTTGTTAAGCATTACATCAAACTTTCTTGTATTCAAGACATATTGTACATATGTTTCGGTTAGCAGTAAGATTATATTGTTGTTAGATTTCGATATCTCGCTATAATAAATGTGGCATTTATTTTCCCTTTGATACTCGGAGGAACACTTTTGAATGGAAGAATGTCCATTGATCGTGTTAAGCTCTCTTAAAATGCTGACGTTTCAAGGAACAGTAAATATGCGGACTGGACTACTAAAGAACTGGGCTCCCTTTCTAATACATTTAACGAATTGTTACTACGTGGCACAAACGCCTTCTCATTTTATCATTTTCATGAACGGTTTAGCCAGAGATATTCAAAGCTCATGCAAGAAAACTCGTCGAATTGTTGGTTTGTGCCTTTGTCAATTTGTTTTTACATCTTTAAATATAATCAGCTGGGACGTTTATTATATTTGCGGAAACAGCCAACAGTTCAGAACATTTGTCGAATATTTTAGTAATAAGAAAAATTTTTTCGTATGGGTTTTTTGCTTCTAGTATCATCAAACCAAATAACACGATTAATGAACTAAGAGTTTTTTCCGACATTATCATTCGAAGTATGGGATATCCATATTTATCATTAAATAAGTCCAAAGTTGTTGCATTATTTTATCTAAATTATAATAATTATAACTTAAACCTAGACATAAACTCTAGACATTCGTACACTGCTAGGGCTTGTTCCTCCCCTGAGCTACCGTCAGTTTCAGGAACGCCCACTAGTTGTTTTTTAGTCCCATGTGATACCAGCACAGCAACCCGTTCTTTGAAGATACCAGGTAGTAGTTTTCCATCCCAGTGCACCGAAACAGCCTCGTTTTCTTAAATCCCACGGTTTATTTTCCGCTGTTCACGGATAACGCTTCTGGAGATCTTATATTCTTTGGGATCCTCTCCGAGAGCTTCTACTGTAGCCAAAATGATACGAGTAGCGTTCCTATCGGACACCTTACAGCGGTCCAGCAAAAATGACAATTTCGTGGTTAGGACCTATTTGAAGCCACGCTTTATTCTTTTGGGGGCAGATGGTCCTTCAGATTATACGTTCATCATGAGCTCTTCATACGACGTTTCACTTCCTTCTGGCTCTTCTGTTGTCTCGTCGTCTGTGGCCTCGACCGTCTCTGTGAACAATGAGATGAGACAATAAGTATAAAGTTAATATTGATGGAAATTTAAGCTAGTGATGCTATAAAGTTTCGCTACAAGGAAAATATTTTTTTTAAATGCTTACCTAAATTTCCCGCTTCAAGTTGTTTGACCAAGACCTTCCGTTGTTTCTGTAGTAGTCTTTCTTCAGTTGAGCGAACTTTGTGTCAACTCCGAGCACGGAGCCAGGTTTTCCTCTCTGGTGGGCAATATCCAAGAGATCATCCAACTTTAGGGTAAACTCTTTTACAGCATTTCTTGCACTTTCCGTTTTTCTATCCTTGTACTTTTGCATTTTTCTCCAATCATCGTACAGTGTTTCCAGCTTTACTATGAAATTTTTTTTTTTGTTTTGTAGGAATTCGAGCTTTTGTCCAAAAAATTAAAACCTCGTTAACAGTAGTTGTGGCAGAGGCTCTCACATTTAACTTCACAGTACGCAAATTGTAGAACATAGTAGTTAGAACTTGTCGATTGGAGGGCAGCTTGCATACAGTTATCTGATGAGCTGGATAGCCAATTAGAAAAAATTTTGTATATACCTCTACTTCTCATGCCAGATGTAGAAGCCATCACTTTTACGAGAAATAAAAATGATCACTAGAAGAAATAATAAATGACACAGAATGACACTAACTAAAACAAAGAGTACGTGTTAGTAGGTACCGACCTAATTAAAATAAAAATGTCTTTTGTAGTTAATATTTAGTGGGTTTTTTAAACTCGATCACACGAACGTAGAATAAAATACGACTTTCACTGTTCAGCGAATACTTTTCATCTGACCAAGAAACAAAATCATAAAAGCAAGAACCACCTAGCTATCCTTTTCTTTTTTTAATAACAGACTTTGAACTCCTGGACTTTAACTTAAAATGTAATAATAAGTAGTAGGGTAACCCAATACATTTTTAAACTAGTTTGGTTTTACCTGCTTGGAGCCGCTAATGATATAGTATGAGGAAAAAATATATACTTACCTGGTCTAAAATTAACAGCATACCGTAGCAAACATATTTGAATGAAATAGGATTCCAAAGTACAAGTATTTGTCCATAATAATACAAATAACGCATCTTCGCTTTCAGGGGTACCTAGTCACATTTTTAGAGATATTGGGTCTATTTTTTCGGTTTCAGTATTAGTTGCATATTTAATGTGTAGAATATAAAATATTTAAACAGTATGGCCTTTAATTTGATGTATAACATAGCTTTAGCTGTTCCAGAGATATGGGTCGCCAAAGTCGCCAAACTGCAACAAAACTTTGAGGCCCCAGTGACACGGGTAAACATCTTCCAATTGTGCTCAAACTTTGGCAATTTTAAAACCTAACAAAATGAAACATTTTAGGGGGGTGCCCCCAAAACAAATCCGACATCGATTTTTTATAAAACACTCTAATATACATACTCCTAACCGAATCGACTATCGAGTCCACCTATATTACTAACTTTACTGTGGGCTCCAGAAGGCTAACCCATTGGTTTGATCAAATTAAGAGTTCATTAAAAAGAAAAAAAAACGAAATTTCAACAAATACTTAATATTGCTATTAAGAAAATATTTCTTAAGATCAATTTATTAAGTCAAGAAAATGTATAAATTTGTTTAAATGGACAAATGTTGCAGTTTGTAAACATATTGGTGTAAAAGCTACAAAAAAATTTAACTAATACTCTATTGAAGGTACTTTTACAAGCCCAGTCATTGAAAGAACATGTTTCAGTAATTCATGCGTACGACAAAAAAGGGGCGCTCAAGAAAAAACGCATATCGTGATTGAAGTGAATATTTTATTATAGATAGATGGAGGTAGTGGAACAAATATTAAATGAAGTCAACATTGCACTAAATAAACCAACATTTATTTTGTACTATTTGCACTTAGTGATAGCGAATCATTTTTCACTATCACACAATCGTTTTTATATGAAATATTAATTTTTCGCTATCACTAAACGCAAATTTAGTGCAAAAATTTGCACTGCACTCAATTAGTGCAACATTTTAACCAGCACCTTATTTAAATACACACTCATAATAAGTTGTTCCCTATTTTCTCTCTGTTTTTATTTATTTTTTGTGCTTTTGTTATTCTAAAATTACTTTAAAAGGTACATGTTTTGTTATTTCTAAAGAAGTAATAGTTTTAGGTTTTGAATCAGTGAACATAAGTAATCATAAATCAATTTGCGCTTAAAATTTGGTGCAAAATTTCTACGTTGCACTAAAATTTTTAAAGAAAAAAGTGTCAATAAACTGAAGATTGCTTTTTTAAATTAAAATAGATTAATTTTAATGCAAAATTTGTTCATCACTGTCACTAGGGTTAAGTGCTGCTAGTTTTCCATTCACCACTACACATCAACAAAATTATTGCAGTCATTTTCAAAATCATCCAGTATTAGTACAAACTGCAAAACTAGTGTACCTATGAAATTTAATACAAAAGTTTAAAGAAGCTGGGTCAATATTTAACACCTCAACAATGTCGACTAAGTCACTTGGACGATAATAACAGAGTTTACAAAAGTGTGGGCGACGAACCAGGTGCACCGATACGTCGTCAAATCTATGATCAAAAATGTGTAGTTACACGTATACAAGATCCAAACCACTAAAGAATTAAGCCCTACAATCATCAACAGCGTCTTATGTTTGTCGAATGAATGGACGAAGAAATTTTGTAGGGTAATTAGGCATATTTTTACCTTAAAAGAGCAAATTCTCCGTATCCGAGATTCGAAAAATCCAAAAGGTAATGCATGTCAAAGAAGGTATTTGTTGTACCTAGTGGCCCGAAGGCGTGATTGGTCCATCGTTTTTTAAGCGTTCCAGTCAGTAAAGAGCATTAGAGGAGCATGATAAATGTTTTTTTTTTGGGGACCGGACGGAAGATGTCGACATCGTTCGATATAATCTTCAATGTGAGGTTGTACCAAACTGAAATGAAAATATTTGATGAAAGATTCAAATTATTTGGAAATATTAACCTTGTCTTAAGATTTCCTAATGTTTTAATACAAAGGCCCACATTAAATAACCCTCCACGTAAATTAAAGTAAATTTTTGCTTCCTAAGTATTTTCTTCCATCACAATGGCACATCGAAAGCGGATCTATTATGCATAAGCTTTGGGTTTGCTTAAGTTTTTTGTTTAATTTAGTCAGGAGAAAGGCACCTTAAAACCTATTACAATGCTTGTACATGTATAATATTTTTTGATATGGATATATACAATAAGTGAGTAATGTCTAAATATGGTGCCAATTTTCAGTGTGAAAGTCTTGTGACAATATTTGGTCTAAAATTTGTGTTTCTTTTTGGAGTTTTAGTTGCATCTTAACATCAATGCGAAAACAAAAAATGTTTAATTACTTTAAAGTTTTATAAAAAATTTTCAGAATATGTTAAGAAGTTAAAACTTCCTTAACCCATTTTGTACCACTGTTGCGTTTTCGCAACACTATATCTAGATGCATTTTAAAATATTTCAAACTCTTTAATTTGAATATTTTAGTTTTTATATCATTAGTTTAAGGACTTTTCTATCTAATATATGTTTTAAAAATGACACTCCTGCTTTTATTAATGCTTTTTCTAAAACCGACATTATGTGCATATAAGTATATAATAATTTTTTTTTTATTTAAACTTTGCTTGAGAAAGTTTCGAAAAATAGTTATCGAAAAACAATAAAGGAAAATATAAACCCGTTCATTCACTACAATCTTTTAAAAAACACTGTTGCGAAAACGCAACGATGGCTGATTGCATGCAAATCATTTTTTTCTATTTAATCTTTTTTTTCACCTGCGCTCTCTGCTTATGCGAGAGAGTTTTTTATTTTATTATTTTCTATATCATTTTTGAGCAAAGCTATAGTTGCTATGTTGTTGTAGTTTGACTTTAAATCAGTTTTGAGTAAAAGTGAGAGGCTATCCAGGCTACATGTGGAAAGTATACGCAAGAAACAAAATTTGATATTCCAAAATGGGTGAAATCAAATCGGATCAATTTTAACTTTGAATATCCAGAAGAGTCTTCAGTCAAGCAACTTCACAACAAAATCTTAGAATCAATGGATAAATTTATGTGAAATATCTATGTTTGTATATATATATGTATATTTGCAATTTATAAATGTAGCTGGAAAATCACCTTTAGAGTTATTCATGCAAAATGTTAACAACGAAATTGTGGATATGCCTTTGAAATATTCCAATATTTATGCTAGCCAAAATAATATATCAGTGAAAATCACTAAAGAGAATTTGTACCGCTTTATAGGTATTCTGATTCTCTCAGGATACCATACTGTTCCCCACATTCAACATTATTGGTCCACACTGGTGTGTGCCAATCGTGAAGCAATCATTATCTCGCCATATGTTGCAAAAAATTAAATCTGTATTTCACATAATGGACAACATTGAAATGGACGTTTCTGACAGATTCACTAAAGTACGTCCATTGATTGATGGAAAGTATAAAGAGTTTGGCATATTTTCAACGTTTTTATCCATAGACGAGCAAATGATCCCATATTTCGGAAGGCAAAACTGCAAAATGTTTATTCGTGGTTAACCAATACGTTTTGGATTTAAGTATTGGTGTCTTTGTTCCGATACTGGGTATCTGTTTGAAGCTAATCCATATGCTGGGTCAGCGTCAACCTACGATAAAACTATTGGCTTAGGAACTTCCGTTGTTTTGAAATTGTTAGAATCAATTTCAAGCCCAGATATGCGTGCAGTGTATTTCGATAATTTCTTCTCGTCATACTACCTATTCTGCTTACTAAGGGAAAGAAAGTTTCGAGCAACTGGAACAGTTAGATCTAATCGCCTTAGAGGAGCAAATGATATCCTTGCTACAGGTCCCAGTCTCAATAAACATGAATACGACTACGGTTTTGAAAAAAATAACAAATTATTGGTTTGTCGCTGGCAGGACAATTCGGAAGTAACTGTGATTTCAAATTTTGTTGAAACTCTCCAGAAGAAAAATGAAAAAAATGGTACATTTGGAATTACGGAATTAGAAATATTGTATATTGTTTAAAATTATTTTAGGTTTCTGTTCAGCAGCCAAATCTAATAAACGACTACAACAAGCATATGGGTGGTTTAGATTTACACGATAACGCAGTTTTGAACTATCGAGTTGCAGTACGTAGAAAAAAGTGGTGGTGGTCTTTATGGACAAATGCAATTAATATCACCAATGTAAATGCTTGGAAAATCCATCGTCTAATCTTAAATTTATTTTAAAGCCGAGATAGCTACCAAATTGCTACTTTTTCAAGAAACCCCTGAAACAGATATAAAGCTACAGAATTCAGACAATATAAACACAACTTACCCCGTGGAAATATTCGAGAGCACATTACTTGGAAAACTCCTGATGGGAAACGGAAAAGATGCAGTGAATGCCACTCACAGACTGTTTATCAGTGTAAAAAATGTAATGTTACATTGCATCCAAAATGTTTCGAAATGTACTATAATAATTTAAAATAAAAATTTGCAATAGATTGGCTTTATATTTTAATCTTAAATACAAAAACTATTTGTTTTTTTTCATATTTCAACAAAACACCAAAAATTTCTAACGAATATCTTACTGATAATGCATAAATTGTGATTTGCATGCTATTAACCAACGTTGCGTTTTCGCAACAGTTCACCACGCCCAACCTGGGCACCCAATTTTTCTCAAATTAATCAGGAGGTTGATAGGAATTAGCACACCAAAAATTTTAAAAATATCTCATTGATTTCGAGTAGTTGAACATAATGGGTTAAGTTACGTGAAGTTGTACTCAAACTGAAACATTAAAGAAATTCGGTTTCAAACAATATCAAAATATTACAATTTTTCTGGTTTTTTAGAAAGTAAGCCAAGAAGTGGTCGGCCAAGCAACCTAGACAAAAGAATGAGGAAGAAAATTTTGCGATGTTTGGATGAAATCCAAAACAAATTGCATTTTAATTTCTCAATCTTTAAATAAGGGGTATAAAAAGCATATAATTTAAATTGAATTAAACAATTATAAGCACTAAAAATTTCTGGTTTTTAAAAAATTAGGGAAAGTTTTCCTGATGAGCTTGCTCAAGCAATTAACGACAGCCAAATGGAGATAAGCTTGTCCTCCAACGAATAAATTATCGTTCTTATACTGCTCGAATAGACGTCGACGCCATATTATTAAGCTTCGAGATGTTATGTGTTCAACATAAATTAACTGGTTTTGGTCCTTATATCAACAATTTCATCAGACATTAGTACCTATTGAAGAGCCATTAGTACCTATTGAAATTTCCGTCATGCCTTGTCAACTTCGGTTTCGGCTATGTGCCATCTTTAGTGTAATTTTCCGTTGGGAGGACGAATCATTTGTTTCTTATCACTAATAAGTCTTCTAAAATTAATTAATATTGCAATCATTTTCACACTCAGAGTGTAAAATTGATTTTGCCGATCGCTTAGAAGCTAAATGCTAAAATGACAGTAAAGCATGAAATGGGATAACAAGGACAACAGTTTTTAAAACACAAGCATTGTATTATTGATTTTTAGTCGTATACTGATTAAGTACGAACACACTTTACTTACAAATAATGACAAATAATTACCTTGATGAAATACAATTAATAAAACTACACAGGGCGTGTAAAATTTAGCAGAACAAGTACAAGGCTGTAAAGGGTGCTTTATATAAGGTCGTTATATGCCGCTATTATTAGAACATATAACTCTAATATACTGTTCCCATAGCTACGAACAAAGCATTATAGATGTCTGCCCTGATTTTCACTACAAAATTTGTTTCATTGAAGAAGTTAATTTTGTGGTTGCAAACTGATTCCTTTTCAGGAAACTCTTTTTCAATAGAAGCTCATTTGCACCCACAATAATTGATATACCAGAGATTGCATTTAAATAAAATATGGAACAGAGAATAACGTTTTCGGCATACATTCGCATTGTATAATTTTGGCCAAATATGGTTTTTATTCTTGAAAATGCCTCGAAGCCGACTCCGCGAACAAAGGGTGTAATTTATGTTCACTGATTATCTAATATCTTGACCCTGTAAATGTTCGTCATTTTTCGAGGTAAGTATCGACAGAAACAAAACTTTGCTAACAAGCTTTTTGAAAACTAGTTTTTGTCTTTGTTGTTTTTAATTATTACAAGAAGTAGTTCTTTAAAGGATCTTCATAAAGTATTTTGAGATTTTGTTAATGTATAAATCTACTTTAGCTGTAATAAATACTTAAGTTTAAGGGCATTCGAAGCTGTCATAAAATATTTGCCATTTTATGCACAGTTTGGTTCAAATTGCATGAAATTATGTATATGGGCTTAATTTGTTTGTTTTTTGCCCTTTTTTCCCACTCAGTCATATTGAATACGAAAGTAGTAGAACATTTTAACCCAAAAGTAAGTTTTCACCAATTACGCTGAGTGTCCTGGTGGCGGTGGTTTCATGGTTGAAAAGACATGAAAATAAGTTAGTGTCTAGTCAAAATTTGTAACAAACATAATTTTTTTAAATACAAATCTCCTGGTTAGAAATCACGAAGGAAAGTTTAAGGCATAGCATGTATACTTTCAAATAATTAAAAATTTATTTTAAGTTAAGTATATATATTTTTGTTTCTCATTTTTTATGAAAAATCTCAAGAAAACATTTAAAATTCTCTGGCAAAAAAAGTTATTTTATTTAAATTTTATTTAATTACTGTCATTTTATTGATTTTTTAAAAAATATATAATTACTAGCGGACACGGCGAACTTCGACTCGCCCCAAATTTTAAGCCTTCAGACAAACTTTAGAGTAATAATACAACACAAATATTTACATTTTCAATGTGATTTATTTGAATGGAATCAGTAGAGAGCGATTTGATGACCAATCTTTTTCGATTTGTTTTCCGGTGCAAAAACAAATAACGAAGACGGTTTCCCAACACGCGAACATGCAACGTACAGCTGACCGTGCAAAAAACAGGGAAATTCGAGATTAATCCCACAGACTTCTAATGATTAGCCTTGCGATTTATTGATTGTCATCGCAAATGCCAATCAAACGGGGAACTGAATCCGCTTGAATTGGAATGGAAGGTCAGTTGGAATAATGGGAATTCGTGGGATAAGGACTTTCTCTCCTTTGAATTTGCCCTTGATGATTGTCGCCTGAATCACATTGTTCATTAGCTTTTGACGGACAGCCGAATACCATTGCACAATTTTGGAGGATTGAGTTTTCGCAACATGATTATGATCGATCCCACCTTCAGCCACATGCGGCGAAGTTCCTGGTACATCAAGCGATTTAAAAAATTCCGTCGGGTAGTTGGTCGCTTCATTTTCGTCGGTCACGCAGTCAACAGATTTGTACGTATGCAGTTGTCCTGCGATTTGACTTTGAATAATTAAGTTTAAGATATCAACGTCCTTATTCTTCGCTGCTAGTATTGCCCGTTCACTAATCCAATCGAGATTTTTGTAATTTTTTGCAATGCCGGGGAACACTTTGCTGATGAGTTCCTCCTTGGATGATGTGAATTCAGAAAAATTTTCAGAGAACGACATCAATCATGCCGAAACATCAACAGGAATTTGGCCGTTACCAAGCTCCAGCAGTTGTCTCGAGAATTCCGCAGCCGATGGGTCGTTCTGCAACGCGACTCTCATGTTTGTGGACAATTGCAACTTCTGGACATGCCGCCACAATGACGACGATTGCAGGAACACTTTAAGTTCATCCGCCGCGGAAGATGACGGGAAGTGTTTGACGAAAATCTCCGGAGAGCAATATCAAAGTCCCACCAAATCATCTTAAATCATCTCGTAAATTCTTCTTTGTTCGGTCAACTGCCCCTAAAGCTCGTTTATGCGCCATCGTGCATTCATCCCAAATGATGATTTTGCGTTCGCGCATCAATTTGCCTATCTCCGAATTCGTGGTTATTGGGCACGTTGGCTTGTCAACTGTGAGAAGATTTATCGCTTGAAAACGGAATGTGCAGTTCGACTTCCAACAATGTGGCAGCAATTCCAGAAGATGCAACAGCCAACGCAACTTGTGATCTTGACCGAATTGTTGCCAGAATGGACGAAATGACGAATGTCTGGCCTGTCCCACCGGGAGAACCGAGAAAGTAAATGCCTCCCGTTCCATCGTCAACAACCTTCATCAGCGAATCGTACAAGTTCTTCTGCTCGGGCTTGAATAGTGCCACATTTGGTCGGACTCTTTCTGCGAGCTCATCTCGATCATATGCTCCCGTTGTGCGCTGGCAATCCTAATGTCGACAGCAGACTGCCGCACCTGAGCAAGCACATGTCTTTGACCAGAACTAAAACTTCGTTGCGTATCTCTTTGTTAATTTCAAGATCGAAATTCAAAGTTGCCATGACGTTCGTGTATCAGAAATGAAAACAGCCGCCATATTGACTCGTTGCAACTCACGACATCCTTTTCTTTCACCTTCATCACGATTGATCTGCCATTGTCACTTGGAGAACGACGCCGATATGACGGATATCCGTCCATTCCACTGATTGTGTCAGCTACCAAAGGACGGGGAAAACGCTTTGTGCAGTTTCCGTTTTCCATGCACGGTGAGGTTGGGTTGTGGACTCCGCAAGGACCATGGATCATATTTCTTGTTACAATGGAAAGATGCTCTGGATCAGTTTCTGGGTCTGGTATTTCGGCAGAAATGATCGAATCAATATGATCTGGTCGGATCTTGTCGAACATCCAAAGCAGAATGTGTGCATGTGGTAATGTACGCTTCTGCCATTCAATTGAGTACATCCGACAACGAACTACGCCATGGTTAAGCTACACCTATTGCTTAATGATGCAATTCATGAGTACACTGAGATTTTGCTTGAATACTCGTGCAATGAGGTCGTGTCGGTCGCTGGATGCTTGTCCTGTCAGCGAGAGATTTGTAATTTCAGGCCATTTCGGATTGCAAGTAAACGTTGTGAATAAATCCGGTCGTCCGTAATTCTGCACGTGCGTCATCGGGTCTTGAGCGTACTCATGCATATGGCGCGGGCTTCCAACATAAGTATCTTGAAGAATGGTCAAACTACCGATGTTGGTCGCATCTCCTTCAATAGAGATGGCGTCACGCAAGTCAATATACTCATCTGATCGTAACTTTGACTGATTATAACGAAGGAAATTGAGACGCTCCGCTTCGACCTTGACGTACATGTCGACGGAGAACTGTTGAAACAACCGGCCATATCTCAACAGATGATTGTCAATGTCTTCCCGAGTCAAAAATCGGAACGCATAAAAATTCATCGAGCTGACCTTCTTATTTATTTCTTCTCCTGAAATATGAATTGTAAGTAAGTTGTAGAATAAGAAAGAATTAACGACTTGTAAACAAACCTGTCGTTGGATTGACCATTTTTATATTGAAGTGATAGCCATCCTCTCCACCGCAGAACATGAAAGGGTATTGAAGTGAATCATATGACCGATGAGTCTCGTACACGAGCTGCAATTGTCCACCATCCCGACGCTTGAGAAGAATATCGCGTGATCCCACATTCTCTCCAACAATCACCACCTCGACTTCATTGATAGTGGGAAAATTGAATTGTCTTGCATGGCCTCTAGCGGGTCTTTTGTCTGCTCTGATAATATGTGTGTATAAGAATCGTAGATATTAAGCTTAGCAGTTTTGGTTTTAGTCCTTTTTCTTTAAAAAAAAATAAAACCCAAGGATTATTTTTTGTTTATTAACTTTAAAATATTTAAAGTTATTAAATAATTTTATTTATATATGAATTATAATTAGAATTTGAAAGTTTATATATATAATTATTTTATTTAATTTCTTGTTGGAACAACACTTTCCTTATTTTAGAGCTCTATTGATACTGCTTGCTTTTTTGATACATTTCTTTCCTTTTATACTAAATAATTTGTTCTTAGTAAATAATAACAAAAACAAATCGAACATGATCATGCATGCACAAAAATTGGGAGTTCATAATTTATCTCTCCACATAGTTACACGTTGTTGGTAATTTGGTAAGAAACGAAAATGTATGAACAAATGTGTATGCATATATGTATGTTTATTATTTAATAATCGTCTTTAAACGTAAGCTTGTTGCTAAGACAAGATCATGCATGCCCAAAAATTGGGAGTTCATAATTTCTTTCTTTCTCTTCTTTACGCATTGATCGTAAATAGATAAGCAATAAATATGTATGAGCAAATATGTATTTAATATTTAACAACCATTTTAAAACGTATGCTTGTTGTTAGGGCAAGATCATACATGCTAAGTCGCGTCGATTGTTTTTGTTGTTATGCTGTTGACAAAAAGAAGTATATGTACATTTGTTTGTTAAAATTAATATAAATATTAGGAATATTAAGGCGTGTAAAATATATATTTACATGCAACTCATTGATAACTTAGCTGTATTAGGGATGTTCATAGCTGACACATAACTCCCCCACCGTTTGAATGAGGCTTCGACGAAATTTTATTATTTTTATTTAGTACTTTAACAGTCTGACAAAGTAAATTAAATTGCATTGTAATTTTTGTTTACAACTTAAACCAGTTTTCTATTATTTACTTTAAAGAAATATAATAATGTTATGTATCATTAATAATTGAATAAATAATAAGAAAATTTTTAAGCTATGATTTTTTTCTTCATTTTAAGTTTTATTTAAAATTCTTTTTATTTACAGTATTTTACGTTTTTGTATATGTGCTGCTTATTTTTTAAGTTACTAATAAAAGGGAATTTTAAATTTGAGTAGGTTTTTAATTATAATTATAACTTTTTTATGAATTAATCAAAATATTGTTTTTCTTCTTTTTCTTTTGTATTTTTTCAAATATTTTTGAAAATACTAAAATTTAGTTTTTATTTTATGGCCATATATTTTTACACTGCAGTTAAAAAAACATCATAAATGATTTTAAATTCGTTTTAATAAACAAGAAATCTTTTTCTTATAATTATCAAGAAGTTAATTTTGGCAAAGTTTTCTAATCTCTAAGTCAATTGTGAATGTTTTTTTTCTTTTTATGTGCGATTTGTAATATTTGTGTTTTGTTTGTGTTATAACGTGATTATTATCTAATTTTTCCACTTCAACCCTCCTAAACCTTGCATTGTTTTTTTCCACCTCTTTCATGTTTCAAGTATACTTGCCCAGTTTGAGCCTCACAATCTTCTCGATTCCGATTCAATTTCGATATAGCTTTCTCTTTCGATTTAATAATAGTTTCCTTTATTTTTGCATAGTCTTCTGTAGTTATATGTCCGTTATGGAAATCAATGGGTTTGCGCCTTGTGGTTGAATGAACTGAGTTATTATAAAACAAAATTACCTTATATATTTTTTCCTCTACCGTATCTGTGTCCCTTCCCGGGTCATGCCTAAGAAGACGAATGTGCTCGTTCATTGTGTTATGTAGACGTTCTACGTCCGCATTTGAAGTGTGATTATTATTGGATATGAAATGAATATCTATATTTCTTTCCCTTAAAAACTCCATTAATGGTAGTGCCTTGAAACCTAATTCGTTGTCTGTTACAATTTTTTCAATATTTCCTACAATACTTAAGTATTGAGTTAGAGCTTTTTTGAACTCCACCCATGACCTGTTTTGAATTTTAATTGCTTGAGCAAACTTGGAAAATTTATCAATTATAGTAATGAACAATGTTTTTTGCAAACTATAAAACACGTCAATGTGTACTACTTTCCCGGGTCTATCGGGGGTTTCTGTAACTTTGAACATTTGTTTAATCGGTTTTCGGTCGTATTTTTCAGTATTACAAATATCACAATTGTTAATATATTGTTGGATTCTAATTTTGAGTTTTGGGTGATAAATTATATTCCTGAGTTGTTCAAAGTTTTCACTAATGCCTCGATGATTATTTCTATAATGTTCTTTCTTTATGAGATCGCTAAGTTGATTTTCATCTAAAATATCTTTAAGTAGTTTATTGCATATTATTACTTTTAATTGTGAATTTCCCTGAAAATATTTAACAACAGTTTCCTTAAACAAATTAAAAAGACTAGTATCGCTTATAAAAACGGCGTTAACTTTTGTCTTGTGGAAATAATTACTAAGAATAGCTAACATGTCGTTTTCATCAAATGTGTTTGATGTTATTATTTTTCTTATATTACTAAAAAATTGATATTGACAATTTTAAGGGAATCAGCATTTGAATTTTCCTGGATGACAATTTGATTTCGGTATATATTTAATGGGGATTTACTCTGAAAAATAATATTAGCGCAAGGACGTTCTATTAAATTTACTTGTGGTTGTAAGCGAGATAAAGCATCTGCATTTTTGTTATTAATTCCACGTTTATACGAGATTTCATAGTCATATTCTTCCAATTGCAGTCTCCATCGGACTAATTTGGAATTCGGTGCCTGATAGAAAATAACCACTGTAAAGGTTGATGGTCATACCAAAAAGGTATGGACGAAAATACTTGACGGCCCAAACTACTGCTAACAATTCCTTTTCTACTACGCTGTAATTTATCTCATGTTCGTTGAGTGTTCTACTAGCGTAGCATATAGGATGCTCATCCTGTGAAAGAACGGCGCCTAATGCAAAGTTACTTGCATCTGTATTTAAAACGAATTGTTTGTTAAAATTGGGATAAATTAAAATCGGATCATTTACTAGACGCATTTTCAATGTTCTGAAACTTTCTATATATTCCGGATCGTTAATATTCAATTTCGTGTTTTTCTTCAAATACTTAGTCATAGGCTTTGCAATTCTCGAATAATCCTTAATAAACTTTAGTAACTTTAGTAACCGCTGAGTCCTAGGAATTGTTTTATCTCTTTCTGTGTTTCTGGAAAGGGGTAATTAGAAATACATTCAACTTTATTAGGGTTTGGTTTTATGCCTTTCTGCGTAACAACATGTCCTAAGAATTCCGTTTCTCTTTTCATAAACTCGCACTTGTAGAGTTGAATTTTTAGATTTGCTTCCGCAAGTCTATCAAATACAAGTCGTAAAGAATTGATGTGTTCTTGAAGAGAAGTAGAGTAGATAATAATATCATCTAGGTACACTAGACACACTTTATTTATTAAACCGCTTAAAATATTGTTCATTAACCTTTGAAAAGTCGCGGGTGCCGTCTTTAGTCCAAATGGCATTCTTAGACATTAGTAGTGTCCACCTTCTACCGAAAACGCAGTTTTACGGGTATCCCTTTCATCGATTTCAACTTGGTGAAATCCTTTTGCCAGATCCAAGGTTGTAAAATATAAACACCTACCGAGTTTGTCTAGAATTTCTTCGATATTAGGAATGGGAAAACGGTCATCTATAGTTTTCTCATTTAGTTTCCTATAATCTACTACGATTCGCCATTTTTTCAATCCACTAGCATCATATTTTTTTGGGACAATCCATATTGGAGCGGAGTATGGAGAATTTGAGGGTTTTATTATTCTGTGATCTAACATCTCCTGAATCTGCTTTTTTACTTCTTCCTTATGTACGTAAGGATACCTATATGTTTTGGAAAACACGGGAATTTCGTCTTTTGTGATTATTCTATGTTTAATTGCATTGGTGAACGTTAAGTTCGAATTAGTTTCGTAAAATAGTTGTCTGTAGCTTTGTAAGACTTTAAGTAGATTAAGTTTTTCCTCGGAATTTAAATGATTTATTCTAATTTGTTCAATTAAAGGTTGGTTGCTATTATTTGTTTTTGATAGATTGTTATCGACTAGAAAATAATTTTCTGGTGAAACTGCCCACGAGTGCTTTTCATTAAGGTGAATTACATCTAAACACTTAGCGGTAGTTTCTACCTCAACTTTGAAGTTTTGCGTATTATAAACACCTTCATTAATAATTATTACGCCTGTGGAATTCTTATGTTCTTGGATGTGAATTAATCCACATTCAACATTTGAAACTAGCTTAACCGTATGAATTTTCCCAAGGCTTAGTAAAGGAACAATGTTGTTGTTGATTATTAATTGATTTTTATTATAGTCTATAACAGCATTATACTTACGTAGGATATCATTACTTATGATTCCGTGGTAATTATCGTGGAACTTAACTTCAACTAGTAATATTTTGTCACTACTATCTCCTAGCTCATTAAACATTGGAACTTGGTAAATTGTATTGGTCATAATTTCGTGTTGTAGAGTTTTGGATTACACAATCCTGGATTAACGACTGAATGTGTGGCTCCTGTATCCACAATAAATTTGAGACTACCTTTGACTATTATATGAGGTAACTCTCCGGAGAGGCTTGAAAAGGAAAATTTTGAACCGTTTCATTTTGTTTAAATTGAACACGATTTGGGTTTTCCGAATTATTAAAGACAGAGTTATTGTGGGGTTTTCTTTTTAACCTGTTAGTATTTTGAACTATATTAATATCCATTGGTTCCGGATAAGAATGGGGGCTTGAGGAGCTTACAGATTCATTCCTAAAATTTTGCCCATTAAAATGACCGTTATTATAATGATTTCTATTATTATTATTATAATTATTATTAAACTGATTATGGTTGTTATGTTTGTTCATATTACGTTGTTGATAAATAGTATTATTATAATTTCGCGTATTAGCTTTACCGAAATTTTGTTGAAATTACGATCTATTATTGCTTCTATTTACATAATTTGAGTTAAAATGTTGGCGCGTTTCATTATTTCCATTTGTTTCAAATCCTCTATTAGCGCTTGAACTACCCTTATATTCGTTGTTTATGTGGTCGAATTTGTTAAAATGATTGTTTCTGTTATTGAAATTATAAGATCCATTAAAATTGTATTTTTTTGTTTTGCAACCATAGTAAGCTTACCCTGAATTGAAAAGAATATCCATTGCGTCTTCGAGAGAATCTGGATTCCTGCAAGCAAGAATAGTTCGCATGGGTTCTAGTATTTTCTCTTTAAAAATTTTAAGAGCTGTATTTAAATTACTTTTAGCAAATTGTTCCCTATTTGAATTATTTCCAAGATCTATAGAAGTTTTGTTATTTAAACTTCGAAGCTTTTCTTTGATTTCATTATAGAAATCAACAGCATTAGTTCTAAAAACTACGGATCTAAGCCTGTCGTATAATTCCTCTGTACTAAGCTTTTCTCCAAAATTATTCAACAAAACTGCCCTAACTTCTTGCCAAGATTTGCAATGAAAATTAATTTCAATTGTCTCCTTTGCCTTATCTTTAAGTTTGCTTCTAATGACATCGAAAAATAAAAGCTGAGAGAGCTGATCATATTGAGGAAGAACTGGATCAATCCTATCAACAAGTGAAATAAACGAATACAGATCCTTTCTATCTCCTGAAAATTCGGCCAATCCTTGAAGAAATTTAAGTGGATCTAAAGTCAGGGGTTGAACAGAAATATTTTCCTGAGCCATTTTTGAGATAAATGTTGATAATATTATTTGATTTCTTGTTTTTCTTGTTTCTTTTTTTAATTTTATATGCAGTATCAAATAATGAAAGTAATATTTAATTCTTATTTTTAACAGCCGTTTTGAATATAAAAATGTTTTGTAAACCTAGTTTATAATTTTAAGCGTTTTAAAACTGATTTGACTGTACTTTTCTTTATTGATGCATAATATTGCAAATTGACTTATTTTGGTAATGGCAAAAACAGTTATGATTATATTACCTAATTACAATAGTGTGAAAAAGTGTAGTTAATGAAAATAAATAAAATTATTTCTTTTTCTTTATATTTATGAGAAAAAGATTTTTAATTTATATTAATTCAATCTTAAGCAAAATATTAATTTCTTGCTTTTTGTTTCATTTACTTGACTGTACTTATTTTAATAACGCGTAAATATTTTAGAATATTGGTATATCAAAAAGAGAGACATGTTTTTTTTTATAACTGTAAAAGGAGGGAGATAAATATGTTATCTCGGAACCATACTTCTTTTTGTTAATTATTTCAAGTGTAAATTCAAACTTACATAATATGTATATACTAATATGGAAAATGAACCACCAATGACAGGCAGGTTTTGTCCTTTTTTTAACACGTTTTATCCAAAATGGCTGCTATGCTATTTTTCCGCAAAGATCCAGCTTTGGTATTGGCCACCAAACTTCGAATTGATATTTGTTAATGAAGGATTTTTCTTTTTTGTTTCGAAAAAATTCCTGCATAAATTATGTTTGGTATTTAAATTATGATGTTCTTTACAACTTTTTTTTTTGCACAAGTCAAAGTTTATGCGTTTATATTTTTGATTATTTTTGTAAAAAATTTGTTATGTTAAGACATTGTCTTTTTTATAACTTCTATTTACAATCAATTGTTTTTTCTTTTTTTTTAAATATGTTGTTCTGTTTTGTTTTTTGTAGTTTTTCCAGAGTTTTGAAATTGGTTTAGTTTTTGTTTTGTTTTATTTTTGCATTATTAATTCATTAAAAAAAATTTTACTTATTAGCATACTTTATCTAAATTTTTTCTGTTAATTCTTGGTGCCCGTTACAATATTAAAATATCAAATATCCTTTTTATTTATAATATTCACTTATAGTCAAAGGATACTCGGGTATCCTACCGACTGCGCCAGTTTTGGTTTTAGTCCTTTTTCTTAAAAAAAAAAAATAAAACCCAAAGATTATTTTTTGTTTATTAACTTTAAAATATTTAAAGTTATTAAATAATTTTATTTATATATGAATTATAATTAGAATTTGAAAGTTTATATATATAATTATTTAATTTAATTTCTTGTTGGAACAACACTTTCCTTATTTTAGAGCTCTATTGATACTGCTTGCTTTTTTGATACATTTCTTTACTTTTATACTAAATAATTTGTTCTTAGTAAATAATAACAAAAACAAATCGAACATGATCATGCATGCACAAAAATTGGGAGTTCATAATTTATCTCTAAACATAGTTACACGTTGTTGGTAATTTGGTAAGAAACGAAAATGTATGAACAAATGTGTATGCATATATGTATGTTTATTATTTAATAATCGTCTTGAAACGTAAGCTTGTTGCTAAGACAAGATCATGCATGCCCAAAAATTCGGAGTTCATAATTTATTTCTTTCTCTTCTTTACTTATTGATCGTAAATAGATAAGCAATAAATATGTATGAGCAAATATGTATTTAATATTTAACAACCATCTTAAAACGTAGGCTTGTTGTTAGGGCAAGATCATACATGCTAAGTCGCGTCGATTGTTTTTGTTGTTATGCTGTTGACAAAAAGAAATATATGTACATTTGTTTGTTAAAATTAATATTAATATTAGGAATATTAAGGCGTGTAAAATATATATTTACATGTAACTCATTGATAACTTAGCTGTATTAGGGATATTCATAGCTGACACATAACACTTAGCCTGCAGAAAATTGTGTATAAAAGCTAATAAGTCGATCACCATTAAATAGGCCCAGCCATTTTTAAAGATTAATAAAAGGCTGAACTCAATTACAATTACATTTAATTTTGATAGAAAAACTGAAAAAAAAGTATTGTAAAAGAAAATTGTTAAAAAATTCACTACCATTTCATATGTATCGAATTTTTAACACAAATAAAATCAATCCAAATTTACGAAACGAAAACAAATCGCTACAACATCGATCGAACATTTCGATTACATTCTGAGAAAGCAAAAGGTACAAATAAAAAACAAACCAAAAAAGAAATTATTTCATCCTGTTGAAAGTCCCAAGAAAGTTGTACAAAAAATGATTACATCACTACATAGTATAAAACAAAGTCGCTTTCTCTGTCCCTATATCCCTATGTATGCTTAAACCTTTAAAACTACGCAACGGATTTTGAGCCGGTTTTTTTTTTAATAGAGAGAGAGTGATTGAAGAGGAAGGTTTATATGTATAATAACATCTATTATATAGTGGAGAAATACTTTCTTTTTGAGGTACTAAGTATTGTACACATTGAAAAAAGTAAATAAGTAAACATTTTTTGTATGAATTTAGATATTCCAAAGATAGCAGGAAATCTTCATGGTTTAGGGAAAAAAGAATTGTTTTACTCTTCGACGCGTGCGGGCCACGGGCAGTAATGAATAAATCAAAACTATTGGATCGATTTTAACCTTTTTTTCAGTGAATGACATAGGCTATATATTTTATACCCGTGCGAATCCGGAGCGGGCGGATAGTAAATAAAAAACGTCGTACAACACTTATGTCAAGAAAAATATACCCGGGGAAGTTCTGCATTTCAAAATCACTATATCTTAGAAATTAGCAATAACATTGATCAGAAATTTCATCATATCTTCAACCGTGGCATCAATCCTGAGTATGATTAGGCCAATTGGCCGGAGATATTGTCACTTTTCGATTTGTGTTGCTTATGTAAACAGTTGCATACCGTGGTATGCAAATATGTTAATATAATTGAAGTTTATTTAACATAAAGTTTACAAAAACGTATTAAAATAAAATTGTAGTTCAAGAAAAAAACTAAATTAAAAGTTGAATATAAAATTGAAAATTATTAAATTGGGATTAATTAAATTATTATTTACATGCATTGCATTGCGTCATATCAACGGAATATACTGCACACAAGGGTCTGTTACACAATATGCAAGGTTTCCTTGTTGGTCTACATTTTGTGCCTTTGCACCAATTACTTTTTGCCAGCGCTGCCACGTTCTTTATTGTTTTTATTGAGTTACGTGTACAAAGTATGTTGGTTACTCGGATGTTATTGGGTTTTATTTCTATTTTAGATTTCGTCAGTTTATCACTAAGTTGACAACTCCATCTTAAATTGTTATTATAATCTAAAATTATTAGAAGCTTATTTTGTGGCACTTCCTCTTCAGTTGTGTAATGAATTTTTGAAATGACTGCAAATAATTTATATTTCTTCAGCACGTACATAGAAGCATATGGTAGTATGGTTGAATTTGCAGATTGTGGTGGTACAGAACATATATGTATTCTTATTTTATTCTTTGCGACCAATATCGATAAATTGTCGCTCTCAGTCTTTTTACTAAATTGCAGCTCGTAAAACAATTGTTGCACATAATGTTACCATGTAAAGATTGACACACAAATCTTTTACAAATCAATCATCTACATTTTTTCTCATGCATCGGACGCAGTCATTCCCGCACAGACTTGCCCCCACCACTCTTGCACTCATTATTTGATGTGTTTGGATGGTGTCCATTGGGTAAAATCACTACAACCGCGAAAAGGATATAATTGTTCATCGACAGTAACATTGGCTCCTCCTACCGCATTACTTTGGTGGCGGCGAGTAATTTCATTGTCAAGTAAAATGACTTATGGGCCAAATTCGTCCTACACTCACGACAGCGTGTTCTAACGTATGTGAGGTTCTTTTCCACAAATCTTTCGTATGACCATAACCTGAAAGTGTTACGCCACTCTACAAAAGAAAAACGAAATTCGCAACAAATTCACTTCTTGTAACGGTTTTCCTTGAGGGCTGTTCTCTTGTTGGTTTTTGTGTATTTTCGCGTTCATTACATTGGGTTGCATTTCTTTTTGTTTCGCGAACACCGATGTCGCACATTTCAGCAGACATTTCACACAAAAATAAAAAATTCTCCACAAGTTGTGAAATTATAGTTCAAAAATTTTAATTTACAAAAACGTCATAATATTTCAAAAAATCAAAATTAACAAGAATGAAACTGCACACGAAAGTTTTAAATTTCAAAATTTTGCCAAACTACTTAATTCACCACTAATTCGATAATTCACTTTTAAATCGGAAAACTGTATTAACAAAATAATTGCTAAAAAGTATAGAAAAAACATATCCTCCAAATACAAAAATTTCACTAGAAAAATTTTCATTACACCAAATTTTGTAATTTTCCAAAACTTCGAAAATTCACAAAAATTAATATTTAACAAAAACTTTACAAAATTTATGTTAAAGAAGTATATCAAAGAAAATAGTTATATTTCATCACAACTAGGGAATTTAGATAAAATTTAAAAATTCACCACAAAATTTATATTCTATAAAAATGATAAATTTTACCAATAATATAAATTAATCTGATACAAAAAAAAATCAATTTTACCACAATTTGGCAATTCCCCAAAATCCGGATATTCACTTCAATATCGAACTATAGTCCAAAAACTTTACATTACTAAAGTTTCCAAAGAATTGGAGTTTACAAAAAAAACCCGAACTTCGTGAAACTTTTAAATTTCTATTACTAAATTTCAATTTAATCAAATTTTGCAGTGTTACTAAAAATTTGCGAAAATACAATTGACAAAAATTTGATTTGTACAAAGCGGAAACCAAAAATAAACTTCACTTAATAAGCTCTAAATTTTATAAAATATTAAAAATTTTACTAAAAACGCAATTTCTCCACTATCTACAATTTATTAAAAATTTATAAACACTCCTAGAAAACAAAAAGACACCGATAAAAAATGCTTTTATTAAGATGAAAGGAGAGCTTAATTGTAAAATTACACGGCAAAAACCAAACATAAATATCTTAAGCAATCTTTTGCACCGGGAAAAATCTGTAGTACATTTTTAGTAGTTTATACTTTTGTGATGGGTACAGCCGAATAGAGCTCTCATGTTACTTGATTTTAAATAATAAAGCTGCATTAATAACAGTTTAATAATTTATCAAGCAAATAAAAACATAACAAATATGGTGCTGGCTGAAAAATGTTTAGATAAGATTTTATTAAGACTTTTATTAAGACTTTTATTTCTTACTTACTATTTAAGAGGCAAAGTTGCAATTTCACAAATAATCTTTAAATGAGAATAGAAGTGCTTCCTGATGTTTATTTCTATTTTATTTGACGCTGAATTGCATGGATCTTTTATTTGATGGAGTACTATAATACTTTTCATAAACCTTCCTTTGCATAACGTTTTTTTTCATAAACTAAAAGTCAAATGAGAAACTGAACTTTTTAATATTTGAATTTAATTTCTAACAAATCTGACCCAAAAGTTTTGGCACTGTTTCATAATGTCTCATGGTTTCATAATTAAAATTGTGTTCTATATATTATATGCTTTAAGAACTATAAAAATATAATATATTTAAATACTCAAGACTCACATAATTTATAGAATTATATTTCAAAAGCAACTTTAATTATTAAAATAATAAATAAAGTTATCTAAGAGATATAAATAACTACACATCATCATTCTAAATATTAAATTCAGGTTCTACTCTTATAGTCAACAAAATTGCATTAGTATTTTTGTTTTACATCCATATAAATAGTTTATTATCAAGAATTTTCAAAGTAAATAAAAAATATGAATATTGATTTGGTTTAATCGGTAAGGTCCAATTATCGGTAACTTTGACGCACAGAATAGTTTAATTTTAATCGATTGCACGTTTTTCGTTCGGTTCGAGGTCAACTGCTGCTTATTATTTTTAGCGAAAAAGTAACAATATATTATTTATAATTAATTTTTCTTTTTACATTGGGGGGCTAGTCTGAAAAACGATTTGTTTTGGAATCGCTAAATATCAAAAAGATGAAAATCAAGGTTAGATGAAATGTCTCACACATAAAAAAGGTGCAATAAGTCAGCTTTCTTGTTCAATTGTTTCCGGATTTCAAAACGTAACATTTCTCAGAACATTAAAATACATTTATTATTTCCTTATTTCGGGGAAAATATGACACAATCAAAGGGATAAGTTCCACGATCAACCTTTGAAGTAAAATGAGCTCCGAATTTGCTTATCAAACGATTGTATCTTAAAATTACCTTAAAATAGCCAAATTCTAATCATTTATCTGAGATAACATTCTCCAATTTTATATAGTGGTATGTTATAAGTATCCTATTTTTTGTTTTACTTGTAATCTATTGCATTTAATTATGGAATTAGAATTCTCGAAACAATACCTTTTACATAAGGGGGTTGGTAGCAAATGTTATGGGTTTTTTTAAATAAAATTCAAGAGTAATATATCCAGTGGAAAGTAAAATAATGTTCTAAGCATATTCCAACTTAAAACTTTAAAAAAACTTAAAAGGAATACTTTATATAATAGAAAATTAAACAAAAAACTAAAATAGTGAATTTTATTAATACCATGTGTACAACTAAATTATAAATAAATTGCATAACTATCAAATACTTGTGAAGTTGCATGACGATAACATTTATTTGGGTCAAGAGGACAAAACTTTTGTATGTCACGAGTGTAAAATTAATCTATATGAATAGAGTAGTGGGGCATCGTAACATTCTAATGCAACAACATCGAAGTTCAAACATCTTTACAACGCTACAGAATCGTCAATTATTAAACATATGGCAAGTAGTGTTGCATGTATGTTAACAAGATTATCTAAGCAATTTAACATGCTACAAGAATAAAAACTCAACAACAGTTCTAAGAGACAATACTATCCATGCAATTCTCGCAGAGGGTTACCTGGTGTATTGAAAAAATTATAAAAATAAGGCGTACGTTTACTGTGTAGTATTGAAAAAAAAAACTACTTTTTTTAATTTCCAAATTGATAGTTAATTGGCTGGTTGATTGGGAGTTGATTTATATTTATTTCGCCGCGCAAATTTTTTAACGAATATTTTGATATCAATAAAATTGTTCCTATGCTATTGATCGTACTGGTATTCAACTACGGCTTGAGCTCGCATTCTGATGGGGTTTGCGCCAGGCCAGATCAGGATATCCTGCAGCTACAAAAAATACATTCTAACTTTCCAAAATTAGATTTTATTAATAGAAGAGAGTTAAAGAAGAGCCGTAACAAGCAGTGTCGACTCCCTGATTCTATGGCGGTAATCTTCCCAACCACTTGGCCATAAAAATCATTAGGTTTTTTAGACTTTCTTGGTTTTTTTTATTTTCATTGTTGCGAATTTCCGTATTTAAGTTTTTTAATTTTTTTGCCATATACATTATGACGAATACTTGCGTTAGTTCACTTCTTTAAGGAAGGCGAATACAAACACATATTGCAATATTCAAGTTTGTTTTCTTATTTCGGTCTTATCATGCTGAAGCATTGCGTCAATCTAGAACGGTAAAACTCTAATTTAGGCTATATTTTGTTCAACCTAGGTATAAAACCTTAAGTGCCACTAAAAAATTTAGGAGTTCGTAAAACTAATACGCCACCTCATATGGCAAATCTAATTTGAGCGATACTGATCACAATTTACACAATCTGGTTTCGAAAATCAGATTGCTTTTACTTCATATAATAGAGTTACTACCATAAAAAGAAGCCTGTATTAAAGCTCGCTGTCAAAATTATTTAAATATTATTATAGCGATAAAAATTGTATGTACATATATGTTCTCATGTTTAATTCGCCGGAAAATTCAGATCTAATGTGTGTATATTCACACGAAAACATTCGCGCTGTTTATTTACTCCCCTCTTAACTTTGCTGGCTCTAATCATATAATAATGCAACTTGAAACAAAAGATTTCTACTATACGTACGGTAACACTAAAATCTTTCCGAGATATGAAGGTGTAAAAAGTGCATATTTTGGTATCTATACCGATTCATTCATCAATATTATGGGGAAATTGTGCTTTAGGTAGGTAGATAAAGTTCGGTATAAATAGAGGTCTTGAAGAATAAATATAAACAAACAGAAAAATATAAAAATGGGCACATCCCGTCTAGGGGGACTATAACCCAACCATCTGTATGCTTTAATTTAAAAGAAGCTTTATACATCTATATAAACTTTAACACACAAAAATATCTTGGAAAAAAGGACTCAGATCCGCACAAAAAGGTAAATGTGAAAATAAGTTATTATCCAAAAATGTCGGCCGTTAAAAGTACTGAGATCAAAATTAGCACCAAGTTGTGCATATGTACAATACTTTCCTATTTCTAAGCAACTGGCTAGTGTGACAAAATGTTCCCCATAATTATTTCGACATTAGAAAATTAAAAAAAAAAATTGGTTTTTCTATTAAATTCTTCTATATAGTACCTTACATTAAAGTTTCGTCCGAATAGATAATATTTTTGCATGAAAAATGAGTGAACAATTAAAAGCATGTAAGATCAAACATATTAGCAATATATAAAGGTAATAATTGCGTATCTACTTGCAAACGCTTGGAGCATAATCTGAAAATAGTCTATAACTTCGTTGTTTATATCATCGCTTAATTTACTAGCAAAAGCTCTTATTAACACAATATGAATGCTCGATTTTAATTCATCGTAATTAGAGCTTTATTTATACACAACGTTCCGTCAGAATTGATGGCTTTTGATACCATTCCGTTATTAGTTGTCCCGTTTTTTTCTTAATGTATCCAAATAAAGAACTTTGGAATCATATTCATTTTCTTTTGTTAATTTAATGTTATTATTAAAGTAAGTCTTTCTAAAACATCTGCTACATTTGGAGACATATGTCAGTTCATCATATTGAAAAATACATATTGTTTTCTATACAAAATTTAAGAATAGAAATGCCTTAATTTTTTGTTTCTAAAAAGCCAAAAACTTTATGTACTACGCGAGATTTGGATACAATAAAACACAGCATTAGCGTAAACGTGAGATGAGGGATGTTAATAGAGGAACCACTATGTTGTGCATTGTTGGTTTCAACATAATTTTTTTAACTTTAAATGTGCGAGAATAAAGCAAATTATTTCCCAAAATTTATATATATTTGCTCATTCTTGATTTGATATTCCGACAGGTTCATTTGATGTCCACTGTAGGAACGGATTTCCGTTGTAAAAAAAAAAAATACAGTATAGATTGCACATAACCGAAATAAGTTTGTCTCCAAACCAAAGTTTACAAAGGATAACGGAAATTCATACTAAAAATCTACATATATAAGCTCAGTGTTCTTTTTATTGTTATAAGGAATTTACAATTTGTAAATCCTTGTTGATCATTTACACGTCACGGGAAAACACACTGTGTACAATTTTTTTCCTACATAAAATACTCTAGCACTCAAGTAGATTAAAAGTAAAAGATAATAATGCCTATCAGTGCGTATTTATGTATTTTATAATATTAATATCCCTTCTACTTATGAAGTGTTAATTTTTTACGAAGTTTAATGTTTTGTCACATTCATTACACAAAAGTTTAGTTCTGCATTTAGGATTTTGTTTTAGGAATTATCTACACTTTTCGACACATAAATTGCAACACTTTTTGACTTACACATAACCAAACTATGTAACTTAGCTTAAAGTTGAACATTTAAATAATTTAAATGTCTTATTTCAAACCATGTATGCAGGTGCGTTTGTTCATATTTAAGTATGTACAAAGTGTTACATACAAACGTACATACATACATACATAAAAATGTAGCGTATATGTACCCAATCCCCAGTCACCATTCTCTGAAATTATTATTATATTCAAGCCCTTTATGACTCCTCTGCGCGATTAAAAACAATACACATCTTCGAATTGTACCCAACGCAACACTCTTCCTAAAAAATCATTTATTACTCGCTCTTCTGGTCAGTTTGGAGTCATTTACGAATCATTTTTAATTATATTTACGTAACTTGGAAACATGTTTGTTATTATTAGCGACTTATTCACGAGTCTTTTTAGAGTCATATATAAAAAATATTTGTTTTCATTTTAGAGTTCCATTAATAGGCATTTGCAAGACTTTCTGACTTTTTACACATATTTCTAACCGTGTACGATATAGGGAATAATATATATAATTTATATATTATCTTTATATTATTGGACAAATTTTTATTCAAAATTGAAAGATTTACAAATATTGATATACATATCACTCAATCTTTGCCACTGCATTTGAACTGATGTTGACATCATCTACCTAAATTATAATTAAAAAGCACTGCACGTTGCTTACCTTATTTTTTAAGCTGTACAAAGAAACTAATTTATCACAAAACTCGGGCTGTTTCTGGAAAAAGTTTCCATATATATATAACACTAACAAAATATATAACTCATCGTCAAAATTTTCTAAATTTTTGCTTGCCATACATTTCGTTATTGTATTTTGAATAATTCTTAAATTATCGAAATGATCTTCCAAATGTTGTATGGTGCACGTTTCACAAATAACATCTTCATTCCATTTTAAATGTGTTTTTATTCAAAGACTATTTTGACTTTATGGCACTTTATTTTGTTAAAACTTCACTTCAAGGTTTTCACTGCAAGTTGTGCATTCACCTCTTCAGCTCTCTTACTTCAAAATGTACTACTTCAATAAGAATCCCTTAAATGTTTGTGTCACGAAGGCACAACTTTTATTATTATAAATGAAAAATAACACCCAGTCTGCAAATATTATTAAAGTTATTTGCGTTAGTGGGATAACAAATCAAAATTTATTTCTTCCATTAGGGTAATACTTATATTTCAACTACATACGCGTAATCTAGATTAGGAAATACCATGTTGGTATTACTTAATAACCTCACCTAATGAGGGGAGTAACATATAAGGCGTCGTTTTTTTTTAAATTATTTTTTGGGATTTGTTTCACTTAAAATTGGAAACTATATCCCAAAGCAAAAAACGTCAATTTCTTATTACAATGTTTCAAAGTCTTATTAAGTACTAAATTTGTTGTTTTTATTTTGCCATAATGAAATACTATCACGGTGTTACAATATAGGATCCTTGTAAACATTTGAATACGCTACATAAGAAACTACTAAAGTATGGCCTACACAACTACTGGTATCACAAATTAATTCTTGGTTTCTACAAGATCATTAAAGTTCTTCGCTTCCTCTTTTGGTTCAAGAAAATAAAACCAGAATATTTGTACGAATTTTAAAATATTTTGGAAACCACTTATGTCAAATGTCAAATTCCATATTTATATGAGAATAATAATTAATAAAAGTTTCTCTTGAAGAAGTTAGACTTTCCGACATAGACAAAGATTGAGCAGCACGTGTGAGTAAAATTGCCAAATAGGGGATAACTCTAACCTACGGGAAGTTCATTGGTAATACATCCGAAATAGTTCCTTTTTAAAAATGTTCCTTTGAGAACCACGTTATGAAGACCAATAGCCATTGAGCGCAAACGACTGGGAGATGTAGAAGCTTTGAAAACTTAGTTTTTTGTCTTGTGCGGGAATGTATAAACTAAGTTAGAAAAACTAGTTCTCAAATATGGATATCTTTCTTAACTTGTAGAAGTTTTAGAAGGTAAAGAGCTGCCAAAGTGCCAAAGTGAATGCAATAACTATAAGATTGTAATAATATCTATAAATTAAAGACAGCTTAATACAGGGATCATTATTATAACTACCAAACTCCTTATTTCCTTGTCCTATTGTATCAGAAGTAATTTCAGAATATAAGATGTTAAATTTGTCTTTGCACTAAATATAACATCCTCGCGTCTCGTTAAAAACTCTTCAGCATTATAGTATCCGTGACTATATTACATGATTTGTGCAGTCTTTATGTTATTCAATACACGTTAATGAACGCAGCAGTGGCGAAATGAAATGAATGAATATGTGTGTCAAAACTATTATAATAACCTTTGCTCACACGCACCGAACTGGCAAAATTAAATGCTGCAAAATGATACAAAACATGTAACATGATAAAATGAAGTTGGCTGCATAACTGGAGATTGTGCGTATGTGGGACATTACCAGTGTAACAAATGTGGATACAGTCTCGAACAGTTCATTCACATTCTTTACTACTACTATATATAGTTGCCCATTAAATTAAGAACGACTATTGGCAACGTTGCTAATAAAAAATTAAGTGAATTTATTTAGACTTTCATTTACCCTAGAAATGTCACCAGTAAAAAGACTTGTGTGTTTATAATATTTTCTTGTATTACTATTCGTCATTTTTTAACAAAAATATTTTCGCAAGTGGTGTTTTTGCTTAAAAGTGAGATTTTAATTCCTTGGTTGTTTTATATGAAAGGACTTTTGTTTAAAACTGTCTCATATTTTAAGAGTTAATAAATTCAAAAAATACAATTACTGTATATAATCCCAGAAAATAATTTCGATAAATGAAATGACGATAAAGATACGTACAGTAAAAGTTTGAGTCTTTCGTCCCTACGTAACAATGATGCCTAAATTATCGGAAATCATCTTACAAATATTGGCCACTCTGCACATCAACTCTTGTTTTTAATTCATTTTTTTGGTAACTTTTTTTGTAACTAAATTTAATTTTTCAGCGATTTGATACGATGATTGAAGAAAGAGCTCACCCTATACTCATCGAGTTGAAAAACTCAATTCCAACCTGTCGCGTACGGTATTTTATTTATACATATTTGCTTCATTGGTATTGGCTATAAATGTTGTTTTCAGTGTTTTTTATTACACACAGGTTGCTTCTCTAAATAAGTTTGTGTGTATATGCAAAGAATTTAATAAAGCGAAAGCAGGCTTTTAATATTTTTTGAACAATTTCTGTTTAGCTTTACAAGTGTGCGTGAATAAAAAAATGTGGCAACAAATTTATATCATTGTTCAGACTGTGCGTGTCAAGCACACTTACGAATGCAATCAGTACATTTTCGCATTATGACGTAATGGTGTAAAAATAAGTATAAAAATTAGTATAAATTCAATTTTATCAAACAACCTTTACACGATTTAGCTCGAACTAGTAGTGAAGCAAATACAAATTAACAAATTATTATTTCCAAGATTAAGTTATTGACAAAAAACAACTTGGTATGAAAAATATGCTGTGCTTTATTACGTTACATAAAATAATAAATGAGCCGTTCCCATTTAAACTACCATATGATTTTAGGTCTATACTTACGGATTTGCATTTTAATAAGCTTTAAAATATTGATGCTAATATTCAAAAAGATGTACTTGCATATGATATCCTAGGAGACTTACATTTTGTTCAGAAAAAGTAATTTTGTATATTTATTAAATAATCGCCACATTTGTTATGGTAAATTTATTTGTGCGACTTTCAGTTTGGAAAAATTATGGACTTATATTAATTTAGTCCTATATATTTTACAGATATTATGTTTTTAAAAAAGAAATTTGATTTATGAAAATTTATTTACAAATAATATATGATAGTAATTTAAGTCATTTGTTCACGAATGCATCGAACTCCAATTAGCATAAGCTTTATCTTTCTGCTGAGTAGTATCATCCACTTAATCCAACTAATCATAAAGAATTGAATACGAGAAGTTACTTTACCCATTGCCATCTTTATCGCACTGTTTTTGCATTTTTTGCTTTAGACACGGATAATATTGATGACGCTAATAGCGGCAGAGAAATTGCATGCAGAACAGGAACGTATATATATATTTGTACAATTCACTAATAGTTTATAATATTTTTAATTCAAATATTATAATTAAAATTACTTTGAAGATCCAGTTTAATAGGAAATTACTGAAGATGACCTATAGCCGAAATCTGTTATATTTTTTTCTTATTAATTTCTACTGAATTTGTTGTTGTGCTATTATAGGTACCAGAGAACGACAAAAACTCACATTTTGCATATTCATAACTTAAGCCTATCCTAACGAGTACACAAATTTTGTGTCACAAATATATGAAGATCATCGGGTATAAATACTAGCACCAACTCAACTAACATGAGTATGAACCAACACGTATGCGTACAAACATGATGTACACGTTACTCTTGAATAACTTAAAGTATGCGTCACAATTCTGTTTGTGGTATGCGTGCAATAATTTATGAACAGAGTTACAAGAACTTAAAAGTATAAAGGTGCTAAATCAAAGTGCTAATAATTATAAAGATATTCTAATTAAGAATTGTGTTAACTGTAAGACCTGAGTTAGAAAAAAGGTTCGAAGTTCACACACAAAGTGTTAAAATCTGAATACATATTTGACAACTATGAAAACTATGACACTTAGAATTTAAGCAATCTCAAAACCAGTAAAACAATTTTTAAAGTAATATAATGCCATTTCTTTTTAATTAGAGAGAAAAAAAGTGCAAACATGTGCTTTGTATTTATACTTAATGAAAAATTAAAAATTAATCGTTTTCACACACCTACAGAATTTTCTGGAAATCTACACAGAAGAAACGTAAGTAAGCGACATACGTAATTAATGTATACGTATACATAAATGCGTACAAATAAGAATAAGAATGGTAAGATTTAGGAAGGAAAGCAAAAGCGTACAACTGAAAATTAAAGGTAAGCACTTACAGTGCACATATATTTGAGGTGTCGTTGCCGCCCTCTGATAGTTACTATGCACACTAAAGTGTTTAATATTTTCTGAAAGTTATGCCTTCCTTTTTGCTGATTTGAAGCATTAATTTGAGCGATGCAAAAATTTAGTGCAGCTTAAATTTGAATTAAAATTTTGGCGCAGAATAAAAGTTTATTATTTTAATAACTGCATATAAAGATTTAACGAAATTCGCTTCGTGCTTTGTATTTGTTTTCATTATATTTCCCATCATGAGTTTGTTTGTATAAGCAGAAATAGCAAATTACGGGTGTAACAAACACAGATTTTCTAAAGTTTTATATGCTTTCAACTCTTGTGCATGGTTTGAGAGCGTATCAGAACAAATTCTGCTGCAATAATTGAAACAGGTAACAATTTTATTTATAAATATAAATTCTCATTTCAAGAAACAAGTAAAGAGGAGAAAATAAAAATGCATCAAAGAAAATTTATTTGTGCTCACCAATATCGACAAGTAAATGGCAAACATGCGAATAGAATTTATTTAAACTATGCAAAACAAAACGATAATTTGTTGCCTAAAATTATACAAAAGGATTAATATAAATAGAAAAAGACAAGCATAAAAAAAAATAAATCTAAACATATCATAACGAAAATAAGTTTCCTTATTGACTGTCATATTGAGGCAAACATTGCCAAATGCTCAAGTATAATAAAAGTCTTTTTAGGTGATCAAAAAATGGACTTGCCCATTTTACTTCCTCTGAGCCAGCCAAGGTGGCCGAAAAAACATTTCGAATAGAGCTAAATCTACGGCGATTAATATAATTAAAATTTCCATGCTTAAAAAAACACCGGGTGTATTAATAAATATAATATGTAAAATTTCTTCGGTGTTTAATCAAAGTACGACTGAGAGTCTTATACTTGTTTTCGAAAGAATTTTTGTTCTCTATAACTAACCTATAATTCAATCAAAATATGTTGCTCTTCCATTATGTTTTATCATCTTTTTTGTTTCATTAAGATTATATGAAGCAAAAGTAGTCCCATAAGAAACAATATTATTTGGTTTGGTATATCTATTAATTAAAAATTGTTTAGTTTGAAATAACCACTAAAACTGGTACACAACTGACGCTGTAGAGAAAATTTTTAGAGTTATTCCATATTTGCTTTAAACATATCCTTCATTAAAACCTTGCATAATGCAACAACTGAAGCAAAATAGTTGCTCCCCTTTCAGACAAGCAAAGTTTTCTTTGACAAAGTTTCTTGAATTCTCTTTTAAACTTTGTCTTGTGTTCAGACAGGATAATTTTGCTTTGACAAAGTCTGTTTCTTTTGTTTGTATGTTTGTCAAATATAAAGAGCAGCCATATTAATTCGGTTTACGAACTAAAAACACAAAAAGAATTTGCGAGTACAACAAGTTTTGTACCAACCCCCGCTCTCTTTTCCTCTCTCCGCCACAAACTCAAGACTTTGCAAAGAAAACTTTGCTGGTCTGAAAGGGGTCTTGGGAAATGTACTTTAACCAAATACTCATTGACTTAAATTAAATCAAATCAGGCATGATAGTAAAAGAAACTTTATACGTTAATGGAAAAAGTCGTGATTGAATAGTATTTAAAAGCAAAAAATCCATAAAGTGGCTGTAACCGCAAAATGCAGTCATATGTGCGCTTAAGCAATGGAGATGTTAACGCATTATTTGAAATTTCTTTAAAATTCAGCCTAAAAAATCACTTTTTAAAGGATTATTTTAGGTGATCTACCTACAATTACAAATAACAATTACAAATTATGTAATGATTAGTTCTTGTTACGTTTTTTGTTTTGCTTTCGATTTACCGAGTTATTCCATCTTAACCGATTATCGAATAGAAAACTTTTGGGTATTGAGCAAAATCCTTTTGTTCGATTCCTTTATAATACGTATGAGTAATATTGTCAGGAACAGAATTACGTATACGCAATAGACACCATATTTTACTATTGTGTTAAGTTGTAAATCAGCAAAAAGTGATTACTGCATGTAATCGGGTTCTTCTGATAATGAAATGAATCAATTGAAGTGCACAACTTTAACAATTTAAAGATTTTATAGGTTTCTTATGTAACTTCAACAACCGCATTGATGACAAAACTATACTCGATTTTAGCTAAATTTAATTGGAATGTCTCATTCATTTTTTATAGAGAGATTTATAATAAGAAATTCGCTTAGTTTTCCAGAATTATTATATATAGCTCATAATATTTTGTATATTTCATTATTTGCAGTTAATTTTTTGTCAAATATTTTAAATGCAGCATTATTGTATATTTTTTTCTCTGAAGCAGTTTCTCTCAAGTGATTTGTTGCAACAGCAATATGGTGTGAGAAAAATAGATAAATTAGAAATATTTTTTATATAGAAATCTTATTTATTTTATTGCAATAGAAAAAAGGCATTTAGATATTTTTTTGTTCCAATTGTTTTCATTTTTGAAATATTATTGTTATTTAAAATAGAAATTTTTAGTGGTATAGCAGAATATCTAAAAGCTTTAATATGTATGACACTTACCTTTATAAATAACATCTGAAACGTTTTATTAAAATAAAACGCCAAAATATAATTTTAAATCGATGAAATTGATTTTATTTAAAGATCAACTTATGGAAATAATGCTTGAATATGAAATGGAAATAAAGTGGAAAGAGTACGCCTACTGCGTAAAGTGACTACAAGTGCTTGCTTGCTTCTGGCTTGTTGGCGTAACCACGTCTTTTAACATCTGCCGATAAGTGAAACAATCAGCGTCCCTTTCTACAAAAATATTTACTTTAGTAACTTACTATAACAGTGTCATTCACACCTTACCATTGGTATATGGTATAATTGATAGTGATGTCTCTGTAACGCTTACCTTTGACTTCAATACTTTAAACATCGAATTTCATTCAGACATGCACAACAATTTTAATTTTAAATTAACGAACAGACAAATAATTTATGGCCGTTAAGGAAATGTGTCAAAATTGGTGTAAAACATAATTCGCTAAAATTCTTTATGTAACTATAACTACTGGACTAGATAAATATAAATTTAACTATTAAAAAACTATAAAACTAAAACTAAAAAAAATAGGGGGTTAGTACTATATATCCCAAGCTCTAGGTCATAATATTATCGAGTTTTTTAAAGCATATCTCATTTAAGACCATACGCAAGGAAGTACACTATATTCCACTAATATTAATTTACTTAACTTTAAATTATTATACAACATTTAGAGTTAAAGTATTTTACCACATTCTTCGTATCGTTCAGACAATCACCGTGGTCTGACTAGTAATGACTTTAAGGCAATTTCTAGATTCCAGATTATGGACCTTCCAGCAAATACTAACAAGTTATGGTGAACTCATACAACCTTAGCAAGAGATAAACATATCATCAAATCTTTCAGGTAGAATGTCTGTTGTGGCACTCGCTCTTAGTCACTTTTTTAGGATGCATTTATACTTAAACATCGTGTTTGAATGCATCTCAATTTGTTACATAACTACTCCTATTAAAGAACGCCACATCATTTAAGATGATTTTACGATCAACATTAGTGCTTTCCTTCCTACTCCTCTTTGGACAATCAGCTTCAACGATAGTCCCCCTAAAAATAACAAAGCCGCTAAATAAGTTGTTTATCGACCAGCTCTTATTGGCAACCCCTGTATAAATAAATTATGTTTTCTTAATAATATTTTAAGTGAAAAGCAAAGTACGAAGGAAAGTGTTGTAATATATTAAGTTATAATTAGTTACAGCATGAACTTTTTTAAGTTCTAACGGTTTAGTCAAACCAGAGATAAATAATTTTGTTAATTTTTCGCTTTTTATTTCCTGTTCTTTGGTGTTCAGATGTAGTCTTCAGAGTAACTGGAGTAGAACCATCTATAAGAGAACAGCAGGGGTACAGCAGCATTATTTAGAAATTTAAATGATTTTATACAGCAGCCATTAGTTGTGCTTATAATCTCTCTGGTCACCAATATTATTATAACTGTAACCATCTTTAAATATCCTGGCGCTATGCAAACATTTTCATCTTATTCGCTAAAATTATTGTTAACAACATCATCCTTAATCATCGTCAAAATCCATAAAAACTGTGTCTGGTTTTTGTAATTATAAACTTCAAACAAAAACATTTTATACCCTTTTTTAAAGATAAGGAACGCCATTAAGAGTGGTAGCAGGACTTTATGTAGAACAGTTATGGGCTTAGGAATTATTTCGTAATTTAAAGAGGGCAAGAAAAAGAAAAATGATATTAAGCATGCGGTCAGCAATCAAAAAATAAACGGCAAGGACTGGATTTTTCTATTGAATATTTAATTTTTAAGTTAATCATATTTATTAAAATTATTTTGTTTAAAAGATCACATTGGGGTAGCTTTTTGTGTTATAGATCGCTACGTTTTCTTTGTTACTAAAACCAATTGCTAATTTATCCCATTTATTTGTAAGTCAGTTGTATAGTCGCTTAATTGAAATGGGTTGTGAGAATAGACAAGAAGAAAGATATTTTAAGACGTGAGAGTTCCACTCTGAGGAAGTGGACGACAGAAGATATTGAATATCTTTTTTAATACACTTGCTTTTTAGAACACCTCCTTTACTATAAACTAACAATGCTGTAAACGATGGGAAAATATAAACCCTTTATTGCAGATATTTCCGAGCAATATCACAAGGTGATCATTTGTACAAAGTACAACAAATTGTGAATTTTGGTACCCTAACAAAAGTGATCAACTGCAAGTTATTGTATTTCACATTCAAGCACAAGGAGGCCTAGATATTATGTACTAAACGCTAGGTCAACACACAACATAACGGCGAGAAATTAGTTGACCATTGTTACTATTCTATAATATGTTATATATTTTTACTCGTATTTGTGCAAAATATATAATATATTTTCCAAATAGTAGCACCACAAAGGATTAAATGCATCAGCGACCAATTTTATATTCCTCTAATCGACCAACGTACACAATACAGGCGTATTAATGGTTCGTGGGACTTGTGAGTAACATTACAAAGAAGAATAAGAACCTAAAAATCATACAGTGTGTGTGATAACCCAGTATGCGACGAGACAAATATATTAAAATAATTTCTTTACGAGTTGTGTAATCGTAAGTACTTGTAATAAAAAAATATAACTAAAAACTTACCAGAATTCAAAATAACAATAAAGGGCTCGTTCAAAAAAGTAAAACAAGTAACTCAAAATAAAACAAAAAGGTTAAGCTGTGTTAATAGAAATTGTATAGAATATGATTTTAGTCATAGACCAAGTTAATATTATTAGGATTTTTTCTTTGTCCTATATTTTCCGTATTAAGAAATGCTAGCTTTTTAAGGTTAAAAATGGTAAATGATTACTCACCGTAGAGTTAAAATAAAAGCAGATATTTTGGTTATAATTGTCAACATGAGCACCAGATTTCGGCTTGCCATTATACAAAATCATATAACAAATTTATATTAGGTGGTAAAATGTTTAGTCTTTCCTGCACTTGCATTTAGCACAGTTTTCGTGTTCAAAACTATTGAGAATATAAAGGAAAATATGTGAAAACATTTTCTGTAGTAGGATTTTAACAGAGATTCTTTAAGTACTATACATATTGCTTGCCAGAAAACGTTTGCAATGGACTTTTTAGCTGATAAAACCACCATTGTATTTTTCTGGTTTGGCCGGTTAATTCCATTGTTGAGAGCCCTCTGCATATTGTCGAGTATAATGAATCTGTGCGTCATCAAGTGAGTTCAGTTATAGACGAACACTGTATTCATCTTGCGAACAGTTTTTTTAAATCTCTACTGATAATTTAAAAAAGCAAATGTGCAAGAGACATCATATTTGCTTCATTGTATATGTTTACTTTCCAATCGGCCAACATCAATAGTTTTAATTATTCCTAAGAACTTATATTTTCTCATAATTATAATGTCTTTTTCTAATAATTGCGCTACGTAGTTAAGAAGCTGAAGTATTCAAAATTTTTAAGAAATTAGGGGAAAAGTATTAGCTAACAATGTCTAGAACTAAAACAAATTCGCAAAAATTATAACTTTAATACGAAAAGGAAGGGTATAAAGAAAATTTAAGACTTCGGAAAGAAATATGATCCATTGATATACTTAAAAAATTTGAAACTAAACCCTTATTTTACTTTATTTGCTTAACAATTTCATATGTAAACTTCCTCACTGCTTTAAAAAATTAATATGTAACACTTATTCGATTTGTACGAGACATGATCAAATATTATTGCTTTTATTTTTAAAGCCACAAACTCTATTTGTCCTGTTTGTCTCTTAAACAGAATTTTTCCTAGCCAAACATGTTACGGGTGATACAAAATCCCATCTTTGTATACAAAAATACTGCGTTACTCTAAACACCAATTAACATTTTCTCCATTTAGTTTCCTGTGTTCATGTGACGAAAATAAGGTCTGTTAAAATACACGGCGAGAACCTACAATAGGAGTAAAACTGTTTGGTTACGTTTTATCTATTCGATATCTCTTTTTCTTTCATAAACAATTTTTGCAGCTTATTTACGTTTCTTAAGCCGTAAAACCAATTCTCATTGGCTTTTGATATTTTTACTGATCATTTTACAAATTTTCGTTGTATTTATTCTTTGCTCTATTTCTGCTTTCAACTGAAAAGTTCAACTACAATATTGATTTTCGTTTTTATTTTTGTTACCTGAAAACAGTTTATTGACATTGACGGAAAATATACAAATCTTGATATAAATTGAATAGGCAATTTTAAGCTGAAGTAAAAAAAAACGCAACATCAAACCAAATTTTAATGCTATATAAAAATAGATTTTTGCTGAAAATACCCAAAATTTTTAAAGCGTAAAAAATAAAAAATTACAACAAAATAAACATTTTACAAAAAACTCAATTTTATAAAAATTAGATAATAATAAAAATTAACAAACTAATGGAATCAAAAGTTTATCATATGATGGTCATACAGCGTAAAAGTGAAAAATAGCAAAGCATGTAGGAAAGGAGCAGCAAATTATAAAAACAGCTGCACAACCTACAAAATTGTTTTCTTACGTGTATTCAAAAACACACCTAAGGGCACAATTCTTTGAATAATTTTTATTATGCTAAAGCAGCAGTGGATGCTCTTTTCGCTTTTATATTTTGTCATGCTTTTGGCCATACATCTTCTTAAACGTTAACACAAAGACGTTTTATCAAAAGAATTTCCCTTTTAAACTTAACGTACTCGTATGTGAAATCATTGTATTAAGAAAACTGTATAAGCTACCACAAATAGCAATTTGTTTTATAGCAAAAAGCGTAAGCGCAACTGAAATCACAAAATCAAAGGTTCAAACAAAGAAACACTTTTACCTTTTTGAGCGAGTTTAATTTTCCGAAGGTTCTTGCAGAATAAAGTTGCTCTTAAATAATACTTATTAAACACTTATATTCAACACAACGGGTACTTCTTATCACGGCGTTCATACTTTAACGTTTCACTCGAAATCAACTTCAAGTCTTTTTATAATAAACTTGCAGATTACGCAAGAATACAGTAGACTCTTCTTTAGCAATAAACGTCTTTTCTGCTGGGTTTTTATAATGATGTTTGCTTTTATAACTAATGTCTGTTTTGTTCCTTATGGTGGTGGTTTATTTGCGTTGTTATTTTTTACCTATACCACTCTATTTCTGGAAACCGTCTTTACGTGTTGATGTTATGTCGTTGTTGTTCTGTGTGTATTACCTTTCCGGTTAACTTGTTTCAGTTTGGGTGGGTATGTGTAGCGTTTTGTTGTTGTTACAGTACAGCACTGTCTGTACAATTCGTTCCAAAACTACTCGTACTCTTTAATTCTGTAACTTTCTGTACACTGAGTGCCACAAGTATTCACACCACTCATGTTTGATTTTTTGAGATATATTTTTACACATGTTATTTGTTTGGTGTTTCGGTTGTTACAAAAAATATTTAATTTTCTAATGTTGCTACACAACGGGGTAGCGAAAAAACGACTGAAATTAAAAGATTTTTTTCTAAAAGACAAAGTTTAAAAATTAAATAAAAATAATATCAAGAAAAACCATGATTGGCATAAAATAATTAATTTGTATATCTTATACTATATAAGTGAAATGTACTATTTTCACCGGTCACAGAACGTTACTTTTTGTATTAGATCCATTTTGATAAGTCATATGCAACTCACATTAATTTCGCCCAGAGATATGTATATGCTGGCACTTTCATGTCGAGGCACTTAAATTACATATTGTAATTAAAAGATTATCATATTAAAAAGAGACTTTTGTTGCTTCGTTAAAATTACAATTTGTTTTAGTTTTTAATAGGGTAGTTTTCATTACTCCTACTTATAATGTATTTTTTATTATTACAAACGAAGGAAAAATAACTGAAATTTTTATTTTAAATTATATCGGCTTGTAATTGTAACTCTAATTAATTTAAATGCAATTGGAGATGTCTCGATTACGTACTATATGCAATTGTAATCGAGATCGTAAAGATTGAAATATTCACAATTTCAGGATATATAATTAAATAAATAATTGCACTATTTAAAAACAACCTAAAGTAGTGGAGATGTTGGTTGATAAAGTAGCGGACATTACTGGAGTTGACTTTGGACTGGCCACCTGAGTTGACAATTAAAAAAACACATTTTTTCAACCTTCGTTGTATGCCACTCCATTATATAAAGCGCACCAGTAAAAAAGAGTATATTGAATAAATTCCACTTGGATAATTGATGTAATAAGGCACTCGGTAGTGCGCCAAGCCAAGTTCAGGCCTAAGTCACACAGTGTGTATATTTAAACCCTCCTTTTACATTTGCTTCTTCTAATCATAAAATAATAAACTTCAAACATAAAAAATCTATGTATAGGTAACTTTATTGGTCAACTTTGAAAGTTTTACCATAAAAGCTTCCCGAGATATGAAGGTGTAAAAAGTTTATATTTTGGTACCAATTCACTGAATCACTGACTCGCTCACCAATATTATATGACACTTCCATTATAGCTAAGAGCTGTACAATACCATCCCATTTCTAGGCAACTTGCTAACTTACAAAATTTTTTAACGTTCTAATATGGGAAAGAATTATGGGAAAAATGATACCAAACTAGCAAGTTTCCTAGATATGGGATGGTATTGTGGATATATAAAGCTTGATCCTTGATCTTAGCACTTTTAACGCCCAAAATTTTTGGATCGGTACTTATTTTTTCACATATACTACTGTGGGCAAAAAATAGTAAGAGTTTGTTCATAATTTTAAGTTTCTTTATTTATTCTGGCAAATCTATTTCGTCCCCCACCAGCCGCAATACACTTATGCCAACGTTTTTTGCAATCCTTGTAACAGTTGTTAAGGTCAATTTCTGAAATAGCCTTCAATGCGCGTAGCGACTCACGTTTAATGTCTTCAGTTGACTCAAAACGGTTTCCCCGGAGCGGTCGCTTAAGGTTGCTGAACAGCCAGAGGTCACACGGAGCTTAATAAGGCGAATACGTTGGTTGTGTAACGATATTGATTGAATTTTTGTCGAAAAACTCACGAAGAATCAATGCGGTATTGGACGGTGCATTATCGTGGTGCAAAAACCAAATATTGTCGGCCAATAATTCCGGCCTCTTTTTACGAATAGTATTCCTTGTTGACAGTTTGGACGACCGGAAGGAATTCGGAGTGCATCACACCTCGATGATCGAAGAAAACTGTCAACAAAACCTTGATTTTTGACTTGCTTTGACGTGTTTTTTCGGCGGCGCTGTTTTTCAAGAAAATTGAGTGGAAAAGAAAATTGAGTGGAACCAATCGTGATATTAATTTTCTTAGGCCCAAATGATCTTTTATAATGGTTTTCACTGATCCCTCCGATATTCCAACGATATCAGTAAGGTCTCTGACTGTTAGTCATCGATTCTCGAACACCAATTACTTGATTTTATTGACGTGTTGATCATCAGATAATGTTGATGGCCGTCCTGGACAAGGTTCATCGTCAACGCGTTCTCGACCCTCTTTGAATAATTT
The DNA here is from genome assembly GCA_963932375.1 of Phania funesta. Taxonomy (NCBI): domain Eukaryota; kingdom Metazoa; phylum Arthropoda; class Insecta; order Diptera; family Tachinidae; genus Phania; species Phania funesta. Next base: position 35,574,628 of record OZ010655.1, read on the forward strand.
GTACCAATCAAAATCACTTGCTCGCGACATACAATTATCACAGAAGGCCTCTTTTGCAACATTCTGAACGTTTCGGCACCAAAAATTTTATTCCGCATACAAAATATAATGGAAATTCTTTGTTGAATAATTTCACTTATTGTAAAAATCGCCGAATGCACTTCAGAAAGACAAGCGTATACTAAACACTATTAAGTACTTTGATGTGATATTTGGCACAGATGTCACTGACAGTTATACCAACGTAGAAAAAAATTCGACAAATGGATTTCCGTGCGAAATTTAAATTAAAAAGTCTTACTATTTTTTCCCCACAGTATTATATTTTTGTATAGATATAGTTACTACATTATTGGCGTAGATTGCTAGGTAATTTTAGAATACAACTCAAAAACAAATTTAATAACTGATTTTTGTAGCAATTTTCGAATTCAGTTGCAGCCGTACATAAAATGAATGTAATGTCTTGACTAGTATGCTAAAGTAGGCTTGTATAAATAATTACATGTTGTTTGGAACCATTGTGAAACTGCTCCACATTTAAAAGTCTTTATGTTTTGAAAAGTATTCACTGAATTTTGCCTTTAGGTGAAGTGAATCGTATGAAACTTATTTCAATATCACTACATTGTTCACTTGTCTAGTATGCACTTATTGCATAGTTTGGTTTACATCGAATCATTCAGAACCAAAATTGCTTCTCATTATCTTACCATATATGCGAGAACATTGATCATTGTAGCATTAATGAAAAATATAAGCAGCTACGAAATGCCGGTAACGATAAAAAAAAATGAGAGCAAGTAAATTCGTTGCCCTGAAATGTGCAGTATAATTTATATTCTCATGAATTAATATGTGTCGAATACAACATCGCATTGGTTGTAGTAGTACCCTGGATGGATACGTAATATCATTTGGTTGTATCTGTATTCAAGTGCGCGCGATAACAGTATGTGTATATACGTGCTACGTGCATGTGTACAAAACAATTTTAAATGAACGACAACTCTTCTTTACTTCTGGTTGGTGTTTTATCATTTGCTTATTTTTGTTTTTGCCTTCGTCGAATTAAAGAAGGGTTAATTGATAAGCAGTTTTTCTGTTTTCCTCTTATACCAGCAAATGCGATGTGAAGAATAGCTTTGTAAAGGTATTACGAAAGTTCAACACTGTCAATTTAACTTACTTGACATTTAAGCCGCCAGCTTCCTTAATTAAATTGGTTTGTAATACGAGTTAAAAAGGATTGAATTTTAATTTATATTGTACAGTAAGGGAGTTGCTCGTATATAAAATAAGCAATAGTATTGAAATTGTTAAAGGACACAAGCCTTTGCTAGATTTCTGAAATATGAATAAACGTTTCGTAATAAGCTGGCTTACACTAGCAGCGTGAATATAAGCTCAATTAACCCCGAAAAAATATTTGCAGCATTATTTTATATGTATACAACTGTAAATAAATTCAAAAATTTCAATTGCCAAGAATGGTTGAAAATTTTTTAACTTCGTATATTTGCCAATAACTTTGCGAACAATTTGGTGGTTGTTAAACTCTGCGAACTCAACAATCTCAAATTAAGTTGAAGAAAGAGTGTTGCTTGAGAACTGTTTTCTATAAGAAGTATTATATGGAGAAGCATCGTAAAGATAGATACTTGGCAATGACTAAAATCAAACAAATGCTCGGTTTCGAAAGATACCCATACATATCATTAGGTAAATTGCCTTTGTCTTCGCTTGAGTATCATTAGAAACTAATCCGCACAAAAACATAAATGTGAAGTTCCTATCCAAAAACTTCGGCCGTAAAAAGTACTTAGATCTTAGCTTGGTAACATTTTTCACATAATCCTTTCTCATATCAGAAAGTTAAAAAAAAATGTTGCCAAATTGTTAGGAACTGGGCATTATTTTCACATATTGGAACTAAAATATTTCTACTTTTGCCATGAACTATTTTCATCGTGTATTTGGCGAAGAGCAGCTGATGTCATTGTCAATAAGTTAAAACCAGCTTTTAATAGTTTTATATTTGAAGTCGAATTTAACGTCTAAAGTATAAAAGGCCTAAAGACGTCTTTTTTAATATTTACCTTAAAAGTTATAAGTATAACATGTTTCCGATCAATTTGATCTTTCCATCTTTTCAGTCTCTATCGGCCAAGTGATATTGTATTACATATATATATTTTGAATGCAAGACAAAATATCTCTAACTCCAATACTATCGGAATATAATCTGTTTCATTTATTTTATTTTCACTTGCGATCCTCTTGTTGTGAATAGATTTCCAAGAAGTTATGAAACATTTTTTAAATAAGCTGTTGCTTCATTCATGTCACAATGATAATGAAGGAATAAAATATGTATTAAAGAAATATTTTTTTGATTTCTGCAGAAGGGATTCTTGTAGCGTCTGGACATTTTTGATATCATATTGGAAGTTTTAGAGTATAAAGATGTTGTTGCTCTTTTTTTTAAAGAAAAATAATTTGCTGGGAATTTAACACACTTTGTTCTTTATGCAACTCCTTTTTTTGGTTTCTAAATGTTTCTGATGTTTTACTTTCTTAGCTTTATTTTACTCTCTTGATGCTTTTGTGTGGAAAACGTTGCTATCACCAATCCGCTGGATTTACTGCATAATGCGCAATTTGAAAGGTGCAGACATTAAATTTATATATTGCCATTTATTTAGCCACCTACGTTATACATAATAGGATTAATTAATGATCTCAGGCACAAAAGATTCACCACGTATCGAATTGCCGTTCATTAGACCAGAATGATTCTTGTTGTAGCTTTAACGCGTGTGTATGCATTCGTTGCAATATGCCTCTTCCTGCACTTTAATTAAGAAATATGTATGTGCGTTTTCATATTTTATTACAATCGCCAATTTTTGAGGTGATAAATACTCTTTAAGCATATCTACAAGTGTCTGTAATGGTGCCAAACCATCCAATGTCAACTGAGTGGATTTAAAGAGGATATTTTCTTTCATATTGCTACTCACCGCCTCTTCAGACCATGTACGCAGTATTATGGTAACCAGTAAGTGTCATAGCTGGCGATGTGTGAATATGTTCTGCAGTAAAGCAGCTTTGATATCATTTTATGGGTGGGCGATTCTGTTTATAAGCAACGCAAATGCTACAATTATCAAGAGTATTCTGTTTTCATTTGAGCATAATCTATTCAGTGTTTCTGCAAGTGATGTTTCTGTTGAACTAATCTAATTTAGCAGCACTCGTCGGTGATTTTAATCCCAAAGTATTGACATGGGTATTAGTTCCAGACAATAAGTTGCAACATTTTCTTGCACTCGGCATAGTCATATTATGTATCGTAGAATGCGTATTTTTGTAGGAAAAATTTGCAATAAATATTCGTTGGTGACAACGGAAAGGGAAACGATTTATTTTGCACTTTTATCATTTTCATTCCCGCTTAATATATTTAGATTAGCTTAGCAATCGTAAGCTTCGTTGGTACGGTGCCTAATTTATTTATTTAAGTAAAATTGCCAACTTCCACGAATTTCACCAAGTAGCAATGCGGCTATAAAAAGTTAGTATTTGGTACGAATTTAAGCTGGCGGTATGAAGCAAGGGAAACGCAAATCAGTGATTTTTCGGCCTTTTTTGTAGCGAAATGAACAACTAGACAGTGGATGATATGACCTTTCAGCAGAGTAGATACACAGCGAACGCCACAACAGAGATTTTGCATGAAGGCTTGAACTTGAAGCTCCCGCTAAGATAGCGCGGCCAATCGATGCTATATATATAATATAACATATGGTATGTGTTATGTTGGTCTTGAGGGCTCCTGTGGTTTATGGTGTACATAAAAATTCTGAAAAAAAAATTTCGATAACAAAGTCTTAAATTTATTAATATACCTGAAACTTTTTTAAAGAAATTAAAAAAAATAGCAGAAAAAACTGAACAAATATACTGAAGATGGCATATTGTAGCAACCAGCTTGTCTCTAAACCAAAGTTGGTACAGGATGACAAAAAATCGTCCCAAAAATGTTTAGTGAACCTATAATGTAGAATTAGCTAAAATTCCCTTACGCTGAAAATCAAAATGTAAAAAAACATCCTTATATTTCAAAAAATGTCCAACATTTTTTAAATTTATTTCAGAAACCAAAAGAGATAGAGAGGGAGAGGGTCACTAAAACACACAAAAATTTCTTTAATCAGAAAAAATTAACAAAATTATAGAGAAAAGTAGTAAGCTTCTAACAGTTCAGGAATGCCATAAACGCCTTTTACATGGAAATGTGCTATAATTGATAAAATACCAAAGTTTTATAAAATTTCGCAACGTATAAATAATTTATTAATGTGCCATTACATCACACGAGAAAGAACATTCACTAGCATATTTTTGGTTTCTTTGACTAAAACAATAACAATTTTTCTTTTTTAATTTTGTTGTCACCCAATAAACCAAAGGATATATTAATAATACCAAATAAGCAAGATGAAAAAACTACCATAAGTGATAATCGTTTTCGTATTACAAATTATAGTGGTTTCGTATTAACATATTTAGACCTTTCCTTTTGATAACATTTTTCCCATGAAACATGGTAACATGTTTGCTACTACATTTTATGGGAAAAATTTAATAAGAACAGCATAATTCTTACTTTTCGTTTTCCAATATTGCATCATTTTAAGGGAAACACATTGGCATTATCTACATACATAATTACATGCATATATATATTGTTACAAAGTAATAGTCAAAAATGCGTGAAACGACCTATTGTACAAATGTACAAATACGCAATATCATAAACATAGCCCAACAACAAATTGCGTAGCAGAAATTCCATGAACCGCCATTCAGCGTAGAAACAAAAACAATTTCTACAGCAAGCAAAAGTACACAAAAGATACACACACACACAAACACATACACAAGACTACTAAGCCAGCAACTGAAATAACGCGCAATTTCGCGTATGTTGGGGACATTTCAAGAAGCGGCCGTGATGTGTATAAGTTATTTTTAAGTTACTTTACTGACGTTTTTGTGATAAAAAGATGTTCGGGTAAATTTGAAAACACCTTTTTAAATTGTTTTATTTAATAATATTTTATTTATTTTACTCGAAATTAAATATATTCATAGTTAATTTTAGATTGCTTTTTATTGCAAAAAGTTGTCTAAGTAAATGTAAAATTTGTTTCTTTTTTAAATTTATTAACCCTTATTAATTATGGGTTTATTTGGATATTAAAAATTCAAATTAATCGAATTAATCTGACAATCATTTAAATTGTTCTACTATGTAGAATTTTTATTTTATAAATTTTAGTTAAGAAAATAGCACTTAATTCACAAAAATTATTTTACTCTTCTGCTATGTAGAATTGGTCTTTTCGTTTTTAAGCTTGAATCAAAACTAAAAAACTTAATTTTAAAACGAAAATTTATTTTTATTCTTCCTATGTTACTGTATCAGTTTATTTTAAACATACCTTTTTCTTGTTATTTTCTGTTTCTTCTGTGAGTCGCACTCACTAAGCTACTCTTTTTTGCTCTTTTACTATGTAAAATTTGAAACTGTTTTTTTTTCTTTATTAAAAGCAAGAACTTATCTCTTGTTACCATTTGATTTTAAGCAGATTTTTTTTGTAATTCTTGCTTACCACATAATTTAATAAGAAAAAAGTAGATACAGTAAACAAAAGGAATTACATATATTATCATTTGCAATGTTTTTTTTAAACAACTCTATTAACTTATATAAAGGCGCCGTCCACCGCAGAAGAGAGAGTTGACTCTCAGATTTCATAGAGTGAATATCTGTGCGTACAAAAGTGTTAAGTGTACAGTGTGAATTAGTACTTAGTACAGTTGCCGAATAAAGTTGTGTACTGATAAGATCATAAAGGAGTGTTTATTTTAATATTTGCAATTAAACGAACCCTACAAAATAACGCTTATTGTGGTAATAAACGTAACAACTGGTGTCAAAAGTAGAATTGTAAAAATAAAAAGTAAGTAAAAAAAATGAAGTTTAACGAGCTGAAAGTAGATCAGCTAAAAAAAGAACTGCGCAAGTTTGATCTGCCAACGGCGGACAATAAGGCATAACTGCAAAAGAGGCTAATAGAGGAAGTCAAGCGACGTGGTATTGACATCGGTCTACATGAATTCGAGGAAAAAGAGGAGCTCGAGATATGTACCCCTGCCACAAACACTAATATGGACTTTAACGTACTGTTGGCCGCAATGATGGAGAAATTTCAAGAAGCTTCTTCGATCAACAGCGAAAGGCTCTTAGCTGGGGAAGAGGAAAAACTTCAAGAAGCTTCTAAGGTTACCAGCGAAAGACTCTTAGCTGAGGTCAGAGCAAACAAAGAGGAACTAGAAGAAAAGTTTCAAAAAGCTTCTAAGGTTAACAGCGAAAGACACTTAGCTGAGGTCAGAGCCAACAACGAGACACTTCAGGAAATTTCAGAAGTTATGGGCAAACGAGTGGATGCTATAGAACTGAAAGTTAGTGAGCTTGATGAAAAAATCTGCTTAGACGCAGAACTTCATGAATTAAAGAACAAGATGAGTGATCTACAAATTCGAGAAGGACCGGCAAGAATAATCTCTGAGTACGTCAGCCAGATAAATGCCCCGAGCTTTGATGGTAGCGCACCTTTTAATGTCTTCAAGTTCCAGTTCGAAACGGTGGCTAGCAAAAATGAATGGGACAATGAAGAAAAAGCTATAGAACTAATTCTGGCGTTAAAGGGAACAGCAGCAGCAATTCTTGAAAGCTTACCAGCTGGCTGCAGAAATAGCTACGAAGACATAATGGTGGCCTTGCAACGTAAGTACGGTGGCGAACATAAACGAGAACTGTAGAGGATGGAATTAAGAGGCAGAGTGCAGAAGCCGAATGAAACGCTGCAAGATGGAAATTGAACGTTTGGTGCGGCTGACTTACCCACGCGAGAAACATTCATTCCTGGACTAGTTCAAGATAGAAGCATTTGTAAATGGCATACGGGATCCAGATGTTAGATATGCTGTTTGCGCTATGCAGAAGTCGTCCTTTGCGGAAACTATTTCGTACGCGCTGGCCCAGGAGACCGCAAAAGTTATATCGAAGCCACAAGTCTACAAGGTGCAGCAACTTGAAGCTGATACGCTAACTGGCGGATACAAAAGGAGCGAGATAGAAGAGGTAGTAAAGCAAATACTAGAGGAAAGAGGCAAATCTCGTGCCAAATGCTTTAACAGCGGTAAGGTCGGCCACTGCCAGCGCAACTGGCGATCTGCAAAGAAAAGATCAAAATCTGCTTCGCCACCGAGCGACAGAAAAGGCGGAAAACACAATAATGCTGCTGCCTTTTCGAGACGGCCATGTAACGTAGAGCGCAAACACTGTGCAAAAGTGGACAAAAGGGAATGCGTCATCGACGGGCGGCGGACCCATATCAGCTCAGGAGAAGACTAGTCTAAGGAACAGAATGATGACCCCATTTTGGCAAAGATTATTAGGGCTAAACAGGATAACAAAAGACCGACCCGTAACGAAATATCGGGAAGCCCATTAGCAAAAGCATATTGGGCCCAATGGAATAGCCTAAAATTAATAGATGGCTGCTTATATCGATCTTGGGAAAGTACAGATGGCAAATTTACAACAGACTCAATTGTCATGCCCACTTCCAAGATAAATGAGGTAGTGAAGCAGTTCCATAATGGTCCTAGCGGCGGCCACCTGGGCATTAAAAAGACTTTGGAAAAGATAAAACAGCGATTTCACTGGGTTGGATGCCAGCAGTCTGTAGCCGCTTGGATAGCTAATTGCGAGCAGTGTATTGCGGCCAAGGGTCCAACAAGAAGAAGTCGCGGCAAGCTTCAGCAGTACAACGTGGGTGCCCTTTTTGAGCGGATAGCTATCGACGTAGCAGGTCCATTCGCTGTCAGTGACGCTGGTAACCGGTATGTACTAGTGGTAGTAGATTATTTCAGCAAATGGCCCGAGGTGTATGCCATTCCAAACCATAAAAAATCTAAAACGGTGGTAGACGCATTTGTTAGCAATTGGGTGTGTCGATACGGCGTTCCGATATAATTGCATTCTGACCAGGGACGAAATTTTGAATCCGCCTTATTTAAAGAAATGTGCGACTTATATGGCATCAAAAAGACAAGAACGACACCGCTATATCCACAGTCTGATGGCATGGTAGAAAGATTTAACCGTACGCTGGAGGAATATATCAGAAAAGTGGTTAGTACACACCAAAAGGATTGGGATGAGCATATACCTAAGCTGTTACTGGCTTACCGGTCAGCTGTTCACGATTCCACCTCACGTAGTCCAGCGAAAATCCTGTTTGGAATGGAACTGAAACTGCCAGCGGACTTAGAGTTCGGTGTAAAACCTAAACCTGCGCGCGAAGACGATGGAAACACTCTTGAGGCACAAGAAGACCTTCACGAGCTTCATGAATTTGTCCGTAACCGTATTAAAATGTCCAGTGATAAGATGAAAGCCAGATATGATAGAGCAGCAAACACGGAGAGATTCGCCGAAGGACAAATGGTTCTACTGTTTAACCCACAACGCAAGAAAGGATTATGCCCTAAATTGCAAACCCACTGGGAGGGACCATACAAGGTGGTTAAGAGACTGAATGACGTAGTTTACAGGATACAGAAGTGCCATAGCCCGAGGTCCAAAATGAAGGTGGTTCACCTTGAACGACTAGCCAAATATGGAAAGGGTGATGTTGAGCCTCTTCGGGACGAAAAGGCTTAAGTGGGCGGCAGTGTTACAAAGTAATAGTCAAAGTTGCGTGAAACGACCTATTGTACAAATGTACAAATACGCAATATCATAAACATAAAGCAAAAACAAATTGCGTAGCAGAAATTCCATGAACCACGATTCAGCGTAGAAACAAAAACAATTTCTACATCAAGCAAAAGTAAACAAAAGATACACACAAACACATATACAAGACTACTAAGCCAGCAACTGAAATAATGCGCAATTTCGCGTATGTTGGGGCATTTCAAGAAGCGGCCGTGATCTGTAAATAAAGGCGCCGCCCACCGCAGAAGAGATAGTTGACTCTGAGATATCATAGAGTGAATACCTGTGCGTACAAAAGTGTTAAGTGTACAGTGTCAATTAGTACTTAGTACAGTTGTAAATAGAGTCTTAATTGCTGAATAGAGTTGTGTACTGATAAGATCATAAAGGAGTGTTTATTTTAATATTTGCAATTAAAAGAACCCTACAAAATAACGCTTATTGTGGTAATAAACGTAATAATATGATACAGATGCATTGAAACCCAAACCATTTCCGAAATGAAATAAGATTATTTATTATTAGGAATAAGTATATAATAAGATATAAAGAAAACAATTAAATCCTTAGTAGAAAGATTAATAGATATGTAAATATTGTATTATTAATATAACCTATTATGTGTGTAAACTAATTTGTTGGTTTCAGGGCGAGGCAGGAGGTGAAGTTAGAACATTTTGGTAAGTGTGTGTGTGGTAGACAAAATAAATTATAATAAAAGTAAGTGTCCTAGGTTGGGAGGGTATTTTAGGAACAAATCCAACCAGATCGTGTTTCTTGTTGATAGTAGTTTTTTTTTTAATCGTGTGTACATTTTTTTATTGTAGTTGTGTTTGCCTCTGTTCTGTGGTTGTAGGTTGGAACCTGCCTTGAGGATGCGATTGGAGCTAGTTGGCATCACAACCACAGATATAAAAAGCGGCACGTAACAATATGGCAACTTGCTTCATAACTTTTACCTGTTGAAGACAATTTTTAAAATTTGTTTGTTTGTATTTTAAACATAAATATTTTATCTTTAGCATAAGCTAATAGCTATCATATCGTTATTTACTTTTTTGAACAGAAACATTCTTTTGGTTCAAAGAAATGTTTGGTGAAAATGTTATCGGCAAATTTGGACTGTGTTAAAGCAATAAAATAATAAGAACCATACAGCGATGGGTGGTGGTTATGATTTAAAAAAATATATTGTTGTCAATTGAAATTTTATTATAGAAACTTATGAATTTTTATTTTTTGAACTTCTACAAATACGAGTTGTCTTAATAAATAAGTTTCTCTTTCTGCAATTTTTTTATGCAATGTTTTATTGCTTTTTAAATTCACCTTAACAAATATTTAAAAAAGTATGTAATATTTTTGTGTCTCCTAGCAGTTAATTTTTTTAGTCATTTTGTTTACTTCTTTCTTTTTCTATTGCAAGCAAAAATTTGCCAAATTATTCGTGTCAAGCCACACAAAATTTTCATGAACTCAAAGAGAAAATGCTAAGTGGCTTATTTCTTTACATTTTCTCCTCTTTTTTTCCACACATTTTGAGTACAATTTATTTCATTTTAAAGGAAAATATGTATAAGTATAATGCAATGTTCTCACGTAGTTGTAAGATGTAGTGAAATGTAAGCTAACAATTATTTATTGGCACAAGAGGAGGAAGCACCATATTTGTTTCCTTTTATGGCGCAAAATGCTTTTTTACGACAGAAAAATGTTGTCTGGATGAAAATGAGTGCATTGCAGTAACATTAACATAATTTTCGTAAAAAGGGTTACAAATCATTACCAACATTACAGTAGCGAAAACGTTTAAGCAAAAACTGCAGTTTTGAAATATGAGTGGACATGCATTTGCTTAACATTTCCAAGTCAACTTAGAACTGACAATTAAATATTCTTTGCTGTATATCTATTATAACTCATCCATTTGTGCACTAAAGTTGATTTATAGTGTTTTTTTAATTTGCTGGGTAACTGTGCTAGTGTTGTACACTCTTTCCTTACTGACTTGTAACCCTTGGTGCGTATAGAAGCGTTTAATATTTAAAACCATTGAAGTGATTCAAAAGTGCTACTTAACATATACATGTAAATTCCATGGAAAGCACAGTTCCCCATTATTATTTGAACTTTATTTGCGTTGTATGCCCTATGTGGGATTATTAGATATATTTCCATACTGTGATAAATAAAATAATTTCGATTATGACTCATGGCCAATAATAATGATAGGAAATGGGCCTAATTTGTCTTAGCCAGTGCTTAAAGATGCGTGGTTTTTTAGAGGTGTTAAACTTTAAGTTGGCAACACTGCTTGATATTTCCGCCATTTTGACAGTTGGTACACGTTTTATATTTAGTTAGGTTCGCATGGGTAAGTTTCATCATAAGTAGAGAGATAAGGACATGGTTCACTTGGAAAAGCTCATCGCGCATTTTACAAGCAAATGTTGTTCAGCCACGAATCTCAATTTTGGGCAATGGGTACGTCAATAAACAAAACTTTCGCATTTGTAGCGAAGATAATCCGCAATCCAATACGAAAAACGATTACATCCTGAGAAACTTACTGTTTGGTCTGATTTATGGGCTGGTAAAAAATTTCAGTCTTATTTAAAAAAAATGCCAGCCAAAATGGAGATGTTAATGGTGACCGATACATTGCCATGGTAACTTAATTTGTTGGTGCTACAATTGGCATTAATATGGAACTGCTGTTGTTTCAATAAGATGCTACATAGTATAAGCGTAATTGATTTATTGAAATAAACGTACAATGAAATAGTATTTTCGATTTCACCGCTTGCTTATTTTTTGCTGGACTGTGTGAAGTCTCGGATCCACACCGATAAGCTACATTTATTGTTAATTTACTACTTGAGATATTATCAAGATTGAATTGCATTAGTTATAATTCAAATTCCAAATTAATATTTTGACAATTTAATTATATTCAATTGTTATCGCTCTCCGTTGATTCAAGTTTAAATGCCATCATACATCAGGACCTATGATGTCGTCGGGCCCAATAAATATTGGTATCATTCCAACCCTATCCCGTATGATTCAGATTTACAATTAGTAATCTGAAATATGTAAGCAACTCGCGACAACATCCCAGGCATGTTGCTATTTGATTTCAAGTTCGATAGAAATATTATGAGTAATTACAATAAGTCGTTGGTTGGAGATTTTTCGGTGCTACCATACTTTTACAAAGTTCTGCAGACCACACTTCTTGTATATATGATGTGTTCTTATATTTCCAGCAAAGCACCAAACTATACGATGTGTGTCTTTATACACTTATTGTCCTAATTAGTTTCAAAAATCTTTGTTCTGGGCCCTATTTCACTAAGCTACAAGTTCACAATTACAAGCGTTTTTGGTTGCAAAAATTGTGAACTTGTTTCATAAAAATACAATTACAAGTTTGTGGCTACAAGTGATTTTTAAAATTCACAAGTCTACAAGTCATACTTCTACAAGTAGTTTTGTTTCAGTAAACTAAATTTGCACTTGTACACTTGTAGAATTGTAGAAAAAAGCTTAGGGTCGAGGGAGACTCTCAAAAAATTTTTTACAAGTTACAAGTGAATAATGAAAAAATTCAAATTGAATTCAAAATTGTTTGCTTATTACAAATTATCGATAAGCGGCAACACTACTTATCGTGTGTTATAAACAAATAAACACACCTGCACGTCAAACATATTAAATATTAAATTGTTCATATTTTTTTTGAGTGCAAAATGAACCTTTTATACGATTCCAGTGGTGAAAGCGATGATGAAATCGCATTAAAAAGAAGACGAATATTTACACCACATCTGGAATACGAATTCCTGAAATCCACGTTGGAGTACAATGAGCGTTTCAGGCTAAAACGGGACAAATTTCTCTTACTGATAAATTTGTTCTCTCCAATACTGGAGAGAGAGACAAATAGAAACCATTCTCTCACGGTGCAACAGCAGCTGCTGGTAACGTTACGCTGGCTAGGAACAGGAACCACATACCATGCAATAGGTGACTTGCATGGTGTAACTGCAATTAATTCCGCTTTGCTTGCAACGTATGTACGCTTTAAACACAATCTACATATGTTTTGATTGATCACTGATGTGATAACAATCAAAACAAATGATAGATATACATTAGTGTACTCATAATTGCAAATGTATTCAAAATAACTTTTTAAATTTTCATATATTTCATGAGTACTCTAATATACCTATGTATATTCACACATATATTTAATTTAACAAAATATTTTATTTTATTGTAATTGTAATTGTAAAAATTGTAGTTTACAAGTGTAAAAACCTACAAGTATTGTGAAAATTTTTAAGAAACACAATTCATCAGCACTTGTAAGAATTATACTTGTGATTGCAACTTGTAAACTCGTAGAATTGTAGTTTAGTGAAATAGGACCCTGGTATACACACCACCTCTATATTTTGTATTGTTGTAGGCAAATTGTAGCTATATTGTAGTAGAACTCAGCATATATTAATAACTCCTACACTATTGACTCTCCGACTAATTGCATTATCAATTACAACTGCGATGCTCAAAAAGCCTTCATCGTCTACATGATGTATAGATGAGTGTTATTAATATAAATATTAAATATGAATTATGCGCCAGTAGTTAGCCGGGAGGTATATAAACTCGTTCATTTCATTGTTTGTGTGAAAATATAATTTATAAAGGTTGTTGTGTACATTTATGATAATAAGGTTAATTAATTTTCAAACAATTAAAATATCAATAATATCATTGATTTTACATATTATTTTTTTTTTCATATATAGTTTTATTTGCAATCTATTTAATACAATAAAAAGCAAATTCAATAGTAATTAATAACATTACATTTGTAACAATCTACAGTGAAATTGAAACATATATACATATATTTAGTGTTTGAAAACTAAAATTACTTACAAAAAAAATATATATATACTATTTATATAAAGCAATACTAATTATTTTCTGAACAGCAGGTCTAAAACATGATACCTTTTCAGTCTAACAATTTCTTCACTGTCATCTAATAAAGCAATAGCAAGCGTATTGTTGTGGTTACTAAGTCTTTCGACATACTTTTTACTAAACCTACTGATTTCTTGTTTAATTTTTTTTATATATTAGTGATAATTTAATTATGTATTTTTATTACTAAAATCATTATTATTTTATAAACAAATACTTTTAAGATTGCAGTTATAATATCGATACATGAATAGAAATTTATACATGTATAAACAACAATTTATTGTCTCCAAACTTATTCCAGCTTATAATGTGGTGTAAAAGGTTTTATCTCTTTATTAAAGAGAATTCATGTTGGTATTATTAGGTTAACGAAATTTCTATGAGTCTGTAATACTCATTACTTAACTCATAATTGGCAAACACTTGCTTATAGCCCGGTCTTTGCAGCCCTCGTTTTTTGTATGCAATTATTAAGACACTGCTGTGCTCAAGTCGCGTATTTTAAGTTGTAAACTTTATTGCGTTATCCGATTTATTCTTGTTCCTTTAATTCAAACTGAAAATTTTATCACTAAGTCTAAAATTATGTTCAGATGTGGGAAATGTTGAATAGAGACTTGTAAAAGTTTACAACAAAAGAAGATGATGGTTGCATAGTCGTTACGCTTACTGCTTCAAATGTTTGGCTCATCTGAACATAAATTTATAGTCGCGCAACTACATATGGTCACACGCAAATAAAAAAACGTGGTTAGGGCACGGTTACGACAACTATATCTTGTTTTCTACAATTTTATTTTGCTGTTTCAAACATATAATGGTTATTTGAAAATATTTTAAACATTACTTTAAAATCGATAAAGAAGTTCTTGTTTGTATATAATCATTAAATGATTACCATCCACAAAACGTGCAACGTAGTCAATACTTTTTTTATAAGCAAAAGAAAGTACTCTTTCATATTTAATTATAGTATGTACCTCTTCTGATAGAAATTTTACCAATATTTATTTATATATTTTAATTTATTAACAATATTTCCAACTTGTTCCTCAGATAAAAGCATAAACTTCATCTCAATCTCAAAAAAAGCGTACGTTGCATATCCTCGTGTGTGGTTTTGCAAACATACGGTATATCCACGTATTTCATGCTACCAATGTGATGTCTTAGTAGTCAAAAGAAGATTTATTTTTCTATTTTATTATTTATTACATCACGAAACACCACATAATTTAGTATAGAGTTCTACGTTTTCTCTTCTCGTTATAAAATTTGTAACTTTTAGATTTGTTTTCGATATTCGGAGGAATGTCGAATGATAGTGATAATATTGAAGATGCGTACTGATCTATTAGAAACTAGTCTCTGCTATAGTTGCTAATAGCAGATAGCAACGATGCCATGTATTCAGTCCTAGCTATTCATTTTCTCAAGAAATTTTCAAAGCTCATGCAAGACAGCTCTTCGCTTCTCAAATTCCTAAATTTATCTAAATTTTGTAAATATTGTACAAAGAGTTACTCCACTTGCATAGTCTGGATATTTCTTATGATGGCTTTAGAAAACTATACAAAGCAGTATGGTTTTTTTATTCATGAGGAATCACAGCCTCGTCTATAAACTCTTAGTCGTTTATGAACTTGCTGGCTAAAATGACCTGTCTTTCCGCACTCTTTTATATTGATGGTGGTCTTAAAATCATGGCCTTAACCCTTGGTAAGCGGTTTAGATCATGCAGTACAATCTGCCCACGATTTGATACTAAACCACAGCTGTCACAACTTTCAGGAACCTACCTGGGCCATGTTTTCACGGGAGCCATCGAGAAGGTCATCGTCTTTAAATTC
This sequence comes from Phania funesta, assembly GCA_963932375.1. NCBI lineage: Eukaryota > Metazoa > Arthropoda > Insecta > Diptera > Tachinidae > Phania > Phania funesta. The sequence continues at coordinate 35,590,342 of OZ010655.1, forward strand.
TTTATTTCTGTCGCATTTTAATACATAAAGTTGAGTGGGTTACCACCGGGAGGAAAGCAAGTTATTTTAACTTTTAATAAGGTGTTTGAGCTTATATTTATTCTTATTTCTGTGGCACAACTAGCACTAAACTGATATTTAATTCACTTTTAGATGCAGCATGGATTATTTATAGGAACCAATTATTCTAAATAAAACTGCACTGAGATCTTTTGGATATGTTCTGGTGTTATCTAGAAGACAGTTAGGAAATTACTAAAAACTTCTCTTTGATAAACTGTAATTCTTTCTTTATTTGTAAGCATACTCAGATGCATCCATTTATAACAACATAAAAAATACTTGTTATGTACATCCTTGTAGTAGAAATAAGACCAATTTATTTCCTTGTAGTAGAAATAAGACCAATTTATTTTCGATTTATCTTACCTTCTCCTGCCGATCGCTATAATAAGTAATAATAATAATCAATCAAAATTATTTTCTCATAAAGATACACATGTGAAACTGGCATGCATGGCGTGTGAGTATTACAACATTATTTTGCCCTGAAATTTTATATAAAAACTGTAAGAATCGTTTACTAAAATAATTTAAATAGATATTTTTTTTTAACACTAGCTATGAATTCTTAAATAAAAAAAATCTTTAGCATTCAGTGCGGTATATAAAGTGAAAGTAAATATTGAATTACATTTTATTATTATTAAAAAAGCATACATGGAATAATAAATAATTAGTTGTGATATTCTCATTTACAGGGGTGAGAGACCAAGAACATATTGATTTATTATTTACATTGAAACATTGGTTTTGTAAGTTCCAACGGTTTGTTAACTCGTGCTGCTGGAAATATAGAAATTAACAGTTCACGCACCTCAGCAAAAACACTCTCACGCCCACATCTTAAAAGAGGGTCCACAGATATCGTTTACAAACAATTCGAATTCAATCGAAAACCTAATTCAAACAATGAAGAACTTTATGGCAACACTGCAGGGTATGTTTCAAGAAATGATTCGCACCGAAAACATACTCCTGCAAGTTTTGCTTAGCAAAAAATGAACCAGTTACAAATATGGTTATGGTACGCCAATGCGCTCTCCAAACATTAACATGAAGTGAACATTTTCTGCCAACACAGAAAATAGGCATACTCTTGATCTCTGAAACACATTTCAGTATAAAAAAACTGGTTTGGAATCAATGGATTTTTCTCATATGACACTAAACATCCGAGAAGTGCATGTCGTGACACCAGCGTCATAGTCCGCGAAAACGTAAGGCACTTTCCAATGCCAGAATTTAGCGAAGATTTTATACAAGCTACGTCTATAAATCTTACTGATTTCATCAGAGTACTGTCCCGCCAGCCACAAAATCGAACACTATCAATTCGCCACATTTTTTGACACACTAGGACAGAAGTTTTTGGTGTTCCTGACTTCTAAGCCCAAGAGGGGGACAGCTATATAATACAGTTAAAGCAAATAAGCTAAACGTCGTATCTGAAGGTAAACCAACCTATTGACCAACAGACTTTAATTAGCTTCCAGATCTCATTGATTTTTTTATTGTAATAAATATAAGGCATGATATTTTATTTGTCCGTTCGTCCTATGATCTATCCTCCAACCATTCACATACAATTGTCATTTTACAGGGTAGTATTGCCACTGTACATGAACACCTTCTTTCCTATCCAAATAGGTACACGAATTGGTTGAAATATAAAATGTATGTGAGCTCTGACTTAGGATGTTCGGAGGCATCCTACTAGTACTCAAGCAGCTGTGGATCAATTTACGGTCGTCGTGACGGCAACAGTCAGAAATGCAACACCAAGCAAACTATCAGAGAAAAGAAATTCATACCAATCCTGAGCCTGACGGCTCAGAAGGCAATGGCAACATAGTCGTTCTCCTGACATCAAGACCCAATTGCACTTATGTCAAAGAACTTTACGGATGAAACTAAGACAGAAACACGACTCCGCTATAGAGATATACTTAAAAAATTTGAATCTCACAAAAAACACGGACTATAGCCTGTAGAAAGCTGTGAGTCACTTAAAATCTCCTATTGCCTACGAAACCGCACATGGACTAAAAACTCAACAGAAAAGGCCAATGCCTTCGCAAACCAATTATGAACGTTTTTTACAAAACATGACGCAATTAGCTTCGCTATTCCAAATATCAGTAACACTGTCATTAATCCTATGAAATTTCGGTTATCTTCATTAAAGTCCACAATTAAAATAATAGATATGAAAAAAATCACCCGGACTTGGTCGTATTAGGATCAATGATAAGAAATTTACCTTATTATGCTATGAGAATTTTACTGCTCGTATTTAATGCAATGTTGCGAATTGGCTTCTTCCCATGCTCTTGGAAGATGCCTGCAATTGTAATGATCCCTAAACCTATTCAGATTACGTCCTACAGGCCCATTAGCCTACTGTCAATTTTATCAAAGTTGTTTGAAAAATTATTCGTTACGCCTTTAAAGCCTTACCTTAGTGAACAAAACATCATTCTGGACCATTAGTTTCGTTTTCGTGCGAGACATAGTACTATTCAGTAAGTTCATAGAATTGTCACCGTTATTAGATCTGCATTAGAAAATAAGCAATGTTCAGCTTTATATAATGACATTTCCCAGGCGTTTGATAAAGTCTGGCATGATGGGCTACTTATGAAAATAACTCAAATACTATCTGGAAACTCTCTCAAGAGTTATCTGACGGATAGACCAAGACCAATTAAAAAAAAAAGGAAAAATCTCCGGGTGCCCACAAGCCGAAATACATATACGTCAACGTTTGCAGGTGACACTGCATTTATATATGTTAACAAATACCCGAAAGTTGCATCCGAACAACTTCAGTGTCATGTTAATGAGTAACGTTTTTCTCAGAAGAAACAATTTTCCACCTATAACAATTACAAATGCCACTGTTCAAGGGGACACCCACGTGAAATATTTGGGTATCCACCTTGATCGACGCCTAACTTAATCCCGTCATATTGAGGCAAAATAACTGCCATGAAACTGCGAACAAGTAAACTACACTGGTTAATAGGTCCTCATTCATCCTTGGCTTTGGAATACAAGGTCCTCTTATATAAAACCGTTACAAAGCTAATATGGTCATATGGCATTCAGCTGTGGGGTATTGCTTGCGCATTCAGAAGTTACAAAGGCGACTGTCTAGTTTTACACAGAGATCTAGAAGTTCCCACTATCTAGGACGAAGTAAAAATATAAACGTCAAAATACGTAAACAAACTAGAGGTCCACCCTAACGCTCTTGTTCGCAAATTATTACAATTTTGTTGGCACCGAAGACCTAAAAAGACTGACACATTGAGCTTGTCGCGACGGCTAACCCAACCCAATAAAAGATAGTATATTAAGATTTGAATACAGTAGATTAGTTAGTACGTTGGTGATAATTAATAAATAATATTTAAGAGATAAGATTTTAATACTTATTGTAATTGTCTCTTAGAAAGATTCAATAAAATTAATTTTAAGCTTAAACAAAACGTCAACAAATAGACAATTATAGCAAAACAGGAAACCAGAGTGCAAAGCGATATCTCATAACAACGATAATTTAATTTTAAATTGAGATGCTGTAATAAAATGTATTCAATATGATAAATGCATATCATAGAAGTAGTCTTATAGGGAATGTTGCGCTCTGGAGAAACTACTATACTATTATACCAATCCAGTATGGTTGATTGTTGACAGACTTATAACGATTCGATACAATTATCACTACTTGAAGCTGATAAGTCTTCCAAAGTATTGCAGTTAGTCCCATCTTATACCTTCTTCTGAATATCTTCGTTTTTTTTTTTAATTTTCGGCTTGTTTTTTTGTTGAAATTCATTTTTTAATTTATTAGTCATCTTAAAACATTACAACAATTTAAAAAAAATATTCAGAAATTGCGATAATCACTTGCTTACGGCGATATCATAAAGAATAAAGTTGTGTACATTATTAATTTGAGTAAAATAACTTGTACAAATTTCAAGTAAAATGAGAAAATATTATAGTGTGAACGCAATATATAACAAGACTGTTAAAAACTACGAATTGAGGCTAGCAGTCGTAAGGCTCACATTTTTTTTTAGATCGCATGTCATAACGTTTATGGACATAATGTTCATGGACATAATATCACATTGCGATGCGATATAATGTACTTCAACGTAGTTTCATAACTTTCACGGAGTTTTGCAATTATTTACATTTTAATGGTAAAAAGAATTAAAGAAGTGTACGGATATCTGTTTCAATTTATAAATACCAATTTCTTTTAATTCGATCCTCCAGCATTTAAAATGTAGCTTTACGAAAAATATTATCAGGGTACAACTTAGACTCAGTAATGCGTCATTCGCATTACTGAGTCTATAAACTTGTTTTGTCTTATATTATATATTTCATATGTATTTCAGTAAACATTATTTAAATAAATATATGAATACACTTTACAGTATTCTTTATAAAAAAAATTTTCTATTTTTTTAAGCTGGTTTTTCAATTCAAGAATAATAATTATATAAGCACCAACATACATTTTCATTCTCATTTTTGAGTGTGAATAATAGGGCACTTTCATATGTGACATCATATCCATACCAAATCTAACGCAATGTCGCCTGGAAAATAATGGACGTCACTTTTTCCTATACGAGTTCCTGCTTCTATTGTTGAAGATATTTCTTTTTCGGAGGCTGAGAATTTTATATAACAGGTTTTTTTCGTATGTATTTCTTAATCAAAATTTTCAAAGATATATCCCTTGTTTTGAAACATATTTCTGCATGTGGACGGAAGTTCCGAAATGTATATAACGTTCACTTACCTTGAACTGCTGGCATTTCTAATACTTTCCAGTTTCTCGTACTCAGCCTTTCCGTTTCTGTTTGTATTTCTACAAATAATCGACTGTATCGTCGGGTGCATTAGAGCATGAAAGACCTCAACAATGCTCATATTTTTAGTGCTAGGATTCGGACCTATAAAACGGCTTTCACGAAATACATTTTGTTTTCGCATCCGTTGCAATGTCGGAGCATTTTTTTCCATTTCGTTCCATCCTTAGCAAGATAATAATACTCTTCGTCGATATCTGGAACATCTAATACCTCAGTGTCATCCTCGGACTCCAGTTCATTTTCTGAGTCACCTCCATGTCCAAATTCCACTGGATGTACATTAACTTCTGCATCAGATGCATCAGCATTCAATTCCTCAGCTTGTACAGAGGTGTCACCTTCATCGGCTGAAATGCTCAAGACATCATCTGTTGCCATTTCCTCCTCACCTTCTTCTGAATCAATGTCATTAACAAGGTTTTCATAATACCTTATCTGCTTGTCATAGGCAGTCTAAGGTATTTGAAACTTAAGTATAATTATATAAAAATTTCGTTAACATCTTACCGGGCGACTGATGAAGTACTCAGAACTTTAAAGTTATTAGTATAAGCTCCCATTCTCTATAAACACTTGTTGATCACTACACTTAAAATTTTACATATGACACGCTTCAAAATACTGCTTACGCGAATGCAGTACTACTTACTTATATTATTTTATAACGGTACTTTCAAATGCAAAATGTAAAAGCAAAATAGTGTCTCTCACACTCAATATTAGATCAAGTTGCAAAAATACATTTCGCAAAATACATTCAAACAACCTTGTATTTAGCAAAGTTTTCTCCGCATATCTCTCTCTCCTCTCACTCTATTCCTCCTACTCTCTCAAAATATATATATATTTTTTTAAAACAATATAAGTTCATACTGCAAAAGTTAATGAAAAACAGAAACTTTACTTAGAAAATATATTTACAAATGTAAATAGTGACCTAATTCGAAGGAAAAGTTTGGTGCCCAAGTTAGGGTTAATCAAAATTTTCAAAGATATATCCCTTAACACCTAGAGTACGTGTTGCGAACACCCCTAAGGAAATATTTAATCGATAAATTAAATCATTTTGTTAATAAATTACTAAACACTTTATAATATAACAAAGTCATAAGAACTAAAGTAGACTAATTTAGAAAATTCAAAAAAGAGAAACACAAATCCCTGGCATTAGCGCTATAAAATAGCGATAACACATATCATTAATTGATAAATTTCAACTTAAACACACTAATCTTCCGAAAAGATTGCAATCAAAATCAGTGGATAAGCGACTATAACTAGCGCTCGGTGCGTGACACTTCTTGGTGCCCCCTCTGAAAACAATTTCTAAGAATTATAGAATAAACTGCATTCTTTAAAATTATTTGAAAGTTTTTTTTTTTTAATTTACATATTTTTTTATATTAATATACACATATTTATTTGTATATCACATTGGCGATCACGCAGCAATAGTTGTTTCATGAATTGTGGTAAACGCATATAAAAACTTTTGAAGGGTTATTTACCATATTGGTGTTTATAAAAAAGTTTTACTTCATTTTATAGTCGTGCAGACTGTAGTTAAAGGGGGTCTCCAATAAGGCCTCTAATAATAGTACAAGGAGTATTTGAGCAGCTAAGCAAATGCAGGAACATGCATATATAAAAAACTATATGAGTATTCTATATGAGTATTCAAATGTCCTCGTGGCTTCATACGGTGACAATAATCCGACATTATACAATTTTTCATCATTAGAAGGATGTTTCGTGTTTGTGTGCCCTAAGAGATAAATTAAATTTAAACAAAAAATTTTTACCCGCTACCATTGACTGCCAGTATTGACTTACGCTTTACAATTACGTAGCTATGTTTATACTAATTTCATTACTTTCCATTCATATTAAATAATAATATAACACAGTTGCCTGTATTTTGTTGTTTTAAGTCATTAAAAATTCAGCCCAATTATCTGGGTCCCTTGAGTGCTATTATTTTAAAGGTAGTTAATATCCACAATTTGTAAACACCTTTTATCGTCAATATTCTTTTATTTACTTCCTATATTCATATAATTACAACTTAAATTACACTTGATTAAAGCAATGGTAGAATTTTATATTTCCCTTTTTTATGGCGTATAAATATAAATGAGTAAATGGTGATTATGCAAATATTTGCATGGGTGCTCATTAATTTTATCGACAGTAATGTTTGCTGCAGCATATGAAGCTACAACTGAATTCATATATGTTAATTTTTAACATCTTGTACGAGTAAAAATCTACGATTTGTACTAAAGCTGACAAGGACGTGTTTGGAGTGGCAAATAAAAGTTAATTGCCATTTTGCATCTGTTGGAGTTATTAAGAAATCATCCCGTTTCTTCTGTCGCTTTTCGAAATTATGTGTACATATTTTATTGCCTTAAAACTAACATAGAAACTTGCTTTTTTCGTCCATACAAATTCCGTCTGCACTTAATCATTAAGTGATTACCATTCATACAGTTTGCAACATAACAATATCTAATTTATATCCATATTATACAACGTTCTCTCAACTATTCGCAAATAGCGAAGGGACATATATATTGTACGGAGCTATGAGATATCGCATCCAGTAATCTGTTGAACCGTAAACATCATTACATATGTAAATTACTTTTTTGCTAAAAACTTCAAATAAAGGAAAATTCTCAAAAATTCGATTTTTCACATAAAAATCTTAAGTTTAAAATCGAAATTTATTTAATTGCAATTTTATAAAAAAAAGTATGACAGCAATTGACGAAATTATTAAAAAATCGGTTTGAAGTTTGAATTACACCAAAAAAGTTCTATATTTTGAAAACACTTTCAAAATTGCCAACCAAAAAAAATATAACAAACAAAAACTTAAGCCACTCAATAAAAAATATTTTAGGAATTCATGCGTTAAACGCTTTTTTAATGCGCTACTGTAATTTTACGAGAAACAAACTTTACGAATACTTTTAATTCCGACTACTTTTACTTTAAGTTTTTACGTGACATTTTTATTCTTGAGCAATAGTTCAAAATATGTTGTAAATTTTATAAAGCTCCTTCACTCTTTTATTGTCGCAGATTTGCAGGATTCAAAAACTTTATTGCTGCCGTTAGTTTTATAGGTGAAGCTATTTATATTTCCATGAATTGTTTTTTTTTCTTCTCTGCTCTCCGTGGATTATGTGTTGGATTGCCTTGTAAATGACGGATATTTCGGTGTTTTTGTGGTCTCATGTGAAAACTTCGTGGTAAAATCGCACTGGCAATATTAATATTGTGTGAAAATATTATTCGTTTAATAATTGTAATAGTTTTAAATTTAAGTAGCTTAACATTTTGCTATAATTACACTTATTAGTAGGGGGATATTTTCAATATTATATATGGCATCTCTTTTATTTTTGACGTTAATTCTTAAGGCGTATTTAGCCTACCGTTGAAATCGTAAATGTAACGTAAATGTAAATGTTTGTGCGCTTATAGAATGCCTAAATCCGTGTCAGGTGTTTTTGAGACAAAAAAAGCCAAAATATTTGCAGATTAAATAAAAGAGAAAACTGTGTTTTAATTCCGGGTGTTTTTATTAAAAATATAAAATCAAATGGATAAAGAAGATTTGTTTATTACCTTGAACTTTTTGCGTATTTGTAAAATGTACAGGGGCATAAAGAAAAAACCTCATCCATTTTTTAACAAATAACAAATAAAAAACAATACAGCTGTTCGAAACAATGATGAGAGTACAGCATGTTTAGTATATTCGCCAAAAGTACGCAACTTATTTAAATAGTACCAAAAATTAAATTTACCTTTTTTAATAAAAACAAAATTGATACAGTTAAATTACATACATATTATTTTTACATTATATACATATTTATTGCACTTAAAAATATTTATATATCTTTTAATTACATACATATGTACTCGTATATTATTTTCATTATATTTCACAGGCCTAAATATAATCTTGAACTTCTCTTTATGTTTTTAGCAGCATTTAATTTGCATTTTAAACCGATTTTCAAAATTCATTTTTTAAAGAAATTTATGCGTATCAAATACTTTTGGAAATCGAACGGATAAAGTCTTCGCCCTATTGTTATTGCAAAAATATTTTAAATTTGCATGTATTATCCCTAACATACCATATATTATTTACGCAGAAACGAAAACACCGCAAATTTAATAAAATATAACATGCGTGTACATAAATTTATCATTTGAAATATTAAAATATCAAAAAACAAATAGTACTGCAAATGGGTTTTTGTGCCGTCTTCTCATTCACAATAATATATACCATCACTGGCTACATCTGTCACGTAAGCTCGTAATGAAATTCTATTTTCTACAGGTTGAGACCTTACGGTTACATTTTACTACAGTCAGATAAGCATTTTCATAGCTACTCTTATAGCAAAAATTATCAGCTGATACAGTTACATTTACGTTTCTACATTTACGTTCGGCTAAATGGGCCTTTATACATGATATTTCGCTATTTAAAGCCTCTAAAATTCTTCTAAATGATAGACCGCTTGCTATAACATTATGTCGCCTCATATAACAATATGCAACGGTATATATGCCATTAACCTAGTAAACAAGCAGTGAAGATTCACTGCCTTGTGTTAGCGTCTACTCGTAATAAAATTAATGTTCTGTGTATCAACTCTGTGGTCTAATATCACAGATTCCTTTTACTTCTGCAAGGAGTAAAGACTATATATTATAGAGCAAGTCAAGTCTTAGACGTGAGACACGCATGTTGTTCAAAAATATTAATTTGAGTATTCTTAAGGTTCGAAGTAGCTAATGTTCCACCAAATAAACATAAGCAACAAATAATATTTATTTTCTTTTATTGTCAGTGAATATGAATTAAACAAGTTCCAATTGAGAATAAGAAGAAAAATTTCAACGTTATATTTTCAAATTAATGTTCCGTAAGAATAACGTTTGAGATTACTTCCTTCGTCTGTTCTTTACTTTGGATTATAAAAACTTCAGTTGCGATATTAAAAAATTTATATTTTATTAACGCACTTAAACAAAATTTTATTTTTATAGAGATAATATAATATTGTGCAAACTTTATATTTGTTTTATCCTGTAATGTCAGATTTAATCGGCTATAGTTTGGCGTATTTATGTCTTTCTGCATTTGTTTTACAACTTTGAGCCACAAAAGCGGCAAGAAACAGGAGCGTTATGCAACTGTTTATCGCTTTAAAGAAATATTATTACATTAGATTTCTCTTCCAAAGTGTTGGTGATAAATTTATAACGATGAAGAAATAAGAGAAAACAAGCCATTATAGAAATTCCCACGCCAAATTGTATACAATATTTACTAAATTATAGTGTTGTTTAAATTGTATAATATTTTTTTTAAATTTTGTTTAGCAGATGGCAAATCACATTTCAATTTACTAATCCTGTTTTTAATATCTATTATTTACAAACGCGTCTGCTTAATGCTAAAATAAAAATCATTTGTTACACATTTATGTGTTTTGAAATAAAATATTTGTAAATTGTAACATCAAGGATATGTAATTATTAAGCATAACATACACATGCAAAGATTAATTGAGCACCTGTCCCATATTCTAGCATAACAACAAAGAGATGAATAAATATAAATATGGTAAAATTGTTTTCAAATTGTTTCTTCATCCTTTTTCCAAATTGCATGTAAAGCCTCTTTTATGTTTTATTGTTATTGTTATTTTGATTTTAATTATTTTTTTCCATTGACTAAAAGCAATTGATATGGCTTTTAAATGCTTTCATCTTCTCCTTTGCTTTCATTTTTCACTTTTAATTTCCTACTTTATCTTTTTCCTCTTTATCCTTTATTGTTTTTATAACTTTTGTACCGTTTGCAAATCTACAATTATTTCTTCTACAGCTGTTAGAAACTCCCAACAATCCCGTTTTGTATTATGGAAATATGTATATGTATCTTTTTCATATTTATATTCTGTATTATGGATTTTGCTTGTTTTGAATGAGATAAAAGAGCAAACTATGGTATTCGCTGATAAACTATTCGCTTTATAAACTAAGTATGCGCGGAGCGAAAACGTTATATCGACATGGAAATTTATACAAAATTTGAATGAAATCGCTAAGCACGCACAAAAAAAATTTCTGTTTTTTTTCATTCGTGCGGGCAATATCGACGTACAGACTAATAAATAGTGCATATTCTATATCTTTTTTGAACCAATTATCATGTATACCAATGCTAGTCATCTTTTGCAGGACTGCCAGATAACTTACGAACCTTATTCTTAGAACCGACGAACTGAAATTTCACTGAAAACTTGTCCAACATGTAAATTGTAAAATCAAACTGAAAAATAAAAAAATTACGCAACAGTAAAAATTTTACCAAAAAACCCAAACAAAAAAATTATCTTATAATGGAGTGTTAGTAATTATTAAATTTCACAAAAAAATGGCCCTTTTACCATGAAGACTTAAATTTTACCGACAGTTTATACCTCAATTTAAATATTTCGCAAAACAAATTTAAGTCTACTCAAATCATTTATATTAATGTACGTACTGACTTTAACGAAATAAAATTAAACTTATTTGAAAGTAAAAAGTATTCGAAAGTATAACAACCAGTTGGTTATGCCAACTAACCTAGAGAAACGATGAAACATACCAACAACTAAAAAAGCCAAAATTATATAAAAACATCTACTCGTATTATCGGATTAAAAATGCTCAAAAAAGTCTAAGACTTCAAATAAACAAATTACATGGTAAATAAGATAAATAAATTCAACAAATAAAAAAACTATTTTGCTAGCTTTGGCATAAGAAATTATTACACATTAACACTATGATCGAATAATTGCTGTTGAGAAAAAAATTATTCAGAACTAAATAGGCGTTTTAATTTCTTTACGAATCTAGCAAATATACAATATTGTTATCAAAGCAGGCTAAAGAAAAAAATAAATAAAGAAAAACTTAAAAAAATAAATAAAGAAAAACACTCCCAAGAAACCATTTTTAAAAGAAATTTATAATTTGCCATAGTCAGCATAGAGACGCAGTTAATAAAACAAACATCGTTTCCGTCGTCTCCATACAAAATAGTAATATTCGATTTATTTTCATAAAACTTTGAATAACTAACACTAAAAGTTTAACAATACTGTAAGTTTTAAACTAAAACTATAGGAATTTATTAAATCTACCATAACGGCCATACTCATAAAAATTAACAACAGGAATAAACCATCCATAAGCAAATTTTATTCAAAAACGATTATTATGGCTAAATTTAATTGTAGGTTTAAAGTAGTATAAATGGTCCCCCAATCTTCTCCGTTCTAAGTTTTACATCTTTTTATCTTAAAGCCCTCTTGTTAGTTCGTAATTAAGGGTTTGTTATTCGTATACAATTTTCATCTCAAGTTTATACCCACAAAATGTACATTGTACATGTGCATGTATTTCTGCATAGTTAATACCAATAAATTAGGGATACACAATTTATTGAAGTTATCTAAGCCGTTTTGAGGATAACTATGATCTGAACAGTTTTAAAAATATAGATACTTATAAGCCATTTTCGAATTTCAATCTAATTTCTTATCGTTTTTGAGTACAGACGTACGTCATATTTACCGCATAATTAATATTTGCAATAGGTGATTTTTTTGTATAAAAAAATCAACTGAATAAGTGAACAGTTAAAAAAAACACAACAACATAATATATATTCTGTGTTGAAAATAATAACAAATATTGCATAATCATTTAAATCGGCTTAAACAATTCCACTGATAGACAGGGCATGAATGAGTGTGCCAAACATGAGTGATTAATATATAAAAGAGAATAACAACCATACTTATTATTATTTTAGTGCAACAGACACAAATAATGCTAGGAATAATTTAAATAATATAAAAAAGATGATATTGCTTTTAAACCGCCAAGCCGATTAATCGAACGTGTTCTTTATACATATATCTTCACCTGTATCAAACAAAGCTCAACGAAAAAACCAAGAAAAAAGCTAGTTTAGGTCTTCCTAGCAAGAGCGCATAGGTCAAACTTAGTAGATACAGATCCAAGGCCGTACACACAAACAATTATCGCCTCCTTGCAAGTCGACTTGATGCAGAGTACAAGAGCCAACCAATTAAAAAGTACTAAAAGTTTAATAATTAATAAAGGGCATTGAGAGTTCTGATCCTACTGAGGAAATAAAAAAAGTGCCATAGAAGCGGAAGATTCAAGTGTAAGGTCAGTGCACAATATGCTACTAAAGCAAGTTACAATCCATATAATAATGTACTTCTTCAAAAACAGATTCCAAGGACAATAAAATGCAGCAACTGTGGTGAAAATCACACCGCAAATTATATAGACTGTAAAGTCCTCCAATTTGTAAGAAATCGAAAAATACTACGAAACTCCGGCATTGCAAATTCCGGTTCTATTAGTAGTACGCAGCCACATACTGAACTGAAAAATGATGCACAATTAACTAATGCTAATCGTGAAGCGAAAATGTCTATCCCACAAAAATATTCATATGCCTACGTCATAAAAGAGGTTGTAGAGATAATTGCTAGGAATAAATCGCGCTCAAGCGAAAATCTTATACAAACAATGAACAATTTTATATTTTAGGAAATAAAGCGAACCCAAAACATATGCTCCTATAACGCTAACATTTTCTGCTAACACGGGAAATAGACATACTTTTAGCCTCTGAATCGTACTTCACCATACGAAACTGCTTTAGAGTTAATAAATTTTTTGTATACGACACTAAGCTTTCGAGTGGAAGAGCATGCGGCGGCACCGCCGTTATAGTGTCAATAAACATTTCGCATTTTCCAATGCTACAATTCAGCCACTATAAATCTTGCTGATTTAAAGTTGCAGTCTTTTCTGTGTACCGCTTGATGTCGTGCCTGGAGGTCGACCCATTGACGTGAACAATTATTAGCCAGTTCATCCTGTAATCTATCTTCTGACCTTTCACCTAGTCACTATTTTAAATAAAAACACGAATCGGTTATAAAATAGTTGATATTCAAGAAGCGGTAGACCACTTTATATACAACGTAACTATAGCAGCAAGAGTTGCAAATCGTACCAGTCCTCGGCTGATATACATAATCTTGTCAGGGAGAAGATAAGGCATAAATGGCAAAGTAGTCGTTCTCCATACATAAAAGTTCAAATGAACTTATGTCAGAGAATCTTACGTAATAAACTGACTCAGAAATATAAGTCCAGTATCGAGAGATGCCTAAAAAATTTGGATCCAACAAAAAACACGGATAATATCCTCTGGAAAGTAAGGTACTTGAACTGTCCTCTTGTCTACGAATATCCACTAAGACTTGACAACCGCACCTGGTCCAAAAACTATATTGAAAATATGAATGCATACGCGTATAACTTAGAAAATAGTTTTGCTCTACATAACATGAGATAAATAATTTCACGATTGCAAATATTAAAGCAACTCTAAATGATCTCATATAATTATGGATACCTCACTAAAATCAGCAGTTAAAAATATAGGTATGAAAATATCATCCAGACCGGATCGTATTCCAGGATCAATGATAAGAAACTTGCCTAACTTGCCGTGTCAGTGAGTTGAAGTAAAAACTAAAAAACAAACATCAAAGTCAGTTGGAAGAAACCAAGTAATCCTTCTTTGAGCACTTGCTTTTTCTTACAAGATATCCCATTGCATAACTAGGGTGCAAAAGAGTTTACATAAAAATTCATAATTCAAATGCAGCAAAAATTGTTTTTAGTTTAGTGCCTAGGCTTCACGTCTTCTATTTTTTCAAAGGTTAAAAAAAACACACGCACTCAAATGCTTCTGCTATTGAATTATTCTTTACCACTGTTCTAAGCACGCAAATACACATTGGTACACACTGGTACGAACACCTTTTAATTTAAATCCATACGAAGGCCAGAAGCCACTTGCGTGTTCTGTTTTGGCAACAGAGGTAAATTACTTTCTGCTTTGTTTTTAATTTGTTTTGTTTTTAATAGGCATGAGGTAAAAGCAATCTTAGTAATATCAACATGAACATAAAATGCTCAAAAATTTGTTAGTAAAGAACCGAATATTAAAAAATTCCTACCTAAAACTAATAATAAAAGACATAGACTAAAAAAAACAAAACATAAAAAATATTCCTGGTTAAGCTTTAATTGAGTTGTTTAAATAAACTTCATGAAGAGGTATATACATAACGCTGATATAATTTATAGAAATATAATCCGTAGTAAAGGATAAATAAGTCACATCTCAATAGAAATTGTACTATCAAAAAACGGTATTGTTAGATTTGTTTAACACCATGGCTCCAACATGTTGTTATTTGTGTTATTTAATCTTAAGTAGGGTTTGGGAAAATCCATGGAGACAATTCATTACGCCTATTCTAAAAGCAGCCAATTAATATAACTCACGTTGATGACATATTTTACGTTAAAATATCAGCCAATATTTAAAGAGAATTTAAGAGGAAATTTAAATGGATATCGACTGATGAAGAGTGAAATTTCTTAAAACTGTATAAATTACTACGATGAAGGCCACTGTAGCTAGTTCATATTATTCAGTTATTTATTTGTAAAATTATATAATGCCTACAGTTTGCCTACTGACTGAAATTCGACCACGCCACATATACATATATAGTGTGGGGTAAAATTTGAAGCTTGTCTCTAGTTAGTAAATAAGATAAAATAGTCCAAAATCGGTTGAAAAACAAAGGAGAATATATGTTGTACTGAATGTATTTAGATGACACATACATATTGTGTTATTTGTGCAAACGTTAGGGGGAACTTTAAGTCATTATAACTTATAAAATACTGAACTGAATTAAATAAAATAAAAAATGGGAAAATTTGGAATATAAATAATGTAAGCGTAAATGGGATAACAAAAACTCTCTTACCGTTAGTTACATAGAAAACAAAAACATAGAAAAAAATAGAAAACAAAAACATACTCGTCCAAATACGTAAATAAACTAGTAGTTCATCCTAACACTCTACCGCGCGATTAACTCTAATTCTATGGACACCAGAGAATGAAAAAAGCAGACACATTTTGAGCCTGGCGAGACGGTTCTCCCTACCCAATTGTATATAGTTTATTACGATTTCAATACAGTAAATTAGTTACTATATTGCTAATTATTAATAAATATTATTTTTAGATATAAGATTTGAATACTTTTTGTAAATTGAATAGAAAGATTCAATACAATAAAAATTAAAGTTAAAAAATTTGTTTTTTCGAAAATGAATATGCCCTCAGACAACGTTTTTTGCAATTTTGTTTTATAAAAAAAAACAAATTTATGCGGTTTTAACATGCTTGATTCTTTTACATTCTTATACAGGATTTCACCAGATATCAGTAAGTAATATCTGTGGCAAAAAGGAATAAGTGCTTAAGTCGACTTAAGCAAAATTTGAGTTAATGGCACCTTTGCAATCTTCATATTTAAAAGTAACCATGGGCAAAGTTTCAATTATTTTGTACGATCTTTCACGAAGTTATAGCATAATTGCTTTTTGCTTATCTTTTTTCAATGTGCAATCGCAATTGGAAAAAAAGCTTACAAAATTACAAGCTATTTTTCCAAATAACAAAATCTTCTTTCATAACGTACTAACTACAACGCCGGAATATTTTTGGCAGATATAAGACGTTTTTCCAAAACATACGTGTGCCTCCCGTATGTAATATTTGAACATAAGCTATTTTTCGGAAATACTTAATTTTTTTTTATTAATCCTTATAATATGGCTTAAGCTATTTTTCTAAATAAGCACATGGGTAAGTATCGTTACTAGTTGGACATAAGCTATTTTTCTGCTTTCATAAGTAAGAGTCTGTTCTGACATAAGCAATTATTTAGTAATAGTTTAGAAAATAGTTGTGTAATATGTGAGTCATTTCGCTGATCAATATACTATTCAATAAGTTTTTTTGCGAGTATAAAAGTTTTGTCTTTTTCTACTGAAAATTTAAATTAGCACAACTCCGGAAAGTGAAATTTGGCACAAAGTTTAAATATGTATGTAAGTATGTACATATATAAAGAACCGTTGATTTATTTGTCAAGTAAATTCCAATAAAAAAACATTAACAACTTCTGAGTAAAACAACGCAAGTGTTATAGTTGCTACAATTTCAGTATTTGTGAAAAGAAATTAATATAAAAAAATTATTTAATTATTATTATTATCATCACCGAAGTGTAAGTTCATACTCTTTAGTTTGGTTTTCGTTTTTGTTTATTATATACTTATATTGATATTGAAAATCTCCATTAATGTACATAAACAGTTTTCCTTGTTATTAGAGCCACTACAGTAGACGTGATACATCCTACAAATACTTTCATTCAGATCTTACACTTTCGTGTATGTACAAACTATATTGCGAAAAAACTGAAGGAAATCAAGTCAGCCTCAGCAAATACTCAGATGTATTTAAAATTAAAATAAATATTTTTATTTCGAAATTAAATTATTTGCATTTAACATACATACATATTTATTCCTTTCTTCTTTAGCTATGAATATAAAATTCAAAAAACCGAAAATTGACACTTGCAGTAAATGCGATGAAATTAACGCGAAAATTGATATTGCCAAAAAGAGCAATCCTTCTGAATTGGAAGAACTCACTAAAGAATGGGAAGACCATCATTTCAAAGCGGATTTAGCTTATAAAGCTAAGGAAGAAGACAAAAATTTATCCAAAAATAATGAAACAGTAAAATCTTATACGTTTGATCTGCAGCAGTGTTTGCCTACCCCGTTTCTTCACACTTCTATAAGTTCCTATAAAAGACAATTATGGACATTTAGTTTAACGGTACATGATAGCCATACGAATAGCCCATGTTGTTTAATGTGGCATGAAGCATTGGCCAAACGAGGAGGCAATGAAATTGCTTCATGCTTGCTCAAGCATTTACAGCTGCTAGAGCAACAAAACAAAAAAGTGAGAAAAGTAATTTTTTATAGCGATTCATGCGTGGGGCAAAATAAAAACTCCTTCCTTAGCACTATGTTCATCACGTTTTTACAAAATAGCAATACAATCGAAACTATTGAGCACAAATTTTTAGTTGTAGGCCATTCCCATATGGAATGTGATGCTGGCCACGCCTTGATAGAGCGAAAAAAAGAGGGCCAATGTAAAGATACACCACCCTCATGATTGGTATAATTTTGTAAGAAGTGTTGGCGTCAAAAATAAATTCAATGTAGTTGAAATGCATTCTGAAGATTTCATGCATTTTGCTTCTTTTTCTAAATATAAATTTATATGGAGAAATAGAGATACAAACTCTGACAATTTTACTGGGAAACACGTAAAATGGTTATGATATTCAAAGAAAAGTTTTGGTAAAGTTCAGTTTAAAACATCATTAAATAAAGATGAGACTTTCAAAGTATTAAATGTTGCAAAAAGAGGGGTGAGTACAGCAAGAATCGACGAAATACCTAAGCTACCTTCGGTTATCAAAATTTCCTCAAAAAATATTTTATTGATATCCTCCCGTTCATTGATCCATGACGTATTTAAAGAACTATGAATTTATGTAACTTAAGTACATATGTAACTTAATATGACACAGTACAATGTTAGGCTGTATTCTTTTTTTTCTTTTTATACTTCTATTAATTTATAATTGTCGTAGTTTGGAAGACAGATTTCTGTTCGCTGAGTGTTTATTTAATTTTAAATTTAATATAATATTTAAATTAACTTCATGTATTAATGTAAGTATGTATACATTTTAACTCATTAGATTGAAATAAAAATAATTTGGAGTAATCTCTTATGTTCAAATATGACAAAATTTGAAAGTGAATCATTTTGGAAAAGCTGCTTATTTCGAAAATAGTCATACGAAGTTCTATTATCATGTTTGGAAAAAGCGCTTAAGTTTTGTTATCGTGAATAACTTATTAAATTAAATATATATGTTATCAAAAAGTGAAATGATGTATTCCTAAATTAATAAATGACCGAATTGAAGTGATTGCCCTCATCAGAATAGGACTAAATTTTTAAAAATTAACTTTAAAGTTTAAAATTGCTCTCCTGCAAAACCAAAAAAATAGACTTAAGCACTTTTTCCTTATTGCCACAGATATAATGTATTCCTAAAAACAGCAATAAATCTTCAGGATAACAAATGTTTGTTACGTAAATAATCTTTGTATAACGCCATTCCACTTTTTCATGTTAAGCTGAGGAGATTGGAACTTTCAAACATTTCCAATTCTGTCAGTTCCTTACCAAAACTCTATATGTAGTTTAGTCGCTAAGCACACATTAGAAATTCCATCTACTAATTTACATTAAATACACACATTTTGACACAAAATAATGCTTTTGCTTAATAGGACTTTAGGTTTCTTAGGTTTCTTTATGGACTTCTCCTTCTGACAAAAATAAAACTGACAAATTAAAAACAACTCAACTTTATAAGGCACTATAAAAAGCACCAACATTTTTAGTCCCTATACTATGTAAATTATTTATCTACCGCGCGTTAAATCATTGCTGATTATTTGATTTCTAACGTTTTAAAATTACAATTTAATTACAAAATTTTGCACGCTGTTAACCACGAAATATAGTAAACATAAATGTATATAAACAATTTTCAGCATTTTAATTCAATAAATAAATGTAAGTAAAAAATGTGCATAAATATTTTATTTATCAATTGAACTTAAAATGTGAAACAAAATTTTAAATAACTGAATATCCAAGCAATTGGCAAAATATTTCTGATAAATGAAATGAACTAAGAATTTTATTATTTTTTTATTTCGCTTTCATATTGCAGTGCAACTATGTTGGAATTTACCTGTGGTTCTGTCCACATGCAATTGCTGTTTGTTTGTATATTTTTAAGTAAAACAGAGTGCTATATTTCACAACCCCGAAATTTGTATACCCTTCAATTCAGTTCAACTTTTAAGTCTTTGGAAAGTTGATTTGATAATGGGACAGACGGACTTCGTTAAGTAGCCTCGTCGTTCTGCAGTAGTCCAATAATTTGCCCAATCACTGATCTTTAACTTTGTTGGGTAGTTTTCCAAAGTCAGCGTCTATCAAAACAAAACTATCAATTTACGATAAAAATACTTTAATTTGATAACAGCATATTTGTTAGCTGTAAAAACTATGAATTCGATTCAGCAGTAGTAAACCAATACTGTCAACAAATCGTAGGTTCTTGTTTGACTTTTCTGTAGCAAAATTGCTTTGCATAAAACTTGTATTGACAAACTAGGTAATTGATATCATTAGATACAGCAGTAAAATCCGGTAGCAGATTATCTCAAGGCGGGGTGGGAATAGTGTACCCAAGTGGCAATAATATCAAGCCACGTAACAGAAAAAGAAATGTTTAACTTGCCCGAAACCAGTTATCTAGTTCGCGCCATATATATTACGCACTGCTAGCGTATGAAAGCAAAATTTTTATTTTTTTATTCTCTTAAAAATCTCTGGCCAAGATAAAGGTACGATAAAAATGTAGGACTAGCGCCAGCAGGGATAGTAGGTATTTGACTCGCTTTCCAGATGCATAACACATAAGTATACATGCTTGCCTTATTATATAATTCATTATAATTCAAATCTAAATTAAATTCACTTAACATCATTCGATTACAACTATATTTACTTTTAGTACCATATACGACCAAATTCGGGATTTGTATTTAAACTACATATAGTTCTTTGAATAGTTGGACGATACTTTCCTAGATACAAAGAATAATGTGAATAAACAATGAAATAACTGAGAAATTTATTCAAATTAAAATTTATATTTGAAATATTTTTCAAGTTAACAAAAGCTTTTGCAGCCACAGGTGTTATTTGCATTTAAATATATTTTTCATTAGGAATGAACTCAAAAGTGCACACATAAGCATAGCAAACCAGAGAGGTGAACACATACATAACTTTACATTATATTCAAAATATATGTTAATTCTTACATGCATTTGTTGGTTTTGAATGCATTAATACTTGGATTTTCGTTCTTTCATTAGAACTGCAGGCATGTGCTCATTTCGGAGTGAGAACAAGAGAAATATTGCAAAAACAACAAGTGTGTGGCAAATGCATGTTGTTTTATGTAAATTTTCTTTTTATTATTCAGCCATTTGCATTTCATTGTTTTGCTTACAAATGCCATTACAGCGCCGTACCTGAAGTTGAATTTAAGGTAGGGAAATAAGGAATACCGGTAGGACGGAAATTAAACCTTTACTTGACAAGATGTGATGAGTCAATTGGTTCTCCCCGTTTTCGACATGTGAATGTGAGGCAGATTGTGCTTCAATTTCGGAAGTGCTAATATTCAGCATGTTATAAAAATGTTTTCCCTAAAACATTCAAATTAAAGTTAAAATAAAAGAACTTTTTGCGAATATGTATTATTACTCACAACTTTAAATCGCAATAAGAACCTGTGACGGATGTTAGTTTTTCGCACGGCAAATTCTAAGTTGAACACAGAAATTGTATTTCAGCAACAACATATCGTATACAAACTATTAAGAGCTTAATAGCTTTTATACGTCGACAAATATGTTATAGTTTACATATCTTTATAGAAGAAGATAAAGGCGTCGAAGCAATAGCTGAAGTTGTAATTTAGCGGGCCCATTTCGGTAAAGTTTTGCTGTAAAATGATTCTTTTTGTAGCTTTATTGTATTTAGCATCGTGTGGATTGTATTGCCATGATACTGCAATAACATGTCTGCTATATATAAGTCTTCCTTAACACTAAAGAGACGTGTTAGATGAAAGTGTAGCTGAACTTCCTGAATTAAAAATTACTCTGATGAGAGTCTGTTCATGATGGACTTTCACAGAAACCTACAAACATTAAATTTTATTTAGCTCTTTATAATCATGAAATTTTTCACGACATTAATCACATGACGTTGTCAGCATGCGCGTCTCTACACCTATTACGAACAAACCAACATTTTAGCTAATAACTTCATATATGTAAAAGTAGTTTAGGTCAATTTCTAGCTACAAACATTATAACGAATTCATCGTTATCTATTAAAATAGGTTAATTTTTTTTACTATTTTAACCGTTTTATTGCGAAAAATATTCTGATATTATATCAGCTTTATGTACAGCAGGTGTACAGCTATTGCAGATAAAATAAAGAATAAGTGGTATATAATCGCTGCAGTATTGTTAAATAAGGTTTTTCATCTTGTCGTATTATAAAATGTTATTTTTATTAGCCATATTACCTAAGTTGGGGTAAGGCAGCTCGTTCAATGATCCCCTCTAGGTAAGCTCCTGTAACCGTATACAGATCCCCTATTCACGTATGAATTCTGAGAGCTGATAGTGCTCATTGCAATATATGTTTTCTTTACTTGCCTGGACAATTTAAAACAAAAAATAGTTATTTCTAGGTATTTGTTATACCTAGATAACATATAGTATATAGGTGCATATGTGTGCAATCATATGCCTACTGCATGTATTTATACAATTTCTCAATGACTGTGTTTCAAAAATAAAAAAAGTTTGAAATAAAAAAAACCTCATTACAATTGCACGCGAATATTTATGTTATTCCCAAATCTTTTGGAAAATTTGAAGCAGAATTTTTAAACAAGTAAAAATATCATAGATTTCTATTAAAAATATTTGCTACTTGCTTACAGCCTTGAATGGTTACTTCAGTAAAAGCAGATCAGTACGCGATTTCATTGCTAAAACTATCTTTTGCATTTTATTTTATACTTCCTATGTAACTATTTTGCAAATAATAAATTTTTTGGGCTTTTACGTCAGTATCTGCAAATATATAATATTTATGAATTTTTTTTTGCAAACCATTTAATGACTAAATAAGTTACGTAAAAAACGCTATATTCCTCCTTAACTCCTAATTTGCTTTAAAGGCCCAAAATGGCAAAACTATTTTTTCATACAAAATCATTTACTCAATCGAAGCAATTTTAAAAGTGTTAATTTAACTCAAAGTTGTCTACTTAAGTTGAAAACTAAATGGAAATCTTACCTGTTTAACCTATTTATCAGAAGATCTGTTGTTTGAAATGTAAAAAATAATATTATCAACATATTAGGTTCATAACTAGAGTACACCTACGTACATTTTTTTGCCTTATGAAATATTCAACTTTATTATTAAAAACACAAACCATTAGTAAAGATAATACATGTCTGTCACCCTAAAATATCAAAACTATAATATATATATCATGGTATATGAACCATATGTCTGCCAGGGGCATTACTTCTTTTATAAGTCTTATCTATTTGAATGGAAACTTATTTTTCATATTTTTAAAGAAAATCAAAGATAGATAGTAAAGTTATGTGGAGATTTTCGGAACCAAATTTTAGGATAATAATCAAAGATTTATTTTATTTTATATTCTGGAAAACCTACAGCATTGTGATAGGATTGTACTTTTAACGGGTTACCCAAACTCTCTAAAAGTGATGCCTTTTTATCAACGAATTAGAAGAAAAATAAACCCTTGGTTTTTCAACTGTTGACTTATGCATTCAGCATTTCGAACATTGAAGTTTTAATAACGGTAGTAGGTCGTAGAGGGAACAAAGCTGGAGCAGCAATTTTCATATGACTGGTTCTCTGTATATAGTCACCGCCTAGAGTTCTAACACTTTACATGAATGAGACTTGTCCTTTTAACATGGCGTAATTATAGAAGGGGAAAATTAATATCTTTCCGACAAGGTTTTAAATGTCGCTGAATTGATGCAATGGATCTTATTCAGTTTCGATTACTAAGGAACTGGTCGCAGTTCAACTTTGTATATTAGTTATGTATCTTAGTTATATTATATTAGTTATGTAAAATCTGCTGTTTCAGAGGTCATGGAATGATCTATAATATTAGGTCTGATAGCCCTTGAGAGCCAAATTTTTTATGTTATATGGATGCCTGAGGTAGTTATTTACGCAGCCAATTCTACACATAGCCAACAAACTTACGGCACCAGAGAATATAAAATACTGTCAAGCTTATACAATTTGATAAACTATTTACACTTTATTAAAAACGTTATTCTTATTTAATTGTGATTTTTTAATGGTTATACTGTTAAGTCTTGGAAGAACGAAGACAAATTCTATCATTCCTCTATGGATAAGGGTTTCTTCTTGATTTATTTATTTTTTGTTGTTTGTACTAACAGCCAAATATAAAAAACTAACGGCTCTAGGCTAGGGACAAAATAAGACTGAAAACATTTATAGAGCAACGAGAAGAAAAAATGTAATTCCGACAATTACACGATCTTTAAGAAGACTACGGCAATCACGGCGTGTATAAAATTGATCAATGAAACCACAAGACCAATGGGGATGTGTACTATACACATAAAGAATTTAGTCTTAATTTTGTTCTCATTAAGGCCGAAATTTTCGGATAAGAACTTGGCTTTATTTTCACATTTATGTTTTTGTGCAGATAGAAATAACGTAAAACTTTCATGTAACTTCCATAAGATCACTAATGCATTTCAAATTTTAATAAAAAAAACTCTCAACAATAGGAAAATAATAAAAAGAAAACTTCTCCAGTAGAGTTTTATTACCCTTATTTTTGGTTAGAGTTCCATATGATAGTATGAAGTTTAATTATTAAGAATGCGATACACTACATGTTCCAAAAAGTATGCAATACTATATATAGACATTTTTATTATGCTAGTTTATACATGTAAGCGTATAAGTGATATTTATATATAATATAAAGTCAAACGAAATTTCTATTTTTTTTCTTACTACCGTTCGAACTGCCCTATGATTAAATTACATTTCCTATGTAAAGAATATACGAAAAAATTTGTGTTTGGTCGCTGTGTTATATACGTAAGATTTTTCAAATGAATTTTTTTACTTTATCCCATTTGCTTCCGTTAGGATTTATTTGTTTATGACTAATTCTTGTTTTGTATATTGTTAATTATGGTCAGATTTTTCTTTATAAAAGCTGTAACATATTATATATTTTTTCTCAAGGTTTCATCACCTTTTTTCTAACGTCTTCAGGAGAATA
Organism: Phania funesta; assembly: GCA_963932375.1. NCBI lineage: Eukaryota > Metazoa > Arthropoda > Insecta > Diptera > Tachinidae > Phania > Phania funesta. The sequence continues at coordinate 35,615,495 of OZ010655.1, forward strand.
ATATATTTATATTGTATAATTTATTTAATAATTAACAGAAAATATCGCAGAACTTAATTTATTGCAAGAGAATATTGCAATCTGGTGTTTTCTTTGTCCTCTTTGGTGTTTATAGATTTTTTCATAGGTTGCTGCATTCGTAAGGTTTTCAGAGTACATCTTATGTTTCGTATTTTAAGTCTCGCTTCTTTTGCATTTTGGGCTAAAACTGTTGTTTTATTTTCTTTCCTTACGTCTGTTTTGTGTTTTGCAATTCTGGTTAATCCGCTTGCACATATTTTTTTCATTTCCTTGGCAGGTTATATCATAAACAACATCGAGTAAATACTTTACACTATACAAATTTTCATTAATTTACTTTGCTCCTCTGACAACGACAAATCTGTTGCTGATGATAAAATAATGTGTTTTATAAAATTAAAAATCTGAAGTAATAGGGGATTAATTCAAAAGCTGAACTTTGCTGCGATCAAAATCAAAAATTGAGATAATTTTAGTGCTTATATTTTTTATTAAGTCTTTTAAAATTAAAATTTTTAGAATGTTACCATCAATTATTTGAGATTCCAATTAAGATTTTTTTGTTAGGAATTTTTTTGGAAATACTTTAAATGTTTTATTTTAAGTGCTCCATATTTTCGATATGCAGATTAAAATTTAACAAATTTTAGGTCGACTTCAAGAAAGTGTTTTTAATTGCGTTTATAATATGAGATATCAGTTTATATATAAAAAAACATCCGGATTTACTAAGACTTTCTACCATTTTAAATTATTGTGAAAGAACTCTAATTGCTAAAAATATTCTAAGAAAAAAAAAACAGAATCAACTTGTTTGCTTTTACTCACTTTTGTCTTTATTTTCGAATTTAGAGTTATCGTTGTTCATAATTTTATGGTTTCTATTAGAGATGGGCGTGCAAGTTAAGTTTTTTTGAATAACGCCACTAGTTTCAAATTCATTCCAGACCATGAAATTAGATTATACCACTCAGCGTCTAATTATAGTAAGTCCATTAACAATTTTCTGTATGAATAAAACCATTTATCAAAATCTTCGGCCTCATTCTATCAGTTATTGAAATTTTAAAAGAAACAGTAAGTTGTATTAGTTGCTAATAAATCAATAAAAAAAACACAAACTAATGTTAGTGATGATGGTAAAAAGCGTAATCGTATTACTAAAAAAAACAGGCACTCAAAATTGTTACGTTTATGGTGCTACGAGCAAAGATTTCAACTGTATTGAATAAACTCTTTACCAAAAGTGCAAATAAAAATATGGTGCAGTTTATCTATTCCCAATGGCTAGATTAGGTATGTTGAGTGTTTCTTTATGTGGGAAAATAATCAGTAAATAATATGGAAAAAAATTGACCAAGCGAAAAGAATTGAAATGACTTCTTTTTATATTATTATTTAATAATTTAATATTATTAATATTTAATTATAATATTAATTTAATATTATTTAATAATATATATATATATAAATATATATATATATATATATATATATATATATATATATATTTTTTTTTTAAGAGAGTAAAGCAAAATACTCGAAAGCAAAACCTAAGTCAGCTATGAACACTGTTTCGAAATTTGGACGACAGCATTGCAGACAGGGTAAGCCGTATGAGAATGTGAACAATATTAACAATTTTATAGTATACTCAAGCCAACTGCAAAATACTACTATTCCTCTACATAACATCATCACATCGTTTTATCTTTCTATACGCATTCTCAGAAAGGCATAGAATAAAGTAACATATATATATATACAAGCATTTGACTGAGTTTTTAATCTCTGTACAATCACTTTAGAGGTTTTTTTGTTTTCAAATATTTTTCGAATATCTTATTTCCTTCAATTTATAAATGCGTACGATATTTCACAGTAGTAAATAGTTTGTACAAATATTTCCCTCAAACAAATTTTTACTTAAAATAAACTTTATTAACAACTCTAACTTATTACAGGTCAAACAATACAAGTAATATAAGAAAAGACCAAACAACTTTGTACTGTCCTCCATAAGTACTAAAGGTACTTTTTACATAAATTTTATTGTATGTTCGTATTGTCTTCCTTAAAGGTATTACAGGCGAAGATAATCATTCACATAAATCGAAGCTGCATAACTTGGTGTATTGGTATACGGTATATTGTAAAAATATGTAAATATAATATTCTTAAAAATGTTTAATAGCACACAAATATATTTATTGTTAAATAAGATTTAATTAAGTGCAGCAACATGAATAAGTTCTGTTTAAATCATTTGTCTACAACTACATAAATTGAGAACTACAGTAACACGCAAAATGTACAATGTTCCTTTCCAAAACCGAATTGACGACCTGAAATATACGACAACTTAATTTCTCTATCCACCGTCCTGTTGCAGTGAAATGTTAACAGAATGGGCAACGACAAATTTAATATTTATGTCTTTGCACCTACCACCGCTGACTGCGATTTTCGGCCCATCATAAGTTTTTAAGACATGCTGGACAAGAGCTTATGAACTACAATCGTTCCTAATGTGACAGTTTTGTGACAAAACTTTCAAACAAATTTTCCGAAATTTAAACCATGTTTCTCAAAATAAAATTGAAAATTTGCAAAAGCATTATAGATTTATAAACTCAACTAATTTCAAATATAGCGGAAACTACCCAATCAACTGGTACAAACAACAGTGATGTTGCAATTTGGCAAAGAATCCTTTGCAAAAATAATTATTATTATAATTATATTTAGTTTTATGTAATTGAATCAATTTATTAAATTTTAATTTTAGGACTGTCTAAAATTCTATCAAGATTTTCAAAAACAAATAAAAAAAATCGTTGTACATACATGGGATATAGATATTTTATTAAATGATTATTTTCGTAATATTCCTATCTATGCATTTTAGAGTAATTTTTATTCTTGCATTGTAAATTTAAAATCATTTCCATTATTTCCAAAGTTTAGTACTAAAAAAAAAATGCTAATGAAATATAAAAAAAATAAATTTAAAACGCTGCCACTTTTTTGCAATATTTTTACTTATTAACCGATATGAAACAATTATCTTGACTAAAAAATTATGTAAACTATGATTATTAGAGTGATGATGATGTCAAAACGAGGTCATTCAGACCTTACTTGACAGCCTGCGTGCAGCAGGCTACCATGTTAACCATGATTATTAGAGTACGATTTGTATACATACATATATAAGAGTTTGTTAACATCACAGATTCCTTTAAATGGAAAGATAATTAAAACAACCTGGAAGAAAAAATTTTTTGCACTTTTGTAATTAATGAAAACTAATTGAATGTATTTCTATACAGGGATAAGTTCCTTTTTTAGACGCCTTTGCTTATTTTGAAAAGTATTTGATTTTAAGTTAGTAAACTATTTTTGTACAAGTGCAACAGGTATGTATATCTAATGCCTCAAATGGTGAATGTGTGTCTGCTCCGTTGTGTGTCTATTCAGTTTATTTCAGGGTAAAAAAACTTCTGTTAAGTATGCCTTAGCATTTATTTTTCTGAAACCTAAATCTTCTCGTACTTCCAGAATTACTTTTAAGTATGAACACTTATTAGAGGCTTTTTATGACTTAATGTTACAAACATAATTGTCGAGGAAAATAATACAGTTTGGAATAAAAAAAATTTGAGGGCATTTTGTAAAACATATAAAATTTCAGCATGATTATGACTCCAATACTCATGTTATTTTTAGATAAAAGAAACTCTACGAGCTGATTGGCATTAATAACAGTGTTACATTAATTTTAACGTTGCCGAAAAACAGTTGAAAGTTTTGTTTTGGTGTTTGTTTCTAAAGGAGCAACGAAGTGTTTTATTCAAATTATATTTAAAAAAATCTATTCATATTTGTAAATGTATTTTTATATTACTTTACCAGATCTAACCTTGAGAAATGTATGTTGTAGAAAGATAATCTGTTAAATATTAAAATACGTACAAGCTTCTAAAGCAGGCATGCCAGATTGTCAATTACTTATTTCATATATGATTAACAACACTGACTGTCACTCACGTCGCTATTATATATTTTTAACCTTTTACTTAGGTAGGCTCTCACCTGCCGAAATGAGGATTAAGCATACTTATGAAGTGATATGTACTAAATTCGAGAAAACTTAGATAGCGATTTAACACGTGACCTTTTTACCGGACACTTGTATTGATGATATAATGCATGTCTGATGATGAACCGTTCTTCGGAACTAGTCTACATTTGTCACAGATATTGAACTGACAGTACCTTCTTGTTTAGCCACCTCTCAAAAATATTTCGTACATATGACTCAAGTCTGAAAATTTTTTCAACAACATGCAATTGCCTTGTCGTTATTGATAGACGGCGATGTGCATAGTTATCTCAATCTGCTTGCAATTTGGTAATTAATTTAATACTTTCTATTGAGATATTTCACTGCATGAAATTTGAGTCAATTGGTGTAGCCCAAAGGCAGCCAAAGCTTAAACTGCGGTTGTATTGGTGAGCAAGTTACCCAGCAAATATTATATATTATGTGCTTTAAAACCATGTGAGATAAGACCATGATGCCTTTATTGCTCAATTGAATGGGAGGTAAAGCCATAATGGCCTTATTTCCCAATCATGGAGAGGTAAGGTCATATTTAAAATTTTGGGAAATGAGAGATAAAGCTATATTTTTTCAGAATATTGTTATGCATGATGTAATCATTCTGTTAAAGGGAAACCCCTTAGTTATCATTGAAAAAATAACAACTAAGAATTAATATTTCAAACTCATTTATTTTTTAACAAAAATTTATGAAAAAAAAAAACAAAAAAGACATTTTTTTTATTTTTGTGACGCACGCAGGAAACATTTTTATTCAGCGAAGCCACCTGCCGCATCATACTGGAGGAGAAAACCCTTAAGTGCGACCGCAGGCCGCCAAGCAGAAAATCTTTAGTATGCGAAGCCAGATTTCAATACTTAACTTTAGTGTCTCCGGGAAGACATTTTTTTTTTATTATTAATATCAATAGATTTTCTTCCTTCTATGACTGCACATAGAACAGGAAACATACTGTTAAAGAAAGAATTCGTATGCAGATAGTCAAACAATAATACAAATTATAAATGCGAAATAAAACAATATTTGCTTTATTACCAATCCTGCTTGGAAATAAAGCAAAATCAATTTTTTGTCTTGTTTTGTCCTTTAAAAGTGAAATAAAGCAAATTTTGCCTTATTGCCGTTTGTGTTAAAGCACCCCCATAATATAATTGCTAAAATTTATAGTGCTTTGTTTACACAAAGGCGTGCAAATTTTGCTTTATTATTATTACTTCTTAATTATAAAAATAAGAAAACTATTGATTTTCCCTTTTACGGAATAATTATATCTAATTTAAACATTTTGTAAAAGGGAAAATCATTACCTCTTAATTATAAAAATAAGAAAACTATTAATCAATGTAAAACGCAAAAGTTATTCAAACTGAAGTGAGAAATAAAGCCATTTTCTAATATTGCTAATGTGAGCTAAGGCCATGATGGCTTTATCTCCCAACTGAATGAGAGATAAGCCCATCATGGCCTTACCTCACATGGTATTAGGGGTTTTAACTTGTTAATCTCCTACACAAAATGTTTTAGCATTCTATTCATAGTATTTATGTGTTTTATACTTTTAAGTATGTTCAAGAATTATTACTTTTTGGTTGAGGCCTTTTTTAACTGCACAAGTGATTATAAGTTTTCAGTCGTCAGATGTAGACTTAGGTAATTTTTATCAAACTGTTCTTCCCAATGATGAGTGGGTGTACGTTTCCTAAACAACAACCAAGCAGCCGTATAGTTAAATGTGTTTTTATGCAGACTATGTGTTAGTTTTATGGCACATTATTTTTTAAACTTTGCTTCACGACTTCCACTGCAGATATTTGAGTTTACTAGTGCTTGTGTATTTACCTTTCCAGTACTGTCGCTTGAAAATATACTACTTTAATATGAATCCCTTAGAGGACCTTGAATGCATGCAAAGTTGTTATTAATATAAAGCAAAAATAACATGCAGCCAGCAAATATTATTAAATTTATCTGGGTTACTGGGATGACGAGTTAAAATTAATTTCTTTTTTTAAGGTCATATTTATGTTTCAACTACTATACGAGTAATCTGATTTAGAAAATGCCATATTGATGCCACTAAATATCCTCAGTAAGTCATAGCTTCTTTAAGATAACTCAACAAATCCGCTTATCAGAAGAATACGAAATTATGCGTTATTTAATTTTTTCTCAAGATTTGTTTCACTCTTGAACTGAAAATTATTTTTTCTAAAGCAAAAATTATAAATTTCTGATTTCAATGTTTTAAACTTTTATTTAGTACTACATTTTTTTTATTATTTTGATATAATGAAATACTAGCAGACTTCCACAATATAAGATCCTTATGTACTAAGCAAAAACGCGGCGAAAATTTATGTGCGATATTCGATACATAATTGTTTACATGGATGTCTTAACTGCTAAATAATATCTTATTGGAAACTTATTTCATAATATGGAAATTGTTCTTGACTAGTGCAAGCTTTACAAGCAGTTTACCAATTGTAAACAATGCAATGATTACAATGATGGCTGTGATAACATCTTTAATTTTAAGTCAGCTTAACACAGATTTAATAGTATCGGAAGTAAACTCAGAACATAAAATATTAAGTTTGTCTCTGCAGTAAATATTATTTATTAAGTTTAACTTACATGCAACATCTTCTTGCTCATCAAAAACTTTCAAGCCTTATCACGCATAATTTTGCATTTTTTTGTTGTACCATACTATGTTATATTTGCTATGCCATTCTACATTGTAATATGCGCGAATTAAGGGTGATGAAACTATTGTTTCACTTTTGCTCACGCACCCAACCGGCACAAGAAAATCTTACACAAACTTGTAACACAATAGAACGAAGTTGGCTAGATAATGAAAGCTTCACCGTATAAATAGAAGGCCATTACCAGACTAACATAACTGATGCATTTTAAGAAATATGAGAAGGTTATATACCTTGATTTAAAATTTTTTCATTAAATTTGCTACAACGGACCTGCCAAGGTAACGCACGGATAATCCTATGTACAAATGCCTTTAGTGTTATAGTCAGCCAAGGAAAAAGATATATTTTTCAGGTCTTTTAGTGGAAAAAACTAACAATATTATAGATTTGTATAGACTTTCCTTTACCTAGAAAATGTAAGCAGTAAAAAAGTTGTTTTCAAAAGTATTCTATTGTATTGGTTACTCGGTAAAAATTCTGAGTTAAGTCTTGAAAATAAAGTATTGCTTTACAAAGCCATCCTAAAACCAGTATGGGCATATGGGATTCAACTTTGGGGAACTACAAGCAACTCCAATATTGAAATATTGCAGCGATACCAATCTAAGACCCTACGAATGATAACGAACGCTCCGTGGTACATGAAGAATGGAAACATTCATCGAGACTTAAATATACCCTCTGTCAAGGACGAAATCAATAGATTCAGCAAAAGTTACCTCGATAGGCTCAGTAATCATAGTAATGTCTTGGCTATTGCCTTATTAGATGATAGTGAAGAAGTTGTACGGTTGAAAAGGTTTCATGTTTTGGATTTGCCTTTTAGAAAATAATGTTTTGATAATATGTACATATGTTATTTGATATATTTTTTTTCAAGTATTATTAAACATTCATAGAAAATTTTATGTATATACTATATTGTTATATATATATTGTTTTACTTGCATGTTTTGGTCTCACTGGAGATTAAAACAAATGTAACGTATTAGTCTGTCCTAAAATTTGCTTAATATTGTAAACTTTTATAAATAGATTGCAAATAAATAAATGAAAAAAAAAACAAAAAAAAGTATTCTATGTATATTTAACCCTGATAAGTTTTGTTTTGAAAATCTGTAAATCTGTATGCCAAAAGCATGAAGTCTTTATACTCCTTATCTATATTATTGTGGATTATATTTGTCAATTAAGTACACAGGCTTTTAGGCCTTAAATAGAAAAATGCTCATGATAGTTCTTTCCTTTGCTGGTTTGTTTCAGTGTGTTCTTTTGTATGTGTGTCTTTTTAATATTATTTTGTGTACAGGTAAAAAATTTAATAACACGAGCACTCTTTCGAAATATTAAATCATAATATTACACACACTTACTTTGCTTCATTTTTATTTATGAAAAATTACTGTTTAGCTTTGCAAGTGTGCGTGAATATTGAAATGTGGCAACTAGTTTTTAACATTGTTTACAATGTGCACGTAAAGCACACTTCCTATTGCATTTTTCGTATTTGTATCATGCATGCACCACTTCGGTATATTTTGTTTTATTTTCGCTGTCAAAGTAACAATCTAGTCCTACTGGATGAGTGTAGAATGCAAACAGATGCCAGCAGTACATTATTGCATTATGTCGTACTGGTGTTTGTACTTGCGGTTAATTATTAAAAGCGTAAAAATTAATAGAAGTTCAATATAACTTACAGCCTATATTGGATGGTTTGTGCAACGGTTTCAGTCGAAAGAATTGAGACGTGAACAGAATTATTATTTGCAATAGTAAGTTATTGATATTCAAACACATTATTTTGTATATAGCACCCACGGAGAATAATATTTCGCTCGGAATAAAGAATTTTATAGTCCAAAAAAATCTCCATTTTCATTACTGTAAAGTGTTGAAATATTACTGAATTATAGTAACTTCGTCCAATGTAGTTTACTGAACTGATATTTTTAAAAAAGAACTGTTATTTAAGAAAATTATGTTTAAATTATACATAATAACTTTAGTTATTTCTTTACGAGTCTACCGAAGCGGAATTATTATTAATTTAGCGTGTAATTTATTCAGCCTCAACTTCGTTTTTTATTGTTTCAATTAAGAGAGAAATATTTATTTTATTACTTTTTAGAATACTTAGAAAGTTAAATATTAGATACCAGCACATTGGAATACATGTATGTTTTGTGACGCTACGCACGTCAGTAGCATTTCCTGTGTATATTTGCCTATTTAACCCACCAGATTATGAAGAATTTAATACACTGTAACTTTTTTTCTTAATTTTCTTAATCTCTTTTTCAGTTTTTTATACGATTGCGTGTGTAGCGACCGACTAAATGCCTGTATTTCATTCTGCTGATATCTAATAAATAATGAATAATTCATTTGTTTAATTAAAACACTAGTTGATAAATTCGAAACCAAATAATTTAAATAGAAGGTATTAAATTCTCGGAATTTATATTTATTTTAAATTTTTAAAATAGTTCTGGTATATATTAAAATTTGATTCTATTCAGAAAAAAAGTTGTTCGTTCTTAATAAACGTCACTCTGTCATTATAGTCAAAACAAAACAAATCTTATGTTTTTATTTGAAACAATATTTAAAGAATTTATTAAACATAAATTTATGTTTATAATAAAATATAATATTCACTTAATAATTAGCATGAACTGTGAGAACTATAAATATGTAAGGCTTGCTATTTACAACACTATAATGTAAATAGCTGCGCAATGCAAATAACATAAAGCCTGAATGTAAAAGTAGGGGAAACATATGTTAGCTGAAAAAATGTATATAATTAGACTAAGAAATTAAAATGAATATTTACGGTATATTGGCATGGATATGTCTTTTCTTTTAAGATTTGCTTCAATTCTAAAAAAAAATTTTGGCCATAATTTTATTGTTTTATTTCAAAAATTTTACAGCCTTAAAAACTATTAAGGCTTTACAAAAGGTAATTACTACTGGAAATAGTTTAGATGGTTGTGGAGAAAGTGTAACTTGATGCTCATGTTTGAAAGTGACACATTAGTTCTTGTACGTGTTGAGAAAGTTCCAAACTTTTCTTATTTCCCAAAAAATTGTGAAATGTCCAAACAAACGCATTCCATTAATTTTTCTCACTATCTGTCATAGTCTTCGTAAAATTGGTGTCTTCTATTAACGATCTTATTTGTGGCCCGTCATATATTCCTGCTTTTATCTTCTTTGCACTCAGTTTTGGAAACTTGTTTGATAGGAAAAGGAAACAATTTCCACTTTTGTCAAGACCTTTCACGAATTGTTTTAACAGTCCTAGTTTTATGTGTAACGGAGGCAAAATTATATGATCCCTTGATACTAAAGGTGGATTTATCACTTTGTGTTGTCCTGGAACAAGCGCTTCCCGAGGAGGCCAATCTTTTTTAATCCAGTGTTGAGTTTTAGCGCGACTGTCCCACAAGCATAGAAAACAGGGGTACTTTGTATAACCACCTTGTTGGCCTAAAAGAATGTTTATCATTTTTAAATCAACACATATGAGCCAGTTATGTTCGGCATATTTAATTTTGTCTAAAACCAGAGCAATAGTTTTATATTCTTCTTTTACTTGCGTGGAATGTACAATAGGCAACGACCCTAATTTATTCCCATTATGTAAGATAACACATTTTAGACTCCGTTTTGATGAATCTATGAATAAACGCCACTCATTAGAAATGTAATTTTGTAATCCCATTGCAGCCATCAAACCAGATACATCCTTACAAACCACGAAGTCATCTTCTTCAGCAAAATATTGGAGGAGATTTCTTTCTCTTGAGCGGTAATAAGAAATGTTAGTACATTTTGTTACTGAGTTTCTTTCTTTTAGCCTAGAAGCTAAAATTTCTGAAGCATGTTTTGACAGTCCCAGGTCTCTGATAAGGTCGTTTAAATCATCTTGGATGAATAGTTTTGGCGCCTTTAACTCACATTCAAAGTCACTATCACTAATGTCAGTTATCGTCTCCAAATCCATAGCGTTCTCCTGAGAAGGACTAGGATGAGATTCAGGTGATATAATAGGGCTCAAAACACGTCTATGTGCGGACCGTATGGAAGTATATTCCCATTTGGCTCGATTTTTACGGTTAATACCAGTTATGTTTACCAAGAAAAAATAACAGTCATCGTGATGGTTCACGGGTTCTTTCCACATCATGGCAGTTTCGTACCTAAATCTATTCCTTTTCTTATTTGTCCACAAATGTAGAAACTCAAACAAAAATGATTCGGATCGTTCACACAAACTCGTATTGATGATGTCATATCAAATTATACTATGAAAACTTTAAAAGTTGGAAATTATGAACAAATTAACACGGTAAAACGTTGATTTTCTCGTGGTAGCTATAATAAATAAACTACAGCTGTTACAAAACAACTGGGGGCACATATAGGATCAGCGATACCAAATTAGTAAACATCAAGTGATAAAGGTCAATCATCAGACAAAAGTTGCAAGTTTGTTGTGCAGTGTTATCACTCCTTTATGCCGGCTACACAAGGAGGAACGTTAGAGGAAACAAATTTTAAAAACCTATTTTTATGTTTTGATACACATGATGCAACCAGACAGTAAACTGTAAACTAAACATCAGTTCTGCGTAAATATCACATATAGTATTAAAAAAATATACGAAGAAGAAAAAAAAATGATGTTAGTAATCTGCACAATTGATCATCAGATACAGACGAAGCAACATTGTGTTTAGAAACACAAAAATATAAAAGAAATATATGTGTTGGAAACTAAATATGAAATATTTCTTACGTATATGAAAGCAAACAAATTGTAGATGATGCAGCATTAAATGGAGCACGCTAATGTTTTATCTGATGTCTCCAGCAATACACCTGCTATTGTTCTCTTGCTGATCATGATATTCGTATAGGACAGACACCCTCAAAACAACATTACCGCTACAGACGTTCAATATTGACACGATTTTAGTGGAAACTCTTTTATAAGTAGAATAATCTTTCTTAATAATCCACTAAATGAGAGATGAAATACCAAGAAAAGTCTTATAATATACTCGTATAATGTTCTTTTTCATACAATAGAAACTGCAGTAGATTTGCCTAAAATGAAGGCCGTAAAAATTACAATTAAAGGCTTTCACTACAACTTTGCGGCTGTGGTTAAAATTTTCCTGGCCACAATCATTGTTATGGTATTGTGAAGAACTTGCTCCTTATTTTGATCTAAGTTCTTTTTACGGCCTGCATTTTTTGAGAGCAACTTTGCCTTATTTTACCATTTATGTTTTTGTGCAGATATTAAACTTACAAACACAAATCTTGATGACTATAATCAATGCCGGCAAAACACAGGCAATTTAGTTTATATTTAACAAGAGCACAAAACTTTCTTAAATGGAATAGCCCCAAAATCGAAATACATTGATTCCCTTTTTTGTTTAATTTAGCTCCGAAACCGTATATAAAAATTTTTAAGGCGAATTTTAATGATTTTCCTTTTTATTTTACTACCTTTGTCCATATGACGAATATTCGATTTATTAAAGTCACTGCAAGAACCTACTATATAAGGGAAACCGTTTTGTTAAGTAGGCCAACAAATGGTTGTCCCATGCCATGGAAGTGTTACGAAAAAGCAATCATTATTTTTCTTTCATATAAAATTTTTGCAGCTTATTTTTGTGTCTTAACCGTAAAACAAAACCCCATTCAATTTTGTTATTTGTAATGACTCCTTGAAAGGTTCTAGTTTTCCTTATTGCCTTTGACTACAAAGTAACAAAATTGATTTTTCAGTTTTCCTTTTATTACCTGACAACTGTTTGGTGATATTGTGGTGATATGAAAGAAATCTTGACTTAAATTGGTTAGGTAATTTTAACAGAAGATGAAGAGAATTTTAGAAGAAAAAATCGCAAGTAAAACAATTTTATTCCACAAAAAATGTTTTTGTTATTTTTCTCACAGCCCTTGTAACTACAAACTTGTTTGGTTTTTTTTAACATAAAATGAAATCTCTATTAACGCCAACCAATCGGCACGATTATTTGGACACCCACATAGAAGCTTCATTGCCTTGATATATTTTGACATTGTAAACATTGAAGCAATCTGTTACATATCACGTATCCCAAGTTGGCTGTATACACACTCTGTAAAACACTAACGATTAAAAGCCAAAACCACGCTTTAATGATTTAACAAATTGCGAACAGTTATAAAAAAGTGTGGACATGCACAGGTTACAAATAAGAAGGATTATTCTCTTAAAAATTTTGCTTGGGAATTGTAAACATACATTTTTGTTAGCGACAGGCATACCAATTTTTTGTCAGACAATTTTTTATAAAAATTTTAATAATTTATTGTTTTAGGTCACCAATCTTTAATCTTTATCGATGGCGTTCCTGATCAGGGGGAATCTCAATCTACAATAAGTAAACTCGGCACATGACCACATACTCGAGAACGGGCCCGGAGTAAATCTTAAGAAGACAGGGCTGGTTCTCTCTACCAGAAGGTATAAAATTCTGGAGTTTAGGCTGTCAAAAATGGGCAGCGTTCCTCTGGAATCAGCGAAAGAAGCCAAATATCTATATAACAGAATGAGGAAAGATGTAAGTGCATTCAATGTATTCAAATGGACCTTTGGAAGAAGATGGGGACTCCAACCGTACATAGTACATTGGATGTCCACGGCGCACAGTGGCTGAAAATCGTTTTTCCTTGACCAAAAGTCGAATTTTTTTTGTCACCGATTAAAATTTTTACGCCTTTTTGGAGGTAATATATCCATATTAAGGTAACCAAAAAATTAGGTTAAACTATTGATAATTGTGGGCGTGGCATGCTGTCAAACTCAACTGTTTTTTTAATTTCGGAGAAAGGTGTTTTTTATTTATTTTTTGCCAAAAATAAATGGTTACTACTCGCAAGCTATCATAGATAATGGCCTGCGGTCTTTATTCTAATGTTAGTAGGATTATAGTCTTTAGGTGTTGTAAGTGGTTATCGCTCTAGCGTTTAATATTAGGGGCGTTATGAAATATTTATGAAACTACTATATTTTTCTGAAATTTAAACTTTAGTGGAATAGAACTTCTAGCGAACAAAAGGGAACAAGAAACGTATACCACCCCAAGAAAGGTGAAAGTGTCTTCTTTAACCCTATATATCTTTTGCACCCGCCACGACCCGCGGGTAGAACACTTTTTTAATTTTAATGAAATTACTCTCAAAAAATTCAAATTACGATAATTTAAACAGCCCTATAATTACTCGTATACAATGGTGTATTAAATTTTCACTTTTTCGCCTAAAGGTTTGTTTTTTTACTTTAGACTACGTAAGACTAAAATAATTAAATATAATACCTGCGAAAGGGTTTTATGGCTTTGTTTTGATCAGCAAAAAATTAAGTCATAAAAATATCACAATAGGTTCAACAGTAAACATATGATCTCTTTCTAATATACCTGTTATCAACTGTTAGGGTCAACCAAAGTCATATGAAATTGAAGATCAATGTGTGAATAACATGTATCTAAAAATGTATAAAACTACGGATTCGATAAGGGATTACTCAATAATAATTTAATCTAGAATTTTGGAACGAATTTCCGTCATCCCTTGTCAAGTTTGGTTTGGAGACAAACCGGTTTCGGCTATGTGCCATCTACAGTGTCATTTTTCGTTCAGAACGAAAAATGCCATCTTCAGTGTCATTTTCAGTGTCATTTGTTTGTCTCCAAACCAAACTTGACAAGGGATGACGGAAATTCGTTCCAAAATTCTACATCAAAACTCCCTGTCGGAATATGAAATCAAGAATCAATAATTTAATCCTTTACGTGTACGGACGTATATTTGCAAGTGATAAAAGATAACAGACTCAAATAAAAATATTCAGAAAAATATGGAGAGCTTCGGTTATAAAGAACTGGCCGAAGAGTATTTTAGAAATAAAAACCAGGAAGATGTTCTTAGTTACGTTAAAATTAAACTAAAATTCGCGTAGCACCGAAATACAAGAGCAGTTATCTAATTTAGTAAAAGTACTAAAAAAAAAACGCTACAAAGAAGTTAGCTAAAGTTAGTAAACAAAAGTTTTATATAAAAAGTGAGAAGTGGTTAGAAGGTCAACTTACTGTCGCTGCAGAAACAGCAAAGCAAGATAAGGTTGAAAGACCACGCAAATCATTGGACAACTGCAGCGATAGATCTAAGAGGCGGGAACTTAAAGATGTTAATAATCTCTCCTACATCAATTACGATCACTGAACCAATTAACAAAAGTGGATATCATTGAAAAAATTATTAAAGCTAGTCCAGTGAGAACAAAACGAGTTCTTAAAAGTATACCAACTCCGAGCGATGCAAAGCAGTACACAAATGAGGAGGCATTAGCCTTATTTCTGGATTGGAAATTAACTAAACAGCCGAACGCTTGCTACAATCAATACCAGGAAATGCGTTAAAGAAATATGGAAACACAAAGCTAATTCTTTTTTGCAAATGGGGATGTGATGGTTCTTCGGGACAAAAACAATACAATCAAGTTGTATGTGAAAATATTTCGGACTCATATATTTTGATGGTATCATTTCTACCATTGCGATTGAAACAAATTTTGGAAGACTCAGAGCCTTCGACTAGTACAACGCAAACAATGGATATTTGGAAAAATAAGACACCATCTTCTACGAAATACTGCAGGCCAATCAAATTTGAATTCAAAAAAGAAACTCGTGATGCTATTAACAAAGAAATTACTGATATCAAGGCCCAAATCGCAACACTACAGCCATTACAATTACAGTTAGATGAGCAGCAAATTGAAGTAAGCTACCAATTATTCCTTACAATGATAGATGGAAAAGTAGGTCAGGCTTTGACTAACACGAAGGCTGCATCCAGCTGCATTATATGCCAAGCAGCATCAACCCAATTAAACCAAGTTCCGACAAAATCATTAGATAATCCTGATGCATATGAATTTGGATTATCACCACTACATGCAAAAATACGACTTATGGAACATATACTAAAAATCAGTTATAAAACCAACAAAGAGTTAAGAAGTTCAAAAAAAAAAAAAATGTTCAAGATGAATATCGCAAAATTGCATTGATTATAGATCAGCCAAAACAAGGGTCAGGCAATACAAATGATGGCAATACCGCACGAAGATTCTTTTCAGATCCAGAAACAGCATCTGAAATACCAGAAGTGGATTTGAACCTTATTTTGAGATTTATAATAATCCTAGAAGTACTTGCGTGCAATGAAGAAATTGACTTTAGACAATTTGGAGATTATGCAAACGAAACTGCAAAAATATATACAACCAACTACCCATGGAGAAATATGTCTGCAACAGTTCACAAAATCCTTTATCATGGAGAAGATATCATTAAATATCATTTCGTGCAACTTGGAGATCTATCAGAGAAGGCTCAAGAAAAAAGGAACAAGGATTACAGATTTTATAGAGAGCACAATACTAGAAAAATTTCACGAAATTCCACAAATGAAGATCTATTTAATATATTATTGGCAACGACAGATGCGTTCATCTCCAATATTCGAAATCGATAGAAAGTGGAACATCGGGATTTAGATGAAGAAGTCGAAAAACTTCTAAAGAACAGAAATAGCACAGAACAAAATATAGAATATTTGCAATCAATATTTATGTCAAATAAATAATAATTATAATTGCCTTTCATTGTTATTTAAGTACGAAAAACAAAGTATTAGTAAAAAAATAATAATAAATAGAACTTACCATTGTTACAAATGCTATTAAAATCTATTGCAGTTTTTATTCTTAAAATGTTTTTTAAAATTATTAAATTTGACAGCAAAAAATAATAAATTTTTCTGTAGTAACAGCAAAATCTTCAGTTAACTTTAGAATTTTTTTTTTTATTATACAAATTTTTTTGAGTGTAACATTAAAAAAATTCCAATATCACAAAAAATAATTATAATTATTCTTAAGTTCCAAATATTAAATTTTTTAATATGTAAATAAAAAATAATAAACACATATTGCACTCCAAAATTTAAAAAAATCAAAAGTTCAACTTTGACCTAGAAGTCCTTAAAAGGTCCTCAATCAATTTTAATGTAATTATCCATTAAAAAAAATTACTTCAATATTTTGATCGGTTCAAAAGTTACAGAATTTTGGCCAATGAAAAACGATTTTCAGCCACTGAGCGTCGAAGGTCAGGCCTATTCTCATGTATGCAGAATTCTGGGGTGGTAAGTGGTAGATACAAAATTGCACCTCTCTGGGAGAAGCAGACTTATTATTTGACCCCTGTTATGGACTTCGACAAATCCTGTATTGTTGAAATACCAAGAACGGATAAGTGGAAAGACAACTCCGGAATTCTAAACAATGCGGTTTCGAACTGTATGGGATGGCTCCAAGGCAGATTGGACTGGATCGGATATCTTCTATAAGGATCTTGACCTTTCCCTCTCACTTAGGATGCCCGACAATACCAGGCGGAAATATATACTATATTAGTAGCAGCAAGCAATTTAAGGAACTTATAATGAAAGAGACGACGATTTTTTGGACAGTCCATCCGCCATTAAGGCCCTTGGTTCGAAAGTGGTGAAGTCGAATGTACTGACGAATATTCTTGCTCTGGCATTCGTAGAAAGAATGTGCCAGTACCACGCTGAATGCACAGGAGAAAATGTATACACTCCTAGCCGAACTTTTAAATACTCTACGGGAATGATCGCCAAAAGAATCGGCCCGCAGGTGGTATATGATAACCACTTCCACATTGCTCAAAATTCCTTGGTCCTCATTAAATAAAGAATTCGAGTTGGCTTCATACCAGGACACTATATGATTATTCGGATGTCTAAGCGTATTGGAATCTCCCATGGTGAGAGCTGGAAAAAAACCGGTCGAAAATGATTATATTAAATTGAAATGATATGAAATGATATGAAATGAAAAAACTACTAAATACGGTGCCAAAACTAAAGATTGCAAAAGGACCTTTGCACTGGAAAAACTCCGTAGTACAATTTGAGTAGTTCAAACTTTTTGAAGGATATTTAAGATTCGGCACAGCCATATGTTACGTTTTTTAACACTGGTTTGAAACCACTGTACAATTTCTTGATATTTTATCGTCTGTATGTATTGAAAGTTATTTACTGAATTTTGCCTTTACGTAAAGTGAGTTGTATGTAACTTATTTCAATATCATTGCATACTTACATGCAGACGCAATAATTTATTTTTTCCCCATATCCTGGTATGTATTTATTGCGTATTACGTTTTAAATCGAAGTATTAAAGACCCAAGATTGCTTTTTTTATCTTAACTTTATTCGTGTATATCGTCAGAAAGAAGACATACGAAAACATTAATAATTGCAGCATTAAGGAAATATATAAGCAGCTACGAAATGCTGGTAAAGATACAATAAGAAATGAAAGCAAGTAAAATCGTGAAATGTGAAATGTTCTATGGAATTCTTTTATTGCAAATATTGAATTAAAATATATTGAATACACTATCGCATTGGATATGGTAGTATTTTGAATGTGACGTCGTATCTTTTGGTTGTATCCGCATTTAATTTGGACTTCACATTTACTTTAAAACACACAACCATGCACACATGTGTATGTGTATGAATTCGTATGTATTTACAAACCAGTTTAAAATAGACGGGAACTTTTTCATCACTATTCTTTAGTGTTGGTTGGTAATTTAGCAGCCGGTTTTCTGTGTTCTTCTTTTGGCCCGACCAACTAAGGATTATTTGATAAAAAATTTTTTATTTGAAACTTATACGAGCGAATGTATAACAAAGGATGACATGGTGGAGATATTATGGCAGTTCTATACTATCACTTTGACTTATTTGGCATTTAAGCCGACAGATATCTTAATTAAAAAGGTAAAAAAAATATTGAATTTTAATTTATATTGCACAGAGATTAGTAATAGTATTAAAGCTGCTGAAAAAACGTTAGCTTTTCCCAGGAACATCTATATAATATATCTTTGGCTAAAAGGTAAGTTTATCATTAAAGCAAATGTGTCGCAAATCATGTCAAAATATTTTTGATATGATTTTGCTTTAAACTTTGAAGCAGTTTAAGCACAGCAATTTCCTTGAACCTTTTCTGAAATTATCAATAAACTTTTCGTGATATGCTGAACTAAACTAACAGCAAAACACGCATATAGATTTGATTATACCCAAGAATATTATTTGCAATATTATTATATATGAAAATATAATGTTTAAACATTTTTTAAGTTGGCCACTTTGTAAACCGGCCAGTATTTGTTGTACTCTACGAATTTTTTTTTTGACATGCACCCGACAATGATCAAAAATAAGTGACCAGCATAGAATAATGTAAATCAATTTAAAAAATTTAGATCACGTAGAAAAGGTCTTAAATAATTTTTTTTGTATGCTTAATTTTTAAATGTTAAAAGCCGAAAAATTTTGGGATCAAAAGTAAGTTCATTTGGAGCACGTCAGGTTTTCACATTTATGGAGAGAGGCAAGATCTAAGCCTTCCTGGTAGCTAAATGAGTATATTCCATTTAAAAGACGGTCAGAGAGTACCGGCAACCAATAATTTTTTGAGAAGACCATTTATTACTTTGTGAACTGTCCTCTCCGCAAACATATATTTGATGATTTTTGTATAAATTTAAAAAAAAAATTTATTTTTTTAGTTTATTTAAATGAAACATGTTTTTTTTTGTTTCTCTAATATTTTTATTTACAAAATCTGTATCTTAAAAGAATGAATAAAATAAAGTATGGGTATCTTTTGGAATAACTTTAAAAGACTGATAACATTTCAATTAAATTCTTACATTTGAAGCATCTCCTGGTGAAACCTCTCAAAATTACCTGTTGACTATTCTCAATCCATATCTGGAAGCCTTCTGAAGTATACAGAGATTCAAAAATTGTGTCTTTGTACATGTAATTAAAGGCTTTGCAATATGATGATGCAGTTGTTTACTATTTGCATTTTTATGAATCGCTGAATGGCTTCAATGCAATTTAAGTATAATTTCACTGGTTTGATTTTAATTTATAATTTTTTTAATGTGTTCCTTTCATTTAACATTTCACATTTCATTACTGAATATATTCCAGTAAAAACGAAAGGAGTGTTGTGTGTTTTCGCATTGAAATAATAAGAATAGTAATTATAATAATCATATTGATTTTGTACAGTTTCGCACAGCATTCAGCGTAAATTGTAAATTGTTTTGGCCATAGTGCAAAGTCCGTTTAAATCTTTGTCATAATATTTATGTCATGAAAAAACTCATTTTATGACTTTTAAGCTTAAATGCAAGGGTTAATGGTATATAAAAAATATATATAAAATAATTTATTGTGCACAAGGATACAACCTATGTAGAAGATGAACAGCTTTCAATAAAATTATGGTAGTGTATTCTGGCAAAAAATTGTGCTAAATTAAACTTTTTATAGATTGCATGTCTTCAAGTATGTGATTTAAAATTAGATTAAGAAAATTTCATTATAAAAACCTCTTGGTTTTTTATGTTTGCCTTAGGAATTACGAGTAGAACCTTTAAGCTTCACAATCTTTTAGCTTTACAATCCAATTTCATGTGGTATCACAAGCACAATAATTTGTTGCTTTTCTTTTTGCAGTAAAACTGCCTTGCTATATATTTAACCACCTTTGTTTTCTGTTTTTCTAAATGTTCCTGATTTTTTAAAATTCTTAGTCGGACAAATTTCCGAATCTTTTTCGCTTTTAGTTTATTTTCGTATTCTCGATTTTGGTAAATTTTTGTAAATATTTTTTTTTTAATTTCAATTCCCAACCTATAAGCATCAGCATCAGAAACTAACATTATAGAAACTACAAATATATTTAAAAAAATAATATTCGTTACAGCGACATGAGAAATGTTTATGAGATTTCCAACACAAACAAAATATTATAATTAAAAATACTCTGATTCAAATGTTAAAAGAATGCACGATAGAAAATAACGAAATCATGCACTTAGAAGGAGCTGATTTATGCCAAAGAATGTTTGTTTCATAAATAATAGGCAAATATGTGCTACTTGTTGCCTTCTGTAGAGTGATTTAAATGTTGCACAAAGTCAAAATAGTTGTATGTATGTGGATGAATTAATAGGAGGCTGTGAGAAAATGGGATTTATGGTTTCGCTGTGGATAGATATGTTTATATAACTCGAATATACAAACATGCGTATGTCATAACCACTTACACTCATTAACCATAATTATAACAATATCTAAGTGTATGTTACATGTAACTATAAGTGCGTTTACTTGTTGTAGTTTGTGTAACTCCAGTCACTTACTATACTCGTTGTTTATTTCATAACATTAATTTAAAATTTTTTTAAATTAATTTTCTAATTACTCTTCGTAACTCTACAGCTGCGCTGTAACCGGTGGTGTTTCAGTATAATGCGCAAATTCAAGACAGCAAAAAATTTATGTTATGTATTATCACTTACTTAACCATCTGCGTTTTCAGGAAAAAGATTATTAACGATCTCAAACACAAAAAAAAAATTGACCATGTGTCGCACTGCCGTTCATTGAACCAAAATAATTCTAATTATTAATTTAAAGGCTTAGGGCTTTCTTGCAATACCTCTCTTTTTGCACTTCAATTAAAAAAACATAATAATATATTACCAATATACAATATACTCTTGCATACTGTCGCCAAATTACCCAGTATAATTTGATTTGTTTAAGTAGGATGATAGTAGGCGACATAGAATTTAAGCTCCAATTTATGTTAAGCACATTTGAAACAGCTATTGGACCTACAGTTACCTTCAAATTGCTACTTACCATTTCCTCAAGGCATGAGTATGATGTTGTGGTGGTCGAACATAAGCAGTAAGTACCATGGCTGTCGATGTGTGAATATGTCAAGTAAAGCAGCTCTTCTCTCATTTTATGTGTGGGCGATTCTGTTTATTAGCAACGTAAATGCTACAACTACCAGGAGTGTTTCATTTTCATTTTAGCTTAATTCAGTGTTGCTGCAAGTAATGTTTCTGTTGTACTAATCTTCTTACTACTTTTTAATCAGCACTTGCCGGTGGCTTTAAGCGCAAAGTATTGACATGAGTATTAATTCTACATTTTTTTTACACTTCACATGGGCATGTAATGTATCTTAGATTATGTATTTGGCAAAAAAAAAAAATTGCAGTAAGATATCGTTGGTAGCAGCGAGAAGAAAATTGATTTAATTTTTACTTTAATATATGAAAATATCCATTAGCATAGCAAGGAGCTGTGGAGTATCGCTCTGCGTTGCGTTTAATAGTTTTTAATAACTTATCTTAATAAGTTTTAGATTCGTCAGGACTAATCAAATATATACCTAGAAGCAAACATCATGCACGTTTTAATATTTTTATAATTGTTTATTTTTCATGTTTTTCAAAAAGCTATAAACACCAGATCACTAGTTTTACTAAGCTGAGTTAGCTTCGGAGCATTCGTAGGTGCACGCAAGTATTGGGCGGGAAATCATCTATAGTGGTACGGCGTATATTGCTCACAACCAAAATTGAGAACTATCACGAAGTAGCATTGCGATTATAAAAAGTAAGGCAACATCGTAAACAGGGAGTGCCGCACAATGATATTTTTATATTTTTTTTAGCGTAGTGAACGATTTGGGAGTAGACGATACGTGATTACAGATAGGGACGTATCCGATACCGATGTATCTCACATATTTCAGGTTTTCCGATATATTGGTTTGGGCTAAAAAATCCTAACTGTTGCTAGTAGAAATCACTAAATATTTAAAAGTGAACATGAAGCTGAAGTCGTGAAAAATTTCAAATATCAAAAAAAGTAACACATTAAAAAATAATTAAAGAAAAATATCTCACAAACAAAAATCTATAGTATAATATTGTTTATAGTAAACAATATTAACACGAAGCTGAACGTGCAAATATTTTGTCTCGTATCTATCGGAGGTCATATTCTCTCTTAATTGAAGGAATAAAAAATGAACCTGAAAAAATTTATTCAGCTCGATAAAATCGTAAACAAATAATTTAAAAGTTAAAACTTTATTAAACAAATTAAGAAAGGTGAAAAAATGGTTTTTTTATATTCACAAATTCATACCTTCATACAAATTCATATCTTTTGTTAACATCTTTCCCAGAAAATATGGCAAAGTGTTTGCTATAATATTTTATGGGCACATCAGTTACAAACCTGGCATAATTCACTATTTAATTTTTCAATATATTGACGTTTTAAGGGAAAAAGATGGGTTTTTATGTACATACATACATATATATGTATATGACACAGATACATTGAAACCCAGAACATCCTCGAAGTGAGAAATATCTGCTTCATGTCTTTTATCTGTTAAACACAATTGTTTAAATTTTTTGTTTGAATTTTAAAATAAAAATAAAATATTTTATATTTGAATAGTTAGTATATATTCGTATATAGGTAATGTTAATAAATTAAATGTATTGAAGTAACTGAAAAATGGCACTAAAATATTTTCACGTTTCCTATCTTCTTAAATGGTGACCTAAAAATAACATAGCTTTCTAATTTAAAAAAATATATATATACTACAATAGCCAGCAAATATGATGGAGAATAGCCAATATGATGATGAAGACAACCAATGCATAGCACAAAATAAAACATATCGCGTGTTGTTCTTAAATTGGCTATACTTTTGTGTTTGTTTGTTTTGCAGTTTCATCATTACTAGATAGACAACAGAAAACCGCTTGCACATTGCGCAGATTTAAGAAAAATGGTTCAAATCATGGTATTTATTGCGAATTTCACAAGAAAATATTGTTAAGCGATGAAGCTCATTTAAAGTTAAAGGGACACGCCAGTAAGCAAATTAACTAATTTTAATTAAAAATAAATTATTTTATAAATTATAAATAAAAACAATTATCATATTAATATAATAATTCAAATAATCCAAATATATATTATTCCAGGATTCGTTGGTGGCTTGAATTCGAGATTCTTTATCGCTGAATTGGCTTCCTGAACCCCAAACATTTTCTGATATTTTTAGGTAGAGTGAATATGGTGGTAAATTATAAAGACGTACATTTTGGCATGAAAAGAACTCTTTTACAAATCTGGTATTATGTATAAGAGCATTGTCTTTTTGTAGAATCCAGACCATTTCTTAACCCTCTCTAGAGAGCTGGCAATTTAAAAATAGGCCCTCTTATCATATGGTTAAAATAAAATGTGCAAACTAAATTTCTTTTCGTCACTAAAAACGATAATACGAGGTGTGGCTATTAAATAACGAGACTGACGCTGTTACAGAAGAAGTGCGCATGCGACAAACGCCAGCAACCAACAGCTGTTATCGTGAAGCCTTCTCTTTCGAATGTAGTGCCTCTCGCTTCTGTGAACAAATCAGTACAGCCGTAGCCTTCGTTCGCATTAAAGGTGTTTTTTTGTTTCGCCGGAAAAATGTAAAGTGTAACAGTAGAGCAAGGAATTGTTGCGAAATTTCATGTGAAACTTGGAATAACCGCTACTGAAACTTATAATTTATTGAAAGAAGTGTATGGCAATGAATGTTTATCGCATGCACGTGTTTTGAGTGGTTTAAGTGTTTTAAAGATGGCCGAGAAGACGTTCAAGATGATTCACGCCCGGGTCGCCCTTCCACGTCGAAAACGGATGACAATATCGAAAAGATCGGTAATCTGATTCGATCTGACCGTCGGTTAAGTATTCGTGCGATTGCTGAAACTGTACGAATTGATAAAGAATCCGTACGGCAAATATTACCTAACAATTTTAACATGCAAAAAGTGTGTGCCAAAATGGTGCCTAAAATTCTCACATTTGATCAACTGTTTATTCACCGGATCTTGCGCCGTGCGACTTCTATCTGCTTCCTAAGGTGAAATCTGCATTAAAAGGAACAAGATTTGAGTCTGTTGAAGCTGTGAAAGAGAAAGCGGCACGCATCCTGAAGGAGCTGACAGAAAAAGACTTCCAGCACTGTTTCGAACAATGGAAGATTCGCATGGAGCGTTGTAGGGATAGAGGAGGGGTTTATATTGAAGGTGATAATAAGTACAAATGTATGAAATAAAAATAAAATGTTTTACAGCGTCAGTCTCGTTACTTAATAGCCACATTCGTATGCCAATCTTTGCGTATTATTCAGCAGGTTTTTTTCTTTAAACCACATATAAACAACTTGCAGTGGTTCTTTTCACCGTTGAAATATTTGCCAGGATACCAACTTGAGATTTTATTTTTTTGCTGAAAGCGCAGAGTTTGATGTAATTTTTAATACATTTTTATTTTCTGTTTGAGTTAAAGTGGTTGGAATCCTTTGTGACTTCGCCCAACTTACTGCGCAATGGCTCGATAAAACATCCTTTCAAAACATCGATTCTCTCTCTATCCTATATATTTAACATACTTTCCTTGTCCACTTTTTACTAATGTTTATTAGAAACTAATTTTTGACTACTACTAGCTTATTGTAAAGTGGTTCTAATAACATTAATGGTAATATTCTTATTTATTTAGTATCTTTTGAAAAACGACTTATATATACTGTTGCGATAAACTTCAATATTGTTGTTCCTTTATTGGTATCCTGAAGAAAGTACTCGTTCCGATAACAGAAACATTTTAGCAGACGACAGAAAACTCACAAAAACATGTCTTACTAAAAACAGAAATTGAAAGGATCTAATTATCTGCTGGATACTATATGTACTCGTAAATGAAAATATATGTATTTTTAGGTATTTTTTTTGTTAAGATAATAACTAAAAATTATATTACAATAAAAAGTAATACATGAAAAGCAGCTAGTGTAAGTGATTATGTTTAATGCAATTCTGTAGTCACTAAATACACTGCTACATTAAATTTTATTTTAGTTACTTTGGACTTATATTCGCAAAGCTATCTTTATTTCAAATATGTGCATATACACATTACTTTATATTTTTCAAACACGTTGAGCGACAAAACATTTAAAAATTCAGTCAGCAATCAGTTTTTTTGGCAAAACGTTATAAATTCAACTGATTTGCATGTATTTAAGACTTTCGATTTTGTACAATAAAGAGTTCGGAAACTTTTAAATAGTGAATAAAATATATTAGAAATATGAAATGAAATAAAATACGGTGGGGGTAAAAGTTATACTCGTGCTTGCAATATAATTTGATAGTAAAAAGCAAATTAAAGTAATCGAAAGTAATGAATATTTAAAGAAAATTAAATTTTTCATTAAGAGACTCCAGCAGTAGCAGAGGTTGGTCTTTAAAGAGATTAACACAAAGTCCTTTTATACTGTGATACTAAAGGACATTTTTTATACCAAAGCGTTATGTAGAGATCGGTCTCTAAGCGGAGATAGAGAATTATTTAGAAGGTTTACTTAGTAGGCGAGAAGTTATATTAAGCTACACGTATATGAAGACATCAATTTTGGTAACCATCTACATTACTGGACTAACAATAAATCGCACCTTAAGCGCAAAAATCAAAGGAAAACTAGGTGCAGAGGACAATTCCCTTCAAAAATATGACAAATTATATTTGTACTGTGTGTATCGAATCAAAAGTGCTCAATTGCCTCTGTTTTTTCGGCGAATACAGGCGACTTTAGATATCCGTAAATAATAATATACGTTGGTATAGGTCCACATCTTAAAATCAATAATTCGCCAAATGTTTCCTCAAATATCTAGTGCAATTATTTATTTAGTCTACCTGATCGTGTACTTTAACATTCTGAACATTATCATTATTGAATGCATATAGATGGATGAGTTCACTAGCCTATAAAGCTAACTATGTAATCGTGTTTTGTCATTGACTTCGCTTTGACGGACAATTATAAGTATCATCGATTGCACCACGTAATGTAATATGAGTTTCTGTAATTTAGTTTTTTTTTCGAAATAAATTTCAAATATTTATTTGAACAAATTTGTCGAAGCGAATTTTTTAACAGTTAAGAGAATATTTTTAATTTAAAATCAAGTTAATATTTTAATATTTTGATTAAGAAATAAAAAAAAATAATTTTAATAACTTTATAATTTTAGGAATACTGATTAACATCGGTATTCGCGCCTCAAAAATTCCTCGATATATTTGAGTTTAACTTCTTGCCTTTAAATACCACAATCCATAATGTGGATTGTACTTCTGCATATTTAATTTTTACATTTTGGTCAATATAACTCATCTTTGGAAATTATTTTATACGAAGCATTGAAATTTATTACGTGGACTTGGTTTTCGTTCCACTATGCCTCAGACTAATCGCTACATTAATTACTAGTACTACTTTGCTAAATAAAGATATATATAGTATATACTTTACTATATATAAATATATGTGTACCCCATAAATTCTATTTAGTTTTAATCCTATTAAATTACTCTAAAATTTCATAGTAATTTTTTAATATTTATTTTTGTATTTTGTCATCATTTTGCTAATACATTTTTGCATGTTGTCCATTGAAATGTGCAAGTGTTTTAGTTATTTTATTGTTTTTGTTTTAACGTATTTACTATGTTCATTGGAGTTTTCGAGTTCTGTCAGTGACCTTTAAAACTATAAAGTTAAACAGTCAGTAAATTGCATGTATAAGGAATTGATAAAGTTTTTATTGTTTTGAATTTTCTTTAAATTGTTTT
Organism: Phania funesta; assembly: GCA_963932375.1. Taxonomy (NCBI): domain Eukaryota; kingdom Metazoa; phylum Arthropoda; class Insecta; order Diptera; family Tachinidae; genus Phania; species Phania funesta. The sequence continues at coordinate 35,643,153 of OZ010655.1, forward strand.
AGAAAGAGAAATTTGTGTTAGCAGACTTTTAAGAATTTGACAGTATAATTCGATTTTTATTTCTTTAAGAATATTATTTTACAAATTGGTTCAGCAAACAAATAAAAAGGAATTACTAGGGCTAATATTTTAGCATATTTTGGAATTATTTTACAACGTTTATTAAGCGTAAGAAAAGTTTATGAAACAAGTCTCTAAGGGCCAAGTTGCACGATATTGCGTGAGATTATTAGTCTTCCAAACGCTTGTGGCAGGCAGAATGGCTACTTTGATAACTGCTACGCGTACGCTACATATCCCCATCCTGTTGGAGCTAGATATTGTTCATGGTTGTATTCGATCGTTAGCACCCGCTGTTAATAACAGTGGATGCACTATCATCTACTTGGTTGAAGTAACGACCTATAAGGCTGCCGTTCCACAGTGTGATTTATCGTCAATCTAGGTGTACCAAATTATTACATTACGTTTGTGGTCAGTAAATAGACTGTAAAATTAGGCAAAGACATACATTTTTGTTTAAATGTATATCTTGAAAAAATATTTAAGGCAATAAATTTTACTTTAAAAATAATTACACACTAAGTGAAATTGAAGGCCAATTTACGTAATATTTAGATGAGTGCATGTCCGTTAAATATGTAATGAAAAATATAAGAAATTATTTACTTTTGTCAAAATTGCAAGAAATAAAAGCTAATAAACGGCAAAAACCTACTCGATTTTGGTTATATTGAGGACGAATATTTTCAAACTCCGCCGATTGGTATAATGAATGAACAGAATTGGCCGAATATAATTTTAAAGTTGAATAAGCCTGAACACCTATTCGACTCATTTGTTCTCACACCAACAATAAGATTTTATGAGATGACGAAATATTCACTTAACAGAAGGTAATTAGCATGAACAACATCACTTATCCAAGAAGATTTTGAACTGGTTTATTAATATTTAGTCACATTTACGCCCAAAAAAATTTTCTCGACAAGATTTTAAATATACAAAGAATCTAAATAAGTTGTACTAACGCTTCTCCAAAAAAAAGTAATACTCGTATAAAATATTTGAAGTAGTTTAATGACTAATATGTAGTTGAACTGATATTTATCATTTGTGTTGTGTTTATTTTTGTAGCAATGTGTTAGTTTTGTATTATATATTTAAAAGCTGTCGACCTTTCGTCCATCTAAGTTGTTAAAATATAGCACTGTGTGCTCCCTACATTGTACCAACCACTGATATTCTTGGACCACACAGACATTGGTATCATCCGAAATCCATCATGAAATAGTCAACAACTACAATTAGTAAAATAAAATATGTAAGCAACTAGTCACAACCCCGCAAGCATAATGTTAATTGTTGTCAAATTCTATCGAAATATCATTGGTAGTTACAATTAGTTATTAATATTATGCACCGCTATCAAGACATCCTTCTTGAATGTCAAATGAGTTCTTCTATTTTTCAGCAGCGATCCAACTAGTCTTAGAAATGTTTGTTAAGCATAAAACCACCTGCTGATGGGCAAAATTCACCTGTTTTGTTTTAGAACTCGGCATATAACAAAAAATCTTACATTATTGACCCTTCGACGAATTGTATTATTAATTTCAATTATGTTGTTCAAAAAGATTTGATCAAATATTTACATGAAGTATGTATGAGTGATACTAAAAGAAATATGAATTAAACGCAAGTAGTTAGCCTGAAGGTACGTTGACTTTTTCATTTCAATGCTTGTGTAAAAATTTACACACCATGATATTTATAAAAAATGTTGTGTACATTTTTAATGTTACTGTTAAACAATTAATTAATAATTAAAATGCCAACAATAGAACGGATTTTATGTTTAAGTGATTATTTGATTATGCACATATAATATTAGAATAATTTTAAATGCATAAACAAATAATTTTGAGGTTGAAATCGGAATATTGATGTATTAGTTAAATTTTATAAACACAATAATTTACTATTTCCATATTTTTAATGGTTTATATTCTGGTTTTGGCGGATATGTTTTTTTATTATTAGAGATATATAAATACGCTAATCAAGGCATATATTTGTTTTTGAAATTTAAATCTTTTTTCTTAGAATTATGGAAAATTGTTTCATAATTTATTTCTTAGTAATTGAATTGAATAATTTGTTTTCTGACCTAGTGCTAAAATTATTGAACTGAAAGTAAATATTTATATATATTATTTCAGTAATGGATGCATTTAAAATAATCCACACAAACACATATATATATATATATATGTATATAAATTTTATCCAAAAATTTCGGTCGGTAAAAAATTAAGATCAAAATGGGATCAAAGTTTTTGATATGTATAACAATATCTTATTTATATGGAACTTGAAATTATTGGTTACATTTCTTTCTAAATTCTTTCCCATATTAGAGAGGTTAAATATAATGCCAAGAACTGCTGAGTATGAAGATTATTTTGTAAACTGAAACCGCGCCAGAATATAAAAAGGAAAGATCTATATACAAGCTAGTTTCTGTATTCCGAGTGCAATGAAAAGTGCGGAATCGTAATAACACTCGGCATTTACTTTTTAGAAATTAATAGACAATGTTTATGAAAACACATGTAATCGCTTACGTTATTATGAAATTATGAAATTTTGATACAAAATTGCCGTTTAAATCAAATTTAAATTTAAGAAAACCAGATTCCATAAACATCTTTTATTTTAAATAAAACGAAAGAAATAATTCATAAGCCGCTTAAATATGTGGAAATTTCGACTTTCCAATAAAATATTGTGGACGCGTAACACAAAGCAGTATTAAAAATTTCTATTTCATTTAAGGAATTTAAAAAGTTACTGAAATTTTTTGGCAAGAACGCTATATTTTTGTCCTTTTACCGAAAAGATCATAGATTAAACCCCTATTTTTGTAATTATAATTTATAAAAAATACTTTGTTAACACAGTAGTGCTTGTCTAAGTTATTTTGTGCTTCTGTTGCAGATATTAATATCAGCAACGGCAACAACGAAGGCGTACGGCAACAAAATCCTTTGTAGTTTGATCTTGTAATGGTTGTAACGTTATGTCTGTTCGTATGCGTTCATAATTGCATGAACGCCTTTACACATATGTTTGTTTGTGCACCCACATTTTATGCCTTGAATGTGGGATGCAGCAATATTATATCTGTTTACACTTGTTGTAACCGTCTACGGGAATATGACGGATATAAACGGATAAAAAATAAAAAGTTATTTTAATGCCAGCTGATTGCTATGTTGCTATGTTGTAGATGCAACAAAACTTTCGTCAAAAGATGTCAGCAGAAAAAAGGAATTAAAGCATATTTATGTTTTCTTTTGGGGAGTTAACGTTAATCTTACATACGTAATGAAAGCGGTTACGTGTGCGCGATGAATATTTAATATTTATTATACGTTTAAAGTGTATCTAAAATCAATGTACAACTCTCTAAAGCGTATTCTAATTATAATGTTTAAATAAAAAAAATACGCATGTTGGCATAAAATTGTACAGCTGATTTAGAATGTTGTATTATAGTTTTTCATTTTCCGAAATATAATTATTTAATTTAACTTTAGTCTTTCAAGATTACGTAACACGTTCTTTAAAACGTTTATAGGACATTTCTCCTAAATTCATGCCATAGTATTAAAAATTGCATATAATTTGAACTTGTTGAAATATTGAATTCAAATGTTACCTAGGTTACAACATTCATATTTAATAATAATGTATATATCTATTCTACCTTTTGAATTTATGAACATTTTTATATTTAGTCGTAATAAAATATTCTAACGTGAAACAACATCGTCTTTTAACTTCTCCTGGAAGAACTTACAAAAGGTTATGGGCCCACGATTGCTCTAGTTAAAATTAATAATATTTTAAATAAATAAAAAGGACGATCGTGGAAAAAAATATCTCAGGATGAGTTCTTCTATGTACAATATTGAAAAGTTAGATGAAGCGAATTACGACTCGTGGAGCTTACAGATAAAAGCTGTTTTAATCCATCAGGATTTGTGGTCTACCATTTGTGACGAGAAGCCAACTGTACAAATTGAAATTACAGCTTTGATGAAAAAAGATGAAAAAGCTATATCAACAATCATTTTAAGCGTTACACCGATGCAAGTTTCATACATCAAGAATTGTCCATCGGAGAATGCAGTGTGGAGCACATTACGTGAGATACATAGACCTAAAGGACCGGCTAGAAAAGTTACTCTTTTTAAACAGTTTCTCAATATGAGAATGGGAGAAGTGGACTGTATCCAGCAGTACATTTGTAGTTTTTCTTCTACTGTGGAAAAACTAGGTGAAACTGGATATGAACTACAAGATGAGTTACTTACCATAATGCTTTTAGCAAGTTTGGCCAAGTCATACGAAAATTTTGTCATAGCTTTAGTGACAAGGGTTGACCTACCAAAACTTAGCTCATTGAAATTAAAATTGAAGAAAAAGGGTGGAAGAAGGAAGACTGGTGAACAGACTGAAAAAGGTGAAGTTGGTGCAAAAGTATTCATGTCTCACTCGAACAAAAGGTATAACAGCGCAAGTAGCAACAACAGAAGCACGAGCAGCAATAGAAACGAAAGGACCAATACTGATGCAGGCAAGCAAAAACAAAATTTTAACTGCTTTAAGTGTGGACGAAGAGGCCACTATGCAGCACAATGTAGAATACATACTCGTACTTGAGAGTATTGTAATAGCAATGACAATATTGCTGATATTTTAACTAAAAATTTGTCTAAGAATAGTCATATGAAATTAATTGAATATTTGGGACTTACTAATTTGTAAATGTATTTATAATGAATATGTTACTTAAATATGTGTGTTGAGGAGGAGTGTTGAAATATTGAATTCAAATGTTACCTAGGTTACAACATTCATATTTAAAAATAATGTATATACCTATTCTACCTTTTGAATTTATGTCAGTTTCTTTTTCCCTATATTTGAATTTATGAACATTTTTATATTTAGTCGTAATAAAATATTCTAACGTGAAACAACATCGCCTTTTAACTTCTACTGGAAGAATTTACAATAGAACTCGTAACAAACTTTTGAAATTGCTTTTATATTTCCACAATACAAAAATATCTGTCTAGGTGAGTGCTGGCTTATTGCAGTATGCAGATTTTGCAAAAGGAACACGCAGTAGTGCTTAGTTTGTTCGAAGGAACTAAACGAATTCTATTTTTGTATGTGCTAGAATCATGCATAGCTTTTTATAGTTATATAATTTGTTAAATATTACTCCATATTACAGGGTGCTGTGACTTTATATGGTGACATTCAGTTTTTAATCCTTTGATCAATGCCTTTTGTTTTTGTGCCCTGAGAGAACCAAAAAATTCCCACAAAAAGAAGTAGCATCATTAAATAGTAAGAACACGGATTTATAAAAATACCCTCAACTCGTCTAGTACCATGATCCCAAGTCTTAATATTTTTATGTATTGGAAAATTCAAATTTTTTAATTCATATTAAATAATTAACACAGTTGTCTGCCTTTTGTTGTTTTTAAGTCATCAAATATTTATCAAAATTGAGTGGCTCCTTTGAATATAATTATTCTAAAGAAAATCAATATCCGCAGACAGAGAGAAACAATTTGTAAACACCTTTCGTAGCAAATATTCTTTTATGGTAAACTTTTTAAACAAATTTAGTAAAATATTCAACGTGGCTTAAAGTAATAACACTTACAAATTTTAATCATGTCTTTATTAATTTTTTATTAATTTTCAATAACCGTAACAAATAGTTCAGAGCATGTCTGTTCAGTATTTAAATATAAAACCATAGCCCACAATTAGATCATAATATAATAATTCATAGTGAACCACCTTTGGAAAATCCAAAAATGGTTTATTAGTGATAAAATAGAAATAAATTCAAAGTCAGATTTGATACGTGTATGTGTCATGTAAACACGATTTAAATGCGTTGACAACCAATAAAAACCAAAGATTAAACTAAATATTAAAGTTTGAAATAAAATGGAATAAAACACAACAAATTTACCCCAAAAATCTCAATGTTTCCTATATTTACCTAGAAATCGCAGTAATATAAATTTGAGAAAAAGAAATAGGAATTTCACCCAAACTCCAAGTTCACAAAAAAATCGAGAAATTATTAAAAAATGTATTATTAACGCGAAAGCTTCAAACAACCACATATTTAAAAAAAATCGAATTTTTACATTACATAAAATTTGCAAATTTAAAACAAAGGTCGAAAATTAATTAACTGAAATTTTTTGAAAAGTATGATTACAAAAAGTAAAAATTAACACGACCAAGGAAATTCGCACACAAATCAAAAAGTCGGCCAAAAATTTTAATTACACCAAAAAACTTCTATACTTAGCAAATACTTTTAAAATTGCCAACCAAAATTATATCAAAATGTTTTTAATGCGCATCTAATGTGTTGCTGTCGTTTGTAAGTAACAAAGTTTTTGAGTTTTACGTCAAATTTTTTTTGTTCTAGAGAAATAGATCGCAATGTGCTGTAAATTTTATTAAGCCTTATCCGTTTTTATTGTGACAGATTTGCAGGATGTAACAATTTTATTGCTGCCGTTAATTTTATAGGTAAAGCTCTTTATATTTTAATGACTTTTGGTTTTTAACTTCTCTGCCTTCTGTGTAAGTTTTTGCTGCAAATGACGTGTATTTAGGTGTGTTTGTGATCAGTTGGCAAAATGGTTGGACATAGTTGTACTGTATAATAATATTTACTGTCTTTTGTTTTCAGCGAATACGAATTTGAAAAGTTCCAACTGCGAATATGAAGCAATATTTCAGCGTTATTGTTGTGTTCAAATTTTTGTACGAATAACGGTTATGATTCCTTGCGTCGTCGGCCTTATTTTGGATTATAAAAATCTAAATTGCGTTATTCAAAATTTAACAGTATATTAACTTAATTAAACATAATTTTATTGTTATAAAGAGAATCTTCTATTGCGTAAAATTTATTATCTGTGTTCTCCTGTAATATAAGAGTTAATCTTCTTCGGCTACACTTTGGCGTATTTATGTCGTTTTATATTTGTTTTACAGTTTTTGGTCATAAAAGCGGTAAAGAACAAAAGCGTTACGTAAAAAGCAGTTGTTTTATTCGTTTATCTCTTTCAAGATATATTATTACATGCGGTTTCTGTTCTATAGTGCTTGTGCGAAGCTTACAATGATGAAGAAGTAAAAGTAAACAAATTAAAGGGAAGGACGAAATGCAGCAAAAAACAAAAGGCATGAAAAACTTAAGTAATACATCACGTAAGCCATGACAAAGTTTCAAATAGAGATGCGTTTAGAGAAGAAATTATACTTCTTCCTTATTGTCTTACGTAAGGTTAGATGAACTTTCAGCAGATTTATTAAGTCTCTGAAGAACAACTATGTCGTTCGTAACAAAGTTCTGAAATATATTTTGTAACAAGAGATCATTTTAGCCAATGTGGCAACACTGTTAACTATAAGTTTGATATAGAAAAACGTAGAAAAATAAGTAGTATGTAAGAAGGCATTGTAAAGACAAATAAAGAAACTTAATATTAACGCGTGGAGTTTGAATATACATAATACTAATACTAGAAAAGTCAAGCCTTTTTCAATGCCCTAAAGCTCATTTTCCTATACCATACATGACGTTCGATTGAAAAATTATCATGTACTAAATTAAAGCTTTTTTCAAACCATTGGCATATATATGTCATATATTGTAATCGCTATATAAGCAACCTAGTTGGCTGTGTTTATGGGCGTGGCGTTTAAGAATCATCATTGAAATGTGTCTCATCTTATGGGGTGACTGGTGATTTTTTTCTCCACTCTCTCTAATCTATTATATGTAAAATTGTTATATGGTATAATATTATTTTATGGTTATTTTTATCATATTGATTCTTAATAATTATAGGAGGCTACCCCGCACATATTTTGAAATATCTTTCACTTTATAAATAAATATTTAATAAACAGTGTTTATTCTGTACCATCTTGCCATCACTGCAAGTAATTTCAAGGGATATTAGAGTTGTATAACTCACAAGTACAATAATCTTCTTTATTGTAGTTTTTACACTGTTTTTTAACCTTTATTTTCATTCATTATTTTGAATAGGTTATTAGTTTTTCGTAAAATTATTCCACACAAAAACATAAATGTGAAAATAACTCCAAGTTCCTATCCAAAAATTTTGGCCGTAAAAAGTTCTGAGATCAAAATGAGAATCAAGTTAAAATATGCTTTCTTAACAAAGGTTTGTTAAGCGTTAAGTTTTTTTGTAACTAATGTTTACTTTAAACCAAAAATAAATCTACAAAAGCAGATTGAATTGTTTTGTTTTAAATTTACGTACATTTGTATGAAGCTGCTGAAAGAACCGTAAATATATATGAAAGAGATATAGCAATTGAACATTTTTAAAATAAAAAAAGAAAAACAAATAATCTAACATAATTGCACATTTTATAATATAAACGAATGAACATGACTACTATTGAATTAAAATATTTTCGAATATCTTTGCTCAATTGTGGTGGGTTAATTGAACAGGATTTAAAAGCTTGAAAGGTATAAACATGTTGATCACATATAACTTTTTTTTAAAGATTTTTCAGCCGAAATTAAATGTAACTAAAATTGACTCCAGTTTTCTATTACAATGATTTGCCCTCTTTAATGCTGAGTGAAATCAAGTCCTGAAAAACGTTTCTATTCTTAAAAACAATACGTAATAATTAAAATAGTTAATTACTTTTGTTATTTCTAATTTATAAAATATTTAAAACAGTGTGATAAAACTGACTGCATACATTTTAAGTTCAATAAATATTAATAAACATATTCTGTGTTCTTAAATAATTATGTATATATTTTTTAAATAATAAATAACTGATAAAATAGAATAAATGTAAATTAAAATAAAAAGTGTTTTGCGGGTGAATTAAAAATATTTCCTTTCATTAGCAGGTTATAAAAAACAACAAAAAAACAAAAAAAAACACACATATACGTTACAAGAGCTTTGTATTTAAATGCGTATGTGTCAGAAATTCGTCTGCTGGCAACCATAAAACAGTCACGGATAGGGCACTCAGGGTAATGTGTGAAAATGTATTTTCTGGTGAGTGCGAAGGGGTGAGAAACAAAGAAATTAAACCCATATACACAATTTCATGCGATTCGATCCAAACTGTGAACGAAATTTTGCGGGTAAACAATAATCCTTTATATTCTTGCTTTTGAAATTTATGTGCAGCAAGTTGGCAAATCCGGTTATTCTCTAAAAAGCAGCCGGGAATGCTTGTGTTAAATTGCCTGGAAAATAAGGGGAAGACTTTTATTGAAATCTTATCTACAACGTTTCGTTCCTAGATGGCTTATTGGTTTCTATCTTACCGGTAGGCTCAACGTAATACATACATATTTGCAAATAGGAATCCAATTTTACGCTGGACTAAGAGGCTTCATCCGTCGGGGAGCGTCAAAAAGGTGAGTTTTTTTTAGGACAATATAAACAGTATTATTTTTACACTTAACATTGATTTCAAAACCAAAAAAGCTATTAATGTAACAGAATATTACTAGCGTAAAAAAATAGCACGATCTAACTTAATATTTCAAAATTGTATGTACTACACTAACCGTGTAGGCGACTGCAGCTAAGTTAAATGGGCTAATCAGAGATAATTAGTAGTAGCAATGAAATGAAAGTGTTTAGAAAGGAATGAGACATACAACAACAAGTAACTCATCCTACAAATAAAATCCTCACTGCCACCCGTTTCTTCGATTTTTAGTTTAGTTTTTAATTAAGCTTCATCCTATACTCAGCGGAGTAGCAAATCTTTTTGATGTGAAACTTGTATTGCATATCGCTCCTTACATATTCGACAGCATCCCAGATCATTCTAGATTACTATAGATTTTCAGAATACTCTAAAATGTTATGAAAAGCTCCAGAACAATTTTTTTACATATTCAAATAATGTTAGGCGTTCAAAATGTTTGAAAATTTGGAAGCTAAAGCGATAAATGATAAATTGTAAAATTAGTTGTTTTAATTTGGTAAATAATTATAAAAAAAATATATAAATTACTCTTGATTTGATATTCCGACAGGGTGTTTTGTAACGAATTTCCGTCATCCCTTGTCAAGTTTGGTTCGGAGACAAACCGGTTTCGGCTATGTGCCATTTTTAGTGTCATTTTTCGTGAACGAAAAATAGCCGAAATCGTACTTGACAAGAGAAGACGGAAATTTAGTTTCAAGAATATAATTTAATTTGCTTTATATTGAAAGCTTTTCACGACAAACCCCACTTTTAACTTTTGTAAGCAAAATTCCAGATATTTATCTGAAAAAGAAACGTGTTAGTTTGGAACATTTCATAAATTGATTCATAACTTTTTCTAAATAATTTAGGAAACAATATGCTAGGCATCTTTTAAAAAATGGGTATTGATTTATTTACAATTAGGGCTTTTTAATAAAAACTATTATTAGAAAATAATCGACCGTATTATATTTTCATGGAGTATGAGGTATATTTAAAAACGTATTTAGAATTATGTAGAATTTATAATTAAATTGTAGTGTTTTTTGTGCCAAGAATGGAAACATCATATTTGATACATGCATTTGAGCGAAATAATTTGCGAAATTGCTACGCCCCTCGCCTTGTATTTGTACTGACTGCTATGTGTTAGCATGTTCATCCCTTTTTGCTTAGCAGGAAGCAAATCGCATTTCAATCAATTTAATTAAGTAGGACTCTTTTTATTATATTTTGTTCACAAACACGTCGCCTTAATTTTATAATAAAAAAAATATTTGATACACATTATGTGATTTGGAATAAAATGTAATTATTACGCCCAACACACGGCACGTGTCCCAACTTCCAACATTTACAGTTCTATAGAGAATAAATAGAAACATTAAAATAAAATCCCTCTGCAATTATTTCACTCATCCTTTTTCTTATTTGAAAGTTAGGCGTCTTTTATGTTTTTGTTTTATTGTTATTTTGTATTTTAATTATTTTTTTATTCCTAACATTGGTAAATGCCTTCTATATTTTTTTTCTACTTTAATTTTTCACTTTTAATTGTCTCTTTCATCTTTTTTCCTCTTTATCTTTTTTTTTGTTATAACTTTTTTAACGTTTTCAAATTTACAATTATAACTTTGTGCAATATATATTAGAAATTCCCAACAATCCCGGTTGGATTATGGAAATCGAAGTATGTATCTTTTTCATTTACTGTTTGCTTTGTGTTGCATGAATTAAAAAGGATAAAACTACGGTATTCGCTACTAAACCATTCTACCGTAAAATCAAATGGGAGTTTGCGATATGTGCCGTACGTTAGAATAAAAAAAACAGACGGATGTGAGTACAATTGATTATGTCCATGTATGTAGAAATCCTTTAATTGCACGAAAGTAGGTCAGACATAAATTCAGCTGTATGAAACAACAATACGTTTAAGTTCTAAACAAAGAAAGAAAGCGAAATGAGAGCTTAACATTACAAATCTTAATTGCAAAGAAACAACATGGTATCGTAAACTTTCATTTCTGAAGAGAAGTTTAGGCAAACTTTATAAAATGACATTTTTGATTTTGAAGACATTTCTAACACAATTTGAAACAAGTCATGACCTTAACTATTATAACCCGCAATAAACTTCTAGACCTTATCCTTAGAGTCGATGCGCAAATTCATTAAAGAGGCCAGAGATTTTCAATAAACTAAAATAAGAGTATTTTTTAGCGAATTTTTAACCCCTACTAAAATAATGCTATTATTATTGCGGGTAGGTAACCCAGTCTCTATGCGCACTTTGCTGTTTGCTTAGGCCAGCTGATTAGAAAAACTTTACCAACTTTTTAGAAAAACTTAAACGTCTTATGCTTGACATTTTTTATACCGAAGAAAATCAAGGCAAAAATATTAAAGTTTTAACAAAAAGCCCCACAACTAAAAATTTTTCTTTAATTTTTCTTACTTACCTTACTACGTTCGCCTTACTATGTTTGCCAACTCTAAATGTAGTTGTGAAAATAACATTAACACAGATAATCACTTGCTTTATGCAGAAAAGCAAACATATTTATTTTACCAAAGCTTCATCGAAGAGATTATTAAACACTTAATTCAAAATTTATATAATGCAAAAAAAAAATAGTTTAATAAAATTTTGGAAGTATAAAAAGTATACGTGATTGGTTTACACGCGTCTTAAAATAACTCTCATTATACTGAAAATTGTTAAACTCTGCCATTTTTCAATTGAATTGCCTCAAAAGAAGTTTATGTAAACCTTATTCTAGTTTTTTGACCTTTATTATAATTAAGTTTGTCTAATTTTTTAAGCTCCAGGTCCTCCAATAAAATTTCCTTTATTATAAAGTATAATAAATATTAATTTTATTTTATTCAATATTTCGCTACGCCTTTGTGTAGCTCGAAATTTGGTACAAAAGGTGTTTACGATAATTGACAAGGATTTTAATAGAAAGAACAAGGAAAATATCAGGAATATATTAACTGAATCACTGTCCTAACTTTGAAAATGTATTGAGAAAAATTATAAGAAACATTACATATTGGAAATGTTACAAATTTGTAAAACACCAATGTCTCAAAGAATTAACTACAATTGCAATATGCAATTTGCTTTTAGCCAACCATTGGTTGGCATATGGTAACCTAGAATTCAATAACAGAAAAAGTTAGAGTGTTGTAAAACTTCATTCTCAACCAAGGAAAAAGACTATAATATGAAATATTCAAAAATTGAGAAATAATTAATTCTCGTATTCCATTTGTCTTAAATATTGGTATAAATAGAATTTCTTTAGACACAAAATTTGTAGATAAGACACGAAGAATGTTGATGACGTGTGTAGCGGCATAGAAAATGCATTCCATTCAGCTAGATGTCTAATAAAATTAAAAACTTTTACTGTTTTCAAGGTTGTCCTATAATAATGTAAATAATTCTCTTTCTGAATAGAAAGAAAAAAGAATTCATGCCTAAAAAAATTAAAATTACTTGATAATTTTTCAATAATTTTCATAATTTGATTTTTGTTTTGACGTTTGTAAAATATAATTTTATTTTTTCCTGACGATGCTGCACAAAGGCGTAGCGAAATATTGAAAAAAATAAAATTAAAGTTTATTATACTTTATAATAATGGAAGTTTTATTGAAGACCTGCAGCTCGGGAAAATTAGACTAACATAATTACAATAAAGGTCAAAAAACTAGAAAAAAGTTTATAATATGAAATTAAAATTTTAAATACACAATTTTAAATAACTGAAAAATATTTGTGAAAAATGAATCAAACTAAAAAAAAAAATTTTTCGTTCATTTCGCTTTCAGATTCCAGAGTAACCATGTTGCTATTTACGTGTGGTTCTGTTTACATGCAGTTGCTGTTTGTTTGTATATTGTTTAATAAACCAAGTAAGAGCTTTATACTTCCCAGCTCCAAATATTATATGCGCTTCAGCGTCGCTAAATGATTGAAATTTGGCTCGAGAGGTCGGCTTAAGTTATACCTATGTAAGCTATGTAATACTCAATCCAACTTTTAAATCTATAAGTCTTTGGCAAGTTGACTTGATCATGGGTCATATGGGCTTCGTTAAGTCTTACTTACAATAATCTTATAATTATTTAAATTTTTGCTCTTTAACATTTTCCGGTGATTTTTCATATTCTGTGTGTATCAAAACAAAACTATCACTTAAAGATTTTTGAAATTACTCAAAATGCTTCAATTTATTAACCGCATATTCGTTAGCTGTAGTAAACCGATGTTGTCCACAAACTTTAGTTCCCAGTCACAAAATTCGACTTGTTTAAAATCCCAAACTATACTGAGTGTTGCATATAACTTGTGTTGCTGTCGTTTAAAAAGATATGTATATCAGATATCAAGACAAGAGTGTGACGCTAACGGTGCAGTTCTTTGAATTGTTAAGCCATACATTTACAGTATCATCGAATAATGTAGATAATAAGCAAAGTAACTGAGGAATTTAATTTAAATTTATATTTGTAATATTCTTCAAGTTACCAGAATCACAAGGTTTTCCAGCCACATGTATTATTTACATGTAAAAATATTTTTCAATACGAAGAGTGCATGCAATCAATCCTTCATTAACTAGTTACACAGAACAACAGAAAGGTAAACACGTAAATATCTGTACGTTATATTCAAAATATATATATATGTACATTTCCCTTTTATTTTTCATGCAATTTAATTTCATTGTTTTGGTTTTAAATGCCAGTACAGCGTCGTAGTCAAAGTTCAATTTAAGGTATGGAAACGGTGTATACGGGTAGCATAGAAATACAAGTTTTACTTAACATTTTGTGATTAATTAATCGGTTTTCTGCGTTAGTGTCTCGTTAATGTGAGTCAGGTTGTGTTAAATTTCAGAAGTAGTTATATTCAATAAGTTAACCCTACGGTCAAGAGCCAAAATAATAAACGTTAGTCAATAATCGGGTACCCCGGTACCCCTATGTTTTGCATTTGTGTACTAAAAATTATAATTTAAGATCAAGAATATGCAGATTATTTTGTCATTCGTATTAATAGGTACATACGTAAAAACCAACTTGTTAAAAAAATTCACTTCAGAATTTTTGTTTTTCCGTTAATTTTTACTTTGCCTTCTGTTGCTAAGCTATTGTAGATATGAATACTGTTCAGCATGCACATACATATGTACATACATACGCAAAGCATTTATTTTTCGTTCTCTTTTCATAACGGTAAATTTTATTTACATTTTGCAATAAGTCTTTGCGTGTTGTTCTTGTCTATTACTGATTGTGTCTATTGGTCTTCCAATTGAAAGAAGTAGGGGTACTGTTTTTGTGTGTTTTATAAAAACAAAGTCATTGAAAGATTTTAAATAGAAAATTTTACAGCATCTGTGTCATATAAATTTAAAGATTTAAAAAGAATATCGCGTAAAGTCGAATTGTCAAAGACAAGACAAAAATTTATCAGATGAAGCAAAAGCTAATTATATCTCATCTATTTTCGATGATATTGTCGATGATGAGCAGTTGTCAGAAAGAGAAGACGAAGAACCACCATTTACTGGTAATGTGGAAATGTCTGATGCAGAAGATGAGCCAGGTAATGCGGGTGCTGTTATGTCCAATAATGATATATCAGACGACGCCACAGATGAAAGTGATGACGAAGCCGATGATGCAAATATCAGTGGCATGACTGGTGCACTGCCTGTGATGGAACTGAGTGGCAGAAACACAATTTTCCATCGCATCAAACTAGGAGTTTTAATATTATACGCTGTGGGCCATCACGTTCAACGTTGAGTGTAGAAATGGTAGACATAATAGTGCGCCAGACAAACAAAAAGGCACATGCCACTAGTGCGTCCTACAATGAAGCAAATCCATCAAAACCGCCTCTAGATTGGAAAGATGTAACTGTAGACGAAATGTTCGCTTTTATTGGCATATTAATAATGACAGGTGCAAATCATTCATGTAATGATAATACGAAAGATTTGTGGGCCACCACATCTTATCTACTATACCGAGCGACAATGGGTATTAATAGATTCTGGTCGTTACTACGTTTTATACGCTTCGACGATGCAAACACAAGAGCCGAAAGAATATCTACTGATAAAGCTGCTCCAATCCGTGATATATGGACAATGCTTAATGCAAATCTTTCAACATATTACAAGCCCAGCGAGAATTTGGCGATCGATGAGCAGCTTTTCCCGTATCGCGGCAGACCTAAGTGCATCCAATACATTCCTTCAAAGCCCGCAAAATGTGGAATTAAGGTCTGGTGGATATGTGATGCTAAAAATTCCTATCCGCTTGAAGGGCAACTGTATACCGGAAAATTAGTGATGGGACGTGAGATTCGACAAGGAGAAAGAGTGGTCAAGGACAGGTGCTTTCCACGGTAGTGGATGCAACATCACAATGGATAATTTTTTTACCACTCTTGATTTGGCGGAACATTTGCTTTCAAAGAAACTAACAATGGTGGGAACGCTGCGCAAAAATAAACCATAAATTCCAGATATAATGAAGGACAAAAAACAAACTATTGGGTCTTCGATATTTGCTTTCAGGAGAAACGTTACTATGTGTTCATATGCACAAAGAAAAACAAATTCCGTAAGAGTGATATCCACAATGCATGACAATAACAGCATTGGTAATAATGGAAAACCAGATATCATCACATTTTATAATCAAACTAAAGGCGACGTGGATATCATGGACCAAATGCTGGGTCAATATACAACACAACGGCAAACAAAACGGTGGCCGCTGTCTCTTTTTTATAATATAATAGATATCAGTGCATTTGCTGCGTCTACAATATATTTTGAAAACAACAAAAAAAGCACGCAAAGAAAATGTTTTTTGCAAGCGCTAATCGAGGGGCTTTGTATGCCACTCAATGAACAACGAGCTGCAAATAGTAAAATTACACGCCACTTTTCATCTAGGTCTGCCATTGAATGTTATTTGGGTAAATCACTACGTACGAACATGGCTTCTCAATACCCAACGACCTCTAGCCGTGATCACGGAAGAAAACCCATAGTTGGGTCCTGTTTCTTGTGTCTTACATTACCACAGAAAAGAAGAAGAAAAACCAGAAAAGCGTGCAGCACATGTAAAAAGCGGATATGCGACCAACATACTAAAACAATTTCAACATGCTTTGAGTGTATGTAATTAGGCACTTATATAAGTAATTAAGTATGTATTTTTATTTAAAGTGTATAAAAATAAAAATGAATTGAAATAAAAAAACTTTAAAAGTCTAGTATTTTTAATTATAAATAAAGAAAGAGTGAAAAAACTGTGTAGAAAAGCAAATAAAATGTGTTTGGGTACTGCGGTACCCGGTTATTGAATCGCGTAGGTGTCGAATGTAAAACGATTTTACACAAAGTTTTAACGAAAAATATGTAATTTTTGAAACATTTTATTGTCTTAAACGATCTAAATAGCGTCAATTTAAAGTTTCGTTCCAATTTTTCTATTACAAAAATATTGCGAGCATTTTTAAATTGAAAGAGGTACCCGGGTACCCGGTTATTGACCGTATGGTTATTTTCCAAAAGAGATAGATTTTCTTCATGAACAACATAGAATAAAAAAGAGGCCATAAATATACTAATTAAATATTTCCTTAGATATTTTTCTTAAGTTTTTTTTTTCAGTTAAATATTATTACTTACTTCAAATTACAATAAGAACCTGTATCGGATGTTTGTTTTTCACACGGACATTTTCAAGTTTAACGCAATTATTAAAATCTGTAGTATTAAAGCAATAATATGTCGTATGTAAATTTTTAAGTGCTCAATAGTTTTTACATATCGGCAAATATATCAGGTTATATATCTTTACAGATAAAGATAATAGCTTCTAACAAATAGACGAAGTGGCAATTTAGCTACAATTTTCCTTTTCGCAACAATTTTCGTTTGTAAAATGCTTCTTTTAATAACATAATTGTATCAGCTTCATTTCTTTACACCGTTAGCTGTACCTTTCTTTCCATATAGACTAATGCTTTTTTAAGTGTAAACAATTCAAATGCATACGTACATTAGTCCAGTGAGAGTCTGTTCATGTTGTAATGTTAACCAAACTTACGAACATGCATTATCTCTTGCTCTTTATAATATAATACTAATTTACTATATTTACATATCGTCAGCTAAAACGCAAACGGCCCTATCTAACAGAAAATCCAGTATCAGTTTTTTTGTTGACTCTGATGCATTGCATCAAAATACACAACCACAAAAATATGTAGAGTTGTCTGACCAAAATTTGCGATTTTATTAACGAAAAACAAACGGCCGTTTATTTGATAAACGCAAAAAGACTTAAGTGATCGTTTGTATGAGCAACATTGAAAAATGAAAAAAAAACTGATAGATTTCACCGTTAAAGAAATTGTTTGTTAAAGGAAAATTAAATTAGCTACAGCTTCAGGCATTTTATCTCAAAAGTGATTTCGTAAGAAATAAAAGAAAATAAAAAGAGTATAAATAAAAAGCGTGATGTCAATGATGGATATAGCAGCAGACACTTTTAAAAAGGCTGAAGAAAATTGGAGACATTGCAGTCAGCAAAACCGGATGAAGGGAAAGGAATATCAAGGTTTTTCTAAAGGAAATGTAAAAATTTTGCGTAAGTCTAGAGAAATGAAGGATGCATATATGTCAAGGTTTTGCCGAAAAAGTTCGATTCGAAATTGTTATTATTTTTCGGAAGTTATTCGTAAAGAGAATTTTGATTCATTTTGAAAAATGTCATGGGACAAGAAAAAGATTTATGTCCAAAGCCTCGTTGAGTGCTCGGATAGAAAACGTGTTACTGTTGACAATTCCAAACGATCAAATACAAAACATTACTTTTTAAAGCGTGGCACAAATCGTTTCCAAGCATGTAGACAAATATTTTTGTCTACGTTTGGCTTATTAGAAAAAATGATACGACCATGGCTATCAGGATTGTGTTTATTACTTTGCATTGACATGCAAGCAGTTAAACTTTTACCTCAGTCCAAAGCTAGTTCGTCTTATTACAAAATGAAGATCCAGCTTCATAATTTCACCATTTATAATGTAGTAATTCATGAGTCCGATAATTATGTTTGGGATAAAACTGAGGGATGTCTGGTTTCATCCAAGTTTACCACTATTATTATTATTAGGCATTTAAGAAATTCTCTTGAACGGTTTCCTGAAATTAACCACATCATTATTTACTCCGATGGTTGTTTTTACCAAAACAGAAATGTCATTCTCTCAAATGCTTTGCTTTTTTTATGTGTTGAAAAAGACATTACCATAGAACACAAATACTTGGTGGTAGGTCATACGCAAATGAAATGCGACTCCACACATTTTCTTATTGAAAGATCAAAAATAAAGAAACAAACATGCCATTGGAAATCGTTAACTTGATTGCTCGTAAAGAGCCTTTCCCTCTATGAGTTCACCACTTGAATCACGATTACTTCCTTGATTATGAATCTGTCCCTAAGCGGTACACATCTATACGACTAGGTATAGTATGAACTGTATATCTTCAATTCTTGAAGCTTTTTAAATGAATTTTTTTTTTTTTTTGTTTAATTTTAATTAATTATTTTGATTTACTTTTTGTGATGCAATATTAAAATAAATTATATAATAAAAATGTTTATAATTAAAATAAATGATAAAAATATTTTGCATTAGTGTAGATAGGGCCTTTGGCTTCACAAAATTAAGGTACAAAAGGACATAACTAACATAGCCATTCAAATATCACAAAATTTGATTTTGTTTTGCCAGAAATTAATTTGTCACATCTTTTTTAATAATACTGGCGAAAATCATGCTGATTGAAACTATACTTTTGGTTTCAAACAGTATTTTGCTTCTCCTGCAAAATTTTAAACATGTTAGATAGGTCCGTTTCCGTTTTAGCTGACGATATATAATTTTTCATGATATCAATGATATGAAGCTTTTACATGCGCAACTCTATATCTCTTGTCAACGAAGCAACATTTTATGCCAATAATTTTACAAATGTAAATGTAGCCAAGGTCAAGTTCTAGCTGGAAATATTATGAAAAATACCTCGACATCTATGAAAGAGCTTAGTTATTTGTTTACTAAGATGAGTTTTTGTGAAAAATATACTGATGTTATATTCGCTTTATCTGAAAGCAGGTGCACAGCTGCCGCAGAAACTTCAAATGTCATAGGTAAGAAAATTAATAAGTATGTCGCAAATAATTGCTCAGTATAATTTATTTATTTCTTTATTATTATTAACAAAATAATTACAAATTATATGTTAACTTTTTTAACGAGCAATGACATCATAGGCCTACAGCTCAAAATCGTGTATAAGAATTTGTATGAATAAAATAGTTATTATGTACATATTATAATTAGATTTCAATATATAGATTAGTTTTTTTAAGGAATTGGGAAATCATAAGGATGTTGTTTGGGGATGGTTTAGAAAGATACGATTTTGGATCGGAATTGTGGAAGACTTGCGTGCGTATGACACTAAATTTCGGACATTCTACCAGAAAATGAAAAGGACCAAACTGTGGTACGCTGCGGTTGCAGTGAGATGGGATATTAATGTTAAGTAAGTGTCCATGAGAGACTTTTTTATGACCAAGTCTGAGGCGAGTAAACTTTACTAGATCTAATCTGTTGGTATGCGGTGACGCTAGGTCGTATATTGACACACGTCTACTGTTGCTCAGTATAATTTAGTTTTTCCATCTTCGCACTATTTTAAAATGTTACATATTCTTAGCCATGTTAGTTCAGTTGGGGTAAGAAACTACGCCAATCCTCTCATACTTACCTCCTGTAACGGTATATACTGTCATTGTATACGTATATATAACCGATTGCAAACTTATAATTTGGATATGATTGCTACATGTTTTTTTTTTGCACTTGCATAGAAAATATTTAACTAAAATATTTTCCAGTTATTTCTAGGTATTTGTTGTATCTAGATTATACATGTACATGCAAATGTGTGCAATCGCATGCCTATGCATGTTCGCATATTTTTGATTTTAATGTACTGCGAACGTTTATAGAATTTCCCGATGGCTGTTTTTCAGAAACAAAAAAATTATGGAAATAGAAGAAACACCAACACAATTGCATAAAAATACCTAATTTGTTCTCGAAAACTTTCGAGAATTTCAAAGCAGATTTTAGAATCAAATAATGGCAAAATAGTATAAACGTACATATATTAAAAATCTTTAATTATCTTTTGCGCCCTTAAATGTTAACCTCGCTATAAACAGATTTTCAGGTAACTTGCTAGCCTGGTAAAATTTTTTCCATAATTCTTTCTTACATTAGAAAGAATTTTGCCAAGCTGGCCAGTTGCCTAGAAATGGGATGCTGTTGTACATATGAAGAACTTGGTCCTCATATTGATCTCTGCGACGAGTTATATAGTAACCGAAACTGGATAAGATTCTTTACGATAATTCAGTATTTTGCACAGTGTCTAAAGATATAAAATTTTACTTCCTATGAAAACGCAATATTAAAGGGACAGGTCTCTTCCATAAAAAGTATTGGGACTCCAAACGGTTCCTATCCACAATTAGCCAGTCACTTTACAAGATCTGTGTCAGTTCCATTCGCTTTTGCCACACTACCATTTTTGAGACTCTAATGTGTGAAATGCTAAATATACATTAAGTACATATATCAACAGTTGCAGAAATGAGGATTTATTTCTGTTCTGTTGAAATCATAAAGAGCTGTCACTTTGAAGGAGTTTGGGTAATGTTGTATTTTTTAGGAAAAAAAAAACGCCATAAATCTTGAATTATTACATTTACACTTGTAAAGTTAGTGGCATAAAATGTTGCTTCATTGACAAGAGATAGAGAGACCCACATATAAAAATTTCATATTATTAATATCATGAAAAATTATATATGTAAAATTATATATGTAAATTATATTAGAAAGAGCAAGAGATAATGTATGTTCGTAAGTTTGGTAAGTAGTTCAACATGAATAGACTCTCACTGGAATAATGTTTAATTCGAACATTTCGTCCACAATTTCATTTAACACTTTTTTCAAAGATTTGTTATTAAGTACGTATGTATTTGAATTGGCTACGCTTAATGAAGCATTAGTCTATGGTAAGAACGGTACAACTAACGCTGTAAAAAATGAAGCTGATTATGTTATTAAAAGAAACATTTTACAAACGAAAATTGTAGCGAAAAGGACTGCCAACGAATATAAATCTGTGTAACAGAAAATTTACATTTAATTGAAATCCCAACAATTGTACTCTATTTATAATATTTTTTTTAACTCACTATCTAAAATTTTTCACTTGTGCTAATAACTGACCGATTGTGCAATTAAGAAAACTGGCGTTAATGTATGCGGTAATTTTTATTTTAAATACAAGTTTCATGTCACTATTATTCTACATCTATGTATATTGTCTATGACAGGAGTATTCATTCTAACACATTTAAAATAAAATTATTTATTAATACTTGATATCGTACGTGCGGTTGAATTATACACGTTTACGTTTCAAAAGTTTTAAAACGAGTGTTTGAATCTCTTTTTTTTTGTCGAAATCAAACAAAAGGAATACTTTTATATCTAGTAGGAATGTAAAATAGATATAATTAAGGAGATAAAGTGGAGAAAGTCTGAAATAAACCATTTTTTGCTCCAATATTAAAAAAGAAATATCCTCTTGTAGCTTTAAAGCTTTGGGCAATACCTGAGAAATAAAACCAACGTGAATTGATTTTGAAATTTTCTCGAAAATTTTTAGCTGTATTCAGTGTTTGGTTCAAATGGTTGTAGCTTTTCTGTGAATTGAATCAATAAAATACATCAAACTTTTATTGATATTTTGCATTCGCACTTTTGTAAGACCATTTGCACCAAACACTGAATACCGCTATTATTTAATTTGTGCCTGTAATGTATCTATTATTTATTATATTTTTTAGAGTTAAACACTTTTTAAGTAACAGGTGTGTTTAAGCATATGTTCAGCAGTATATATCACGAGAAAACCGTAAATGTTAAAATAAGCCAAGGATAGGAAATGCGAGAAATCTATAGCGGAATTGTCCCATACCAATAAGGGGATATCTTAGTCGCCATAAATAAAAACTTAAAGTTTTCCCAAGACATACCTGTATACCAAATTTCAGTTATCTAGATACAGTGGAAGTTCCCATAAAATTTATTAGTGATTCAGTGACGCAAATTTATTAGGGGGTAAAAACAACGCAAATAGTTTCGTGTAATATACACACTGTGTTTGTAGACCTGAGTTTGGCCTGGTGCACTACCGTACGCAAATTACCCTTAATTTTGAAAAATAGCCATATTTTCGAACATGTTTCTCTCTACTTTATAAACTTAAATTTTGTTTGAAAAACCTAAACAAAGTTTTTGAGATTTATGAAATTTTTTTCATGTTTTCCGTATAAAATTTCAGCCCGAAGACGCATATTCCTGAATATATGGAATATTGTTTTGGTTGTAATTAACAGCGTTGTCATGATAGGTAGCAAGAAAGCGCTAAATTGATAACTTTACTTTTTACTTGCACAAAAAGTTACGTTAATAAAATCGGAACAAAAAATTACCATATTTCTTTTTAACACTGAATTAGTAACTTATTTGGCGAAATATAATTTTGTTGTTAAAATGTTAGCGTTGCGTATAATTTTGAATTTTATAGTGATGATGTTACTTATAACTATGCTGGATGTCTGCTTTTTAGAGCCATAAGTTATCTGTCTCCTATGATAAGACTATTTGAAGAGACGGATAGGGAAATCGTAAATGAATACCTAACCGTGTTGATTAACTTTTTCCCCTTTTTATTTTTCAAATTTAGCATCTTAAGTATTTGGTACTAGCAGATAGATAAACATACAGGCATAGTGATTCAGAATATATATACAATTTGGGATCTTAAATACATTTTATAGGAATCGCAATGATATTACTGAATAACCTGCTTATATGTATATTCCTAACAAGTAAAAAAACTGCAACCATCTTATATAAACCTCTTAGTAAACAAACTATAGACTTGACATAACACTACAATTGTAACTTTCGGGTAGTAGATTTTTACAGAAGTAACAGACCTGTTGTTGATGAAAGCAAAGGAGAAACAGGGCTCATTATATGCTACAGAAAAAATAACGCAGAAGAGTAGTTGAATTATAAAAAAACACAAACCGAAAAAAGCCCAGTTACCCAACGTAACACAAATATAACAAGAGGCTTTATTGTATTTGCAAATGAAGCTGGTAGCACAATATTAAAGAAGAGATCCATATAAGGGTGGGTCGATACTGAAGGCCTGTGGTATCCACTTTCTTTTGGCGATATCCGTTAAACATTTTTGTCATTCAGTCACTAATGCATAAATGTCATAATATAGTGAACGATCATTAGTACAAACGCTACGAGTTTTGCACTCAACTCTTTTGCAAGGTCAACTATTACAAGTTATGTCGCTAAATTTGAGATGACTGCTTTGGCAAATAATCAGCGAACACCATAAACAATACCACTTATTCCCAGAGTCTGCCTAGGAGCTTTTGGAAGGGAATCGCAATATTGGTCAAAAATCTGCAATGTTTGCAGACTCCGCGATACTAAATAAGGATCAGCCGGTGGCAGTGCATCAATAGAATATTGTACGGTTTTACTCCGTTTGATATTTCTTTTGATTATCTTAACTCAGGCCAAGGCTAGCATTCACCCCGATCTTTACGTTCCACCATGAAAAGCATAAATAATAGCTTACACGGGTCTTTCGAATGGGAAAATGTCCTTCATCTCACATACATTTGGTTAATTGCATATCATCTTCGACCCGCCCTTATTGAAAAACCTATTTTGCTTAAAACCGCACATTCCCATTCATTACCCACAAAATAGACCTCTTTGATAAAGTGCTCTGCTTATGTCATGTTCTATCAACTGTACTAAAGGAAGTGCTCTGCAACCAAAATCCTCCTTTTTGTAGTTTTTGCAATCCGAACAATTCAAAAAGTATTTTATTAAAGAATTTCTGTGTTTTGTGTTATGACCCTCTTGAGTAAATAAGGTTTTGTTATTGCTTTATTATACGAAGTACAATCTTAAGAGTTTTCTGTCACACATGCTTAAATGTGGTACTTGTATGTACAGTGCAATGACAACGTTATACTTGTTTGTGCAAAATAAAGTTTTGACGAGTTACGGTTTGCGAATGGTAAAATACTTTAGATTTTTATGGTCGTCACCACAGGTAGAAAATTATATATAAATTTCGAATTTTAGTATCAGATGATCACGTGGAGCCTTAAATTATATGTTCTAGGGATATATAAAGTCAATCTAGAAACGTTTGTCTGTCGATCTGTCTGGAACTGAAACTATATGTTGAACCAGTTTGTCATAATACTTCTAGAATTTTGCTAAAGAGCAAAAGCAACAAGTTTTTGTTTACTGGCTTATTGTGTGTCGCTTATATATTTAAACAAAATTAAAGACAAGAAAGGGACCAAAAATTATAAACACAGCTGTACAGCAAATGATATGTAATTAACTATAAACTAACTACCCGACGAGAAAAACGCTTTACATATTTCATCAAAAACTTTCAGTCTACTGCTAGTACATCAGACCAATGATAACAAGATTCGTCTAAAAAAAATGTGAACTTAAAAAGCGACGTGAATTTTGTGCGAAAATATGTTAGTGGAAAATTTTTCTTGTGATATTTCCTATTTCCTAAAGTTATGGGAAACAATTATGCAGAAAATAATTTTTTAAATAGATAAGGTTGGGAACTGCGCCATCTTACGCAATTGGCAGGTTATGTCACGTACATTACTATATGTAATTCTTCTCCACGTGTGTGTCGCTGAAGTCCTCATAAACAGCTGAACCAATAATCATGTAATTTTTTACGTATATTTGGTTGGTTACCTGAATGTTTCGGGTACACTTTTGGGCCCTGCGATTACGTTCTATAACATTTCTTTCTTGATTTGTTTATTTGAGACGACACTGGAAAAGACGCAAAAAAACTAAACTTAGAGCGGTACTACAACGTCTGCCTAGGCTCACTGGTATAAAATATATTTAAGTGGAAACTACAGTTAATGCAAACATAAAATGTATTATTTTCAAAATGTTATTGTACAACCACAAATGCATTTCACAACGTATTGAAGCAAATTCACACACACGCGCACTTAACTTTATTTTCATCGACAAATACATAACATACATATAAAAATACGGAAAGTTACGTGTAAAATATGTTTACAATCCACATCGATTGGCAGCAAAGTATCATGTTGAATGCATTTATACGTAACACGTAGTTCAAAGATGCCATTTCTTTATTCAATATTTGTTTACAGAAAATTGTACTCTTTCGATTAAATTACTATGCGTTCAAATGAAATTCAATCACTTATTTACCAGGTCACACAATTGTTCAATTTTGTTAGATGAAATTAAGTTTTAATTTTGTTTGTCATACTGAGAATTTTGAAGCAAAGCACAATAAGTAGTTTTTATATTATTTTATGTTATACTTGTCTTGTATTGACAAATATTTAATCAAAAGCATCGCTTTTCTAAATTAAAAATATAAACTATTGTAAAATATATATAGTTTAACCATTGCTATGCTTTTCATATACGCGTACGTAATTGCAAATACCTTTAAAGTTAAAGTGGTTGTTGTATTTAATAATACTACGTGAAAACATTTAAATTGTATAATACATAAATATAATACAGAAAACAGGCACTGGAATATTGTACTTGGTTCCTTATTTGTATGTATAAAGTCATATGCTGCAGCCAGCAGTCATGAGGTAAACATATGCGGTTGTGTAAACTAGAATCGATTAATAATAAATAAATGAAGTGTCTAAAATGACCATTAAATTTATCGAGTATTTGATCAAAGCAAACGCTTTAAAGGACAAATTTAAAGTGTTCCGAAATGCGTGATCAATAATATATCCCGACCAATTTGCTACATATTGTCGAGCCTTTATTATCTGCAATAAATTTAACCGGAAAAATATTATTTAGCATCGAAAACAAAATGAATGTTTTTTGTAATTTCCGTAAATTAACTAACTATATATTAGAGAGAAAATCTAGAGTTCTTCAATAAAAGTGCACTATAGAAATCGTTGCAACAATGAATCAATTGTGGCGTGTGGCGGGCTCATTTCGTAATGCTTAAATACCATAAGAACTTTGTTATCATGTTCCTGTAATGAATGCCTATCGCAATCAATGCCGAGAGCGAGTTTTCGGGCTTTCGACGACACTCCTTTACATTAACAATATTTTCAAGAGACCAGCCGATCTCACACTGCTATTGCACTTTTTCATGTAGTGCTCCACATTTGGTAGTCTGCACACTCATAGGCGAGAGCTGTTAAATGTCAAATTTGCCAGTATTTGCATTTTTAGGTATGAATTAAATTTTTTTGTTCAACTTTTCGATAAATCTTAAAACGCCAAAAGCTTGATTAGAAACATAGAATTCAATGATATTAACTTTTTACTTATTTATTACAACTTTAAAATAATTACAATAATCATTTCATTATTCTTAACAAATGAAATATAGAAAGTTCCGAGTTAAGTATTATTTTAAGTTGTTGATGTTCTTATTTTCTATTTCCACTTCATTTTTATCTCGACGGAGCATGCGATTATTTAATTTTCATCGAAAATGTTAATTTTCCTTTAAATGGTTTTTGTTAAAAACATTGCAAAAACGCATGTACCTATGATGCCTGTTGAATACTTATTAGCAATAAAAACGCATATATGATTCCAATAATTTCAGCCATACTGTCAGACTGATATTGAAAATTTATTTTCCGCACAAACATTGAAGCAAATATAAAAAATTAAATAGAAATTTGTATATATTAATTTGATTTCTGTTGATATAAAAAGGTTTCAAATTTAAACATTTAGGTGTTACATTGCTTTACTGCTGTTACTTTGTGTACATGCAAGGGTGTGTGCAGTCAATTGAAATTCGCCGGCAACACATTTAATTGATATACATATTTAAAGTTTTATTAAAAAAATTTTATAATTAATATTTTGTAAAGGCCAATCGTCGCAGGTGCTATATTATTTTTTTAAAACGTACAAGAGGTGGAAGAGAAAAAAAATATAATAATTATTAAAGTAATAATCATTGGAAACAATTGTTTGGCCTCAGCTTGATGATGAATTAGGTTCTTCGTTTAATCAATTGTTTATTTAATAAACTAATTAATTAAATCGATTGATCGCTTGATTACTTTATAGTTTGAGTGCGCAATTGTATCGCACCACACATGGAAACCAACAGAGTTTTTCCAAACTCCCAAACCAAGTTTAAGAATAAATTATGAAAAATACTAAAGTGGCGGTAATGAAGCCAAACGGGACATTAAAAAAAATTTGTATTCAAATGTATTGACAATGTAAATTTTAATTCTCTTTTATAGAAACTGGATTTCTTTGTTTTAAAAGAGTACTTTCATTTCAATTGGGTCAATTTATATAAGGAATCAACTTTCTGCTTTTGATTGTTTTGCTTCCAGCAAATTTGCTTCATGCTACTTAAAAAAAACTAAAAATTAAGCATTTTATTATCATGAGTAATTACAATTTTATGCTAAAAATAGTTTGTATAAAAATATTGACATTTAAAGAGTAGAGAGCAGTTTAAAAAAATAATTCATTCGATATTTTTCTAAACGGATGTAACACGTGACTTACATCCGCTTTAAAATTCTACACTAAACTTTTCACACGTAGTAGTGAGTTCTTAACTCAAGTCGAGAGAATGGGGAAATCCCGCAGTTTTTGTTTTTATTTTTTATTATTTTAATTTTACTATTAAGTACCTAAAAAGCCCTAAACAAAAAACTAATAGTAAATCTTATTTCTTGTGGACTACTTTCGACTGCGTTCGCCTATTAAAAAAGAGTTGAAAAATAAAATGATATTTCCTACGCCTTTAAGTGTCAATATACGACCCCTTGAATTACATGTAAGTACCATTTTCATAATTTAGAAAACTATAACTATAGGCTATAAAAGTTATTCAAAACGAACTGGGCGAGAATGCACAGGTGTTTTTGTTTTGATATTTCCTACAGACCCGGTTTGCTGAAATTTGTGCACCACTAACTAAAAAAGACTTTAAAACTGGACAGGACAGGGTGTTATACGCTATCACTAATGTTACGAGCGGAATACAACTTGCCAAAAAAAAGCTAATTCGTTCAAACTTAAAGGTTCCTTTAATCATTCAATTCGATATACATATGTACACATACATATCTAAAGGAAATATTTTAAGTTGTTGCCAAATATGAAAAACCTAACTAAGAAAGTACATATTCTTGCTAAACTCTCCACTTACTTTTGACGCACGTACTAAGATGAATATATGGTTAAAAAGCTCTATTTCTCTTATTTACAAGACCGTTAACTAATTGAAAAAGCGCACGCTTTTAAATACTCAAAGGAGGATAACCGCCGGGAATTTTTGAAAATTTGTCACAGAAAAGTCGTTGTTTAAAAAAGAGGCCCACACAATGTTTGTATGATTTTTTATTTAAAAAATAACTGATTCATTAAAAAAGAAAACATAAATAAATAATTCAAAAAACTGAAAAAAATGAATTGGCTGGCTTAGTTTGAGTATTATATTAATTTTCTGTCTTGCCTTTTTAGGTAACAAGACATCCATCAAGATTTAACAAAAATATTTGAAAGTTTCAATAAACAAAATATTTACCTATTTCTCACAATGTTTTTCACAAATATTCGCTCCCTGACGTCGGGTCCACCCGAAGGAATATGGAAACCTAATTTCATGCTTTGATTAAGCCGATGCTACACCAGAGCAAACTATAAACTAAACATCATTTCTATGTAAATATCATACATACTATTAAACAAATATACGTGAAAGATTAGAAAAGAGTGTTAGTATTCTGTCCAAATGGATCATAGCACAGATATACTCGTAGATGATTCAACATTATATCTAGAAACTTGTAAATATAAAAAATTTGATATATTGGAAACCAAAAGTGAAACATTAATTTCAACAGGGAGCATAGCTGCGTGAGTAGCTAACATTACATTGGCTCTTAGCCAGAACGTCAAATGTTTAACCATATCACACCCAAAAGGAATAGATCCAAAATTGCCTATTTATAATTATTAAAACGATTCTTCCGGCGAAATGTTGCATTGTTAGTTAATTTCATTTGGCAGCTACAATACACAGCACTAAACAATAGCCGATTAAACGTCTATAGTTATATAAAGTTACTTTTACTACGTAAATAATGTACATATATAAAATAAAAGTGTTTACATTATAGACTTCTTAAAAGACAAACAAATTGCAAAAAGTGA
This sequence comes from Phania funesta, assembly GCA_963932375.1. Taxonomy (NCBI): domain Eukaryota; kingdom Metazoa; phylum Arthropoda; class Insecta; order Diptera; family Tachinidae; genus Phania; species Phania funesta. Next base: position 35,673,302 of record OZ010655.1, read on the forward strand.
GTAAATTATATGATTTTGAAAATTTGCTGATTGTAACTTTAGTCAACCAACGGTGACCCTGACTCTAACGAGGGTCAAAGCAGTTTTTTCACACTAACTAATTAATAATTTGAGGGTGTTTGAGAACTTTTAAAAACTGATATATTATGATGCTCAGATAATCCTTCAACTCACACTAAGTCGTTCTTCTACATTCTAGTATAGAATTTAAATATTTTCTAAATACTTTTTAGGCATTTTAATAAAAGAATTTTATTAAAAAGTTAACACAAACCTACTCTAAGAATCATAGTATGGTTTCGTATCCTTAAAAACTATTTTCTTTCAAATAATCCCTTGTCAGGAAGTATTTCCGAGAATTGTATGTTGCATGTTGTTTTCTTTTTGGGGGATTTTCTTGTATGTCTCGTAATTTGCTTAATTCTGTAATCATGAGTGTTACTTGTTTGATTTTAATTTCTCCTTTCAAGTGTTTAATCTTTTAAACTGCATTCAATTGCTTTTATAAAGAAACGCAGTCATAAGTTTTTGTAAATGCGTATTGTTCTTCTATTCACAAAACCACTTACCTTTAAATTGTAGTATTTAATATTTTAATGCGTCGACTTAAAAGTGATTTACTAGAGTTTTTTGAGATTATTTTTGTTTGCTTCTACGAGTATTTCATCTTCATTCAAAGGAATATACAACAAAAATCCAAGAAATTTTAACACAATGCCTGGGATTGAGTCTCCATAAATTTACATATGAATAACCAGAAATAGATTATTATTTATTTCTTAATTTGTATTTAAAAGCCTTTTCTTATTGCTCATTTACCATTATAACATTATATATAATTTGCTTAGAGATGCACTTCATATATAGAAAATAACACAATTTAAATAACCCAAGAATATACTTTGAAGATTTAAGAAACCTTCCAGAAGAAAGCTTTTGTAAATAAAAAGCAAATATCCTTGGAGGTAACAACGCAATGCGTATGACCATATCGGTGGGTTTTAGCTTTTCTACCCCGTCGTTCATCAAATGTGTCTTACTGTATATTAACTCTATAGCGCCGTGTGTGCAGTAAGGTGCCGTTCTGCTACATTTTTACAGGCTTCTGAAAAATGTTTATTTGTTGCGCGATTTTTGCAACAACGATGGGCGTTTTGAAAAAATGAACAGTTAACGTCTAAGTATTTGTTAAAAGACATAAGATACACTCAAAAAATTGTACATTAACTGTATGTAGATTTTTTTTTAAGTTTTTATTTGAGATAAAAAATAACGATAATGTAGTCAATATAAAAGGAAATTTTATTTGTTTACTTTTTAGGTATGTTATTTGAAATACAAACTATACAATATTATTTTTGCAGTTAATATATTGAGTTATTTGTTTGGGGTTTGAAAACAAAACTAAAATAATTATTTTTGTTCAGTTGGCTTTTTCTTTATGATATACATACATATGTACATTCATAAAAAAAATATAAATAATTTCTTAAAATTCTTCAAACTTCAAGAACTTTTAATAAAAATTATATTTTTAAAGTGAACAAGACGTTGAATTTAATAAAATCAATATTAACGTCTAAGTGTACTTTAATTACCTGACTAGTAAACTATGTACGAAAAAAATTTAAAATTAATTCGACTGATTGCACAATTAATGTTAAGCCTTTTAATATTAGTAAAACTCAGAAGAACGATTTCTTTTATCAAGAGAAATTTTAAAGGCGGTCGTATTTACCGAAATAATTTTTTTGTGTAAGTGTAGGGTAGGTTTAGCTCTTTCTGAGTGGAGAAATATATTGATATTTCTTAATTCAAAACATTTTGTACATCATTAGATAATTTTGGATTCGTTGTAGATAGCTGTTATATTGCAATTGGGCTGTAATTATGAGTTCTAAAAGTAAATCTATTGACTATATGTCACGTAAATAAACAGAGTGGAGAGTTTAGCAGTTGTAGAAGTTGGCTCTATCTCTAACAGACACTAAATAATATGAATTCTTATTGAAATCAACACTTCTTATATGAATAACATAATTTCCCAAAAAGCTTATTATTGTGGTTTTTCTAGGTAAACTATTTAATAATTTGTTCACAAATTGCTTAAGACTTATTTGTCAGGTGAAGAAACATACCAGCGATTTACCTGATATCAGTTATAACAGGACAATTTATTTTATTAGACGCAGCGCAACAAAATACCAGAGAACAAGCGGTATTTTGTCATTTAGCATTGGCTAATAAAGATGAAATCAGGAGAAAATGTTACGAAAGAGCGTATGCTGCAAGGTCTAAAGGACGACATATGTAGATCGCAAGCTCAAAATCGAAATTGCCAGACAACGCTTACGAGATATAAAAATTTTGGGAGAAATAATATCAAGCCGTTTACTTAGTTTTTTTTTATACTTATATTTCATTTTATTGAATCTTTTTACTAAAAGAAATTCAGAATAAGTATTCAAATCTTATTTGTAAATTATTATTTACTAGTTAGTACCAACGTAATAACTAATTTTTTGTATTCAAATCTTAAAAATCTATCTTCTATTGTGTAGAGAGAGCCGCCTTGCCAGGCTCAATGTGTCAGTTCTTTTTAGTCTCTGGTGGCCATCAAATTGCAATAAATTGCGTGCTAGAGTGTTGGGATGTGCGACTAGTTTGCTCACGTATTTGGACGTGTATGTTTTAACTGGATAGTGGGAACCTTTAGATCCCTATGTATATTTTCATTTCTTATGTACCAGGGGGCGCATACGATAAGACGTAAAATCGTTGACTGTCTTCTCTGTAACTTCTGCATGTTTGGTGCACAGGCAGTACCCCACAGCTGAACACCATATGACCATATAACGGATTTGTATAAAAGGACTTTATATTCCAAAGCCAAAGTTGAGTTAGGACTTATTAGCCAATGCAGTTGATTTGTTCGAAGCTTTATGGACGTTATTTTTGCCTCAATGTGACGGAACCACGTTAGGCGTCGATCTAGGTGGATACCTAAATACTAAACGTGCGTTTCCGGTGGAACCGTGGTATTAGTTATTGTGATTGGTGGACAATTTTGCCTTTTCAGATGCATCCTTTGGATCATTACTGACACTTATAATTGCAGTGTCGTCTGCAAAAGTTGATGTGTATGTATGTGGGCTTGTCGGCATATCAGCTGTATAGATGATGTATAATAGCGGCACCAGCACACTACCTTGAGGTACTCCTGCACTGATTTTCCCATTTCTTGAAAGCTGATTCTTCGACCTTACTTTAAAAGTTCTATCTGACAAATAACTTTTTATAAGCTTATGAGTGTTTTCAGGAAGAACCCGACCAATTTTAGTAAGTTGCCCATCATGACTCTATCAAAAGCTGGGGAAATGTCTAAAATAAAGCGGAACAGTATTGATTTCTTTCAAAAGCCGATCTAATAATGGCAACGATTCTATGGACTTGTTCAATCGTACTATGCCTTGCTCGAAAACCAAACTGATGATCTGGGATAACGTTTTGTTCATTTAGAAAAGGAGTTGCACTCGAGACGAATAATTTTTCAAATATCTTTGACAAAACTGACAGTAGGCTAATTGGCCTGTAGGATGTAATCTGGCTTGAGTCCTTTCCAGGTTTCGGGATCATAACAATTTCAGACATCTTCCAAGAGCATGGGAAGAAGCCGACGCGCAACATGGCATTAAATATGTAAAGTAAAATTCTTACAGCTGAATTAGGTAAGTTTCTTATCAATGATCCTGTTATACGATCAGGTCCAGGTGATTTCTTCATATCCGTATTTTTAATTGTCGATTTTCAAGAAGACAACCGAAATTTCATAGTATCATACACGATGTCGCTAGTAATTGGAATAGTGGAATTACTTATATCATGTGGTGCGAAAACCATCTCTAAGTGCTTTGCGAACGCATTTGCCTTTTCACTTGAGTTTTTAGCCCAAGTACGGTCTTTAAGTTGTAGTGGGAATTCGTAAGCAATATGACATTGTAAGTGCTTTACAGCTTTCCACAGATTATAATCCGTGTTTTTCATTGTATCGAAGTTTTTTAAAAAGTTGCCGATAGCGAATTCGTGTTACTGTCTTAATTTACTGCGTAAGTTTTTTTTGGCATAAGTTCATTTGCATTTTTATGTGTGGAGAACGACTATTTTGCCATTGTTTTCTTAGTCTTCTTTTCTCAATGACGAGCATCTGAATATCTGCTGTTACCTGGTACAATATTATTTTAGCTGATGGCTTTGTTAGCGTTGCAGCTATGGCTGCGGCAGTCACGACGGCTGTAAAATGTTCTACAGCTGCTTGAATATCAGCTGGATTTCTCAGTGGGATGTGCAAAGATAAGTGAGAGCTCACATACATTTTATATTTTAACCAATTCGTGTTTCTGTTCGGGTAGAAACTAAGGGTTTTAGATGCAGTGACAAAAGTGTCGTGTAAAATAACAATTGTAGGTGAATGATCAGCAGATAGGTCATAGGATGAACTAACTAAGAGTTGGTCACGTTTGATGTTTTTTACTATAGCAAAATCAATAAGGTCTGGCAACTTCTTAAAGTCTGTGGGCCAATAGATGGGTTTACCGGCAGATACAACGTCCAGCTTGTTCGCCTGAACTGCATAATACAACTGCCTACCTCTAGGGCTAAGGAGTCTGGATCCCCAATATATGTGCTTTGCATTGTAATCACCAGTGGAATAAATTTTTGTCCTAGCGTAGCAAATTCATGGTGTTCAATTTTATGCCTAGGAGGGCAATACACTGATGAGACTACAATCTTAAAATCAGTAAGATTTATATTTGTGGCTTGCAAAAACTCTTTCCCTTTCGCTTGGGTGTTTGGTGTCATATATAAAATAACCATCAATTCTAAAGCATTTTTTTATAGTGAAGTGTGTTTCAGAAACTAATAGTATGTCTATATCATATTCTAGCATTCCAGAAGCATATTTTTAACTGGTTCATTTTTGCTAAGCAGAACGTGCAGAAGCATGTTTTGGGTTTGCATCATTTCCTGAAACATACCCTGCATAGTTGTCCTGAAAGTATTCATTGTTTGTATTAAATTATCGATTGAGCTCGAATTGGTAGTGAGGGATGTTTTTGCACCCTCTTTAAGGACGTGGGCATATGAATGTTTATGAGCATTAGAAGTTTTGGCATTCGCATTAGGTAAATCATTTCTCAATGTTTGTGCATACGAATAGTTTGGTTTAGTGTGTAGCTTATGTATTAGCAATAGAACGAGCATGAAGCCGATGATATTGGGAAGCCCTATATTGCTCATATTCAGGTTTACGTACTTTCGCTTATTTTTTCGCATTATTTTTGACACGTTGGGGTTAGTTTTGGAAGAAGAAGTGCATTCCAAAGTCCGGTGCGCATCACCGCACACAACGCGTACGTTTTAGAGGCTCTTCCACGGTTATTCTTCTGTTCAAAAGGTAGCGCAAATTGTATATAGGATGAACCGAGTTTTTTGAATTAAGCTGAGATGCGTTAAATACGATTTCAACACGATGCATAGGTTGGGGAACTTTATTCTTATTTAGAATATTGTGCACTGACCTTACGACATAACCTTCCACCTCTATGACAATTTTTATTTTCTCAGTGGGAGAAGAACTGTCAATGCTCTTTACGATGACAATCAAACCTTTAGCACTTTTGAGTTGATACGTATAATAGCTCTTATTATCTTCATCGCGGAGACTTGCGATTAGGCGATAATTCTTCTCAGTGTGAGCTTGGATCTTTGTTTCTTGAATTTGACCTCTTCGTATAGAAGCTACATAAAAGCTTTCCTTACCTACAAGCTGAGACAACATGTTAACAATTTTGTTAGATGTTTGGTCTCGCAAGTAAATCGGGGGAGATTTTTGTTCCCTGACAGCGGGTTCAGCTTCATCATCCGCTGTAGCAAGTACAGAGAATCTGTTTTCGCTTACCGGATTTACAGTACTTGGGGAGCTTTTATATTGTTTAGCAGTGCGCTGTTGCTGCGAAGACTTAGGACTGGCCTTTCTTTTGGTTATGGTTATATAACGATCCATACCTGTTTGCACTTTTTTACGGGGTTTATTAAATTACCTGTTTCGTTGTAATATTTTTGATATGGTACCTGAATTGTTTTTTGGTTGAATTGTAATTTTTTCTGGTGTTGCTGTTTGCGAAGATAAGTTTAAATTTCCGGATAAAGAATTCGGTCAATTGGCCTGGCGGTTAAAAAAGCACTGTCATCTTATTTTATACTATTTTTTTGTTCATTGCATTATTAGCATTTGCGTAAGAAAAAGAGTAATAAGCATTGTTGTTATTACCTTTTATATTTTTTTCATTAATATTTGGTGCGCTCATGCACTTACTATCAATTGTTTAAACAGGTTTAACCTTGCACTATTTGTTATTGTTTTTTTTTTACACACAATATATTATATTGTTATTTTTTGTTGTTTATTTCTTTATTATTGCTAACTGTTCACTGTTCAATTAAATACTTAAAAAAACATATTTGTTATGCGTTTGATATGACGTACGTCTGTACTCAAACACGGTCACTTTCACTACTTAGTGATGAGAAAAAGTTAATCTCGATTGAAGTTTCCAACAAAACAAAGCCCCATGAAAGTAAACGAATTTTAAAAAGAAAACAGTATACTAATGCTCAAATCAAAGCAGGAGATGACACTGAAAGAAGTATATCTGGCGGTATGGTAGAAACATGATATGGCTATTTTGAATATCTCAGAATTCTTATTCTACGCAGGCTCCAAAAACCATTTAGACACAAAGTTGAAATCATATTATACTAATTACATTGTTACCACGCTAAACGAATAATTCACTCTGGTTAAAATTTTTTACATATGAATATTTTCTACGACTAATAGAAAACATATTTTTTATTGATCAAAAAAATTAATAAACGTATATGTTTCAATTTAAAAGCTCTCATAGGCTGTTGTATATTGTATAGCTGTACCGTTGTTTGGCTAACTGTTAAAATATAATAATACAATTGCATCATGCCGGGGAACTTGCCATTACAAACACAGTACAAAGTAATCTTTACACAGGTTCTAATTATAACCTTTAACTGCGGAGGTGGTGGTAAATTTGACACTCACTTCACTTTTTTTTATTTACTTTCTTCCATTGTGCTCTACTAATTTCATTCTCTTGGTATCTTCTTATATTGTCATTATTATTACTCATTTGGGTTTTGAATGCAGAAAGTGTAGTATGAGCGGAAAAAGCTTATGCTGGTGTAAAAAGTACCACTCGTCAGCGTATACGTATTTTTTTCTTGGAAACCATTTTACCACCAGGTGAAGGTTAACGTAAGCATTTTGTAGAAAAAAACCACTTGTCAGATTTAGGGCTAGGTTGTTATAGAACAATTTTGACCACTATTTCAGTTAATTATAAACTGTTTTTGTACATCATGTCGAAATCCCAAAAACTTAGAGATTTGATGATAGGTAATTTACTGAAGGATGACGACGAAGTCGGCGAAGTCGACGATAAAATTGCCGCTCTGGATTTCTGCATTGAAAGTGATACAGAGGATGAAATATGTATTGAAGGTGGTATATGCAGTGAATCTGATGGAGTTAATGATATTATTGTTGGAGAAATTGGCGGCTTTAATGATGGGGAAGAAAAAGAAAACGTAATTAAATTTACTAAATATTTCTATGGAATAAACGGGTTTAAGTGACCAGCATAACGCGCTGCGTTAAAATTCCGGTTCATAATATCGTTCATAATTTTTTATATAATACATTTGACTGTGAAAAGCGCCTTTTACGTTCCTGATAATTTTTTAATTCAAATTTTTTTATTGAAGTTAAGAATGTTGTGTTTTTTAGTTTAAAAAAGACAGTTGTAAAATAAAGTACTTGTTTTGTTAAATTGAAATTGTATATATATAATTTTTTATTTTTTATTCCATTAGAAACGTTATCTTTTATTAAAAAAAAAATAAATTGTGAGCAAATGTTTTTTAGTGCAAAAAAAAAAAATTGTGTCTATGGCCAAAATATTCACCTCCGTAGTTAAAGGTTAATTTAGCCCTACGAGGGTTAACCAAAAATGATTGTATAATTTTTTGTTTTGCGTGTTAGAAACGAATCCATCTATGAATTCCTAGAATCGGCGAACAAAATGAGCAAGGTATAGCAGGCAATTGAAATTGGCTGTTTTACAATATATTCGATCCGACAGTACTACACTTATCGCCGCTCGACAATTAAAAATCAAATCTGCCGCCATCGATGACGTTCCCAACATGCTTATGAGCAGCTTGGAACATCTATATACTCGGGGTGCCCATAAAGTCATTGATGAGCAATTGTTCTCGTACCGACGTCAATTCCAATTACCCATTTAGAGGATTAATAGGTTGAAAACATGTAAAAGAAGCTCATGCGGTAAATCTAGGCGCTCAAATTGATCTGAAATTGGTTGAAAAATACGCCGATTCTAAACTAATAGAGTATGCCGATAATTTCTTCTCGTTATTTTATTAAGCCACGGCTTTGAATAATAACATCGCGCTATGGTCAAATGTGCCATATGTAGTTTAATGATGAACAAACATTACAATTGCCTCGTCCACTCATCGAGCCATCGTAGAAGCCACTTTAAATTTAGGACTACAGTATGTGGTAATCCACAGTGCACGACATGTATCAGATGGAAGGCGGTTACAATTGCAAACAGGGTACAAATCGATGGCCGTTAGCTCTGTTCTATAACATGACATGCCAGACTGGCTGCTTTTCTCACTTTGGGGGATTGAGGCGTGTTAAGAGGAATGACAGCAGACATGTCTTCCTTGGAGCACATGGACCTGCATTGTACGAGGTATTCAGGTATTTTCTCTGCAACCTGACCATCGTTTTCGCTGTCTTATAAATTGAATAAAACGCAGCAAAAAACTTTCATTTCATGGATTGCAAATAAACTGGTGTGTTACAACAATCACATGATAAGTACTCGTGCCTTAATTTAGTTGAATACCTGTGATAAATAAAAACATGTATATTCTTATTATAAAATATGAGTTTGTTGCTCCCCTTGCCTTTTTTCTTGCAATTATTACATTTACACTTATTTTTGGGACACCTGTCTATTTATTTCCATACAAATCCCATGTAGGTTTACGCAGACCTGAACATCGTTGGGTGAAATCGGATAAATTACCAGTATAAATGCACTGTAACTATGAAATATAGAAGATAAAGTAAAAAAAATATATATATTACTGGCTACTACATATTTGACGAAAATTTTAATTATGTATTTAAACGACAAACTTAGTCCCAGCATGGTCTCGATGTAGTGTTTTCAAAACATATGAAATGAAATTCATAATAACATTTTCAATGCAGATTAAAATTAATAAACATAAACTATTTTCAAATAAACCGATAAACCCTGTAACACGTTGACAGGGACATGTGTAATGATACATGAACACGCTAAAGTTTGTAATAAATTCGGAAAAAATATATAGATACATATGTATATATTTGATTTCTGTGCAGTAACTCAATAAAGTTATTTGCACATATCCATGTCCATGTCCATGTTTGATAAAAGAATATAATGCAGTAATGTAAATATGAATATAACTAACTAGGAAGCCTCATTTAAGTTGTTTTAGTTTTTAAAACGAAGCCTAATTTTATTACACAGGTCCCTGCAACATCCGTTTTATAATTTCATACAAAAATTTTTTTTTTACTAGAAATCAAACAAAGAATTAACACCACAAAAAACCCCTTTTTAAAATTATAATACATTTAAATAATAAATGACAGTGGAGGAAACTCTTCACAATAAATGAGTATGTTTTCTCTTAAATAATGAGCAACAGAGCAAATATGTGATATTTGCTGTTTAAACAAATATAATTTAATTTGTTGCAAATCGCCTTGTTTGTGTATGCGTGACTGTGGAAAAATGGAATTTATGCTTTTCCTGGAAATAATATGAAAATATTTGTGTGACCTACTCTAACAAACATGGCGACGACACATACTTTGACAACTCTCGTATATATAAATCTACCATAATCAGCAGGCATTAATATAAGAACAGAACAAAATGCAGATGTTCATGTATAAGTTTGCGTTTTTGTATTGTTATGAATACATTCATATGTGTTTCAATCACATGAGTCACTTATTATGAGCTAATTTAATTCATCAAACTCAAATTTAAATGTTTTAATAATATAATCCTTTAATTGCTCCAGTTGCTGTTATACTTCCTTATATGTATGTACGAGTATATCGCATGTATTATATAACAATTTCACCATAATTATTCAACTCGTTTAATCTTAGATGTCACACTAGAACACTACTGTTAGTGTACCTAAGATCGGCTAAGTAATTTCTATATATGGTATTAATGCAAATCTTTAATATACTTAATATAAGCACTAAATATTTATAAAAGACTATTATATACATAAGTATTGCTTGCTAAAAAGCATAACACACATTCACAATAAAAACATTCTGTATTCACATTAAGAGTTTTTCTGTAAATTGTACTTCGATTTTCTCGCTGTAAGTGGTAGTGCATAGTGGTGTGAAACAATAGTATATTACCTAATAATTATTTTAACGAATATTTCGTCCTAAAAACATTAACATTGACAAGACTAAATACCTAATGGCATGCATTTTTACATATTATGAAAACAAATACAAGGATATTCATTTCTGACCGACCATTCTTTACATCTTAATAACAGTCTTAATTGTCATCTTAGTTTTCGCTTAGAAACAGGAGAATAAACATAGAACTATTGAAAACATTTACTGCAATCACTACAACGTTAAAGTGTTACCATATTCAAATATTTTTAAATAATAGTTCTTAAATTAAAAAGGTTTTAAATGGAGGTTCATATAAATCTATATATCGGTCCTACCCCAGTTATGAACGTATTCTTTATCAGCTTTATTAAAGTAGTTGTAGCCCTTTAAGGCGGTCCATTGCAGCCTATGTATTGTTTGCTGATAGGGCGTTTACACACAAGTAATGTTGTGGCATAGCTACTATATCTTTTTTTTTAACATAATACGTAAACTTCTTTTGGTTTTTATTTGAAGTATGTTGGTGCTGCGGCTTAATTGGTTAGCGCGTTTACCATTAAGCATTCGTACCTTAGCCGCTGCCCGTTAGTAACATAAATTTGCTTTTTTTAACGCAATTGTTACTTATTTCGCGTTATTTATATGTAAGCGTTTTGGGAAAACAAATTTCCATTCCCAACACAACCTAAATGGGTTGGTTCTTTGTTGGGGACTTCACACCATTGTTGTTTGTAATGATGTTGTTGTTGGTACTGTGAATTGTGACGGCGTTTCAAGTAGGTCTGTTGATTTTATACCGTTATTGCCGTTTGTTAATGCGTTCTTCTTATGCTATTTATGTACCGCTGGTTATGAGCAATCAACTTGGTAATAATTTAATGGGAATAAATTTTTTTTGTATTAATAACAATTAAAACATCTTGGTCTAGATCATGCTATCTGCTAAGGTTCGAGGAAAAAACTACTACTTAAAATGTAAATTTCACTTCTTAATAAGAAGGTAATAATTGACGGAATTCACTGAACGTTTTTGGCAAGAGAAGAGAAGAAAATTTGCGGCTGGAAATATAATTCTCTTCTTGATATATAATCAATTTTCAGCGTGCTAACGTTGTAGTTACATATATAAAGGATGGCTTAAAAGCAACATGTTGGCTGGGAAATTTATATTGAGCATTTTTTTTATTAATGTTTATAGTATAGTAGTGCCAAATTTTACGAAAGAGTTAATGGTTTAAATGGCGTAAACTTATTTCATTTTGCTGTTAAAAATGCTTTTAAACTTAGTAATTGTAATTTTCTTGTGTATTTTATTAAAGTCAGTTTTAATTTCTCCAAAGAAGTCAACATGAGAATTATTTTAAATAAACAAGCCCTCATGAATAAACTTAAGTAGCTCTAGAGAAAGGAAGAAAAAAAAGGGTAACGGATTTTTTCAATTTAAGAAATAATAGCAACTGCAAGTTTTTTTTTTACAAAGAAGGAAAATTTTAAATTTTAAACTTTATGTAAGCTAATATGTTTTTCATTATTGCTAAAATAGAACATTCGAATTTGGATCGCGCAACCCACTCATATGAGTAGTTATCAGTTCAGAAATCTTAAATATTTTAACAGAAAAATGTTTAATTTTATTTCAATAATATTTTACGCCGAACTGGATCCGATCCGCATTAAATACAAGATAATTTAATTCCAAAAACATATCAACTATATTTGAAAATGTTTCCGATAGAATTAGCAACGCAATGTTGACATAAAAACTAGTCGCAAATAACTGCTTACATCAACAATACAGCGATTCCTTAGTCAAAAAAAAAATTTTATATAAAAAAATGTAAAATTGACAATTCTAAAAATATTTGAACCGTAATTATTGCATTTATTGCATTTGTATGTAAATGGGCTCATATCCACCTGGAGCTGTTGGGGGTGTTAAAATTTTGTGTATGAGAAAACGATAATATTTATTCATTTGGTTGTGTAGTCCTATTTTCTTCACCCTGTATTCGCGTCTTAGTTGTTTATCTATGGCTATGTGTAGCCTTGTAGTATAACCATGTTCATGTTAAATGAGATTTAAGCCTGTTTGTGTAAAGTTTATTCTTTGGCCGAGCAGGATTAAAATAAACACTAAGTGGAAATGAAAATATAATATAAAATTTTCCAATTTATGTTGGTACTTTATTGGACACCTCTCAAACATTCCAAGCGGTCGAATTTTGATATGCACCACAACCTTTGCAATTAAAATGTGAAATCATTTTATTTTTAGCATTAAATCTCTAAAGAAAGTAAAATGTTTGTATTTTCCTAAGTTTTCAAATTTTAATATTTTATTTTTTGTTTTGTATATTTTGCTTTTCCCCAAATTTGAGCAGTATGTTTACCTTGCAGTACTCGTTCTAATGAGTTCAATCATATAAACAATTGGCAATAATCACCCAACTAAAAAATGGACAATCGGATTTTGCTTAGTTGTTCACTACGTAAATTTAGCTAAATTCTGAATAAAACATTTTTCAGAAATATAATTCCACTCAAAGTTGGTGAATAATTGCCCGATTATTGCCGAAACAGTGTTGTTGGTTGTATTTCCGACTTTTTCGTGAATTACCATTTTTCGTGCGATTTTTTTTTTCTTTTGTATGTTATTTTTCTATTTTAATTTGTTGTTTTTCGATAACGTTTCGAGTTATTAATTTATTGCTGGATTTTATAATTTGTTGTGAATTTGTGATTTCGCCGAAGAAAGGACGAAGTCTTATATATTATTTCTTTGTTTAACTTAGAGATGAAAAAATTATTAATATATTAAACGATAAGCAAATCCTAGTGTGTGTGTTTAAAGCAGGATATTGCGCTGGTGAATGCTGCAATTATTGGTATTATCTCTGATTCGTGGGGAGTTCTCACAGTACTTGTATGTGTGCACAGATTATTTTCTTTAATTTTTTAAAATTTTCTTTCTCATTTCGACGATTATTCATTTAATGCGTATGTTATTGCTTTTGTGTACCAGCCAAAACGAAACATATTGTACGCCAAGTGTATAGTATTTCATATCAGAGTCGGTGGTTAGTTTTCAACATTGTGATATGTAATGGCTTTGAAATTGATAAAATAAGGTTTTTGCTAATATTTTGTTTAAAACGAGAAACAGGTTTACTAACAAGAACAACCAGTTTAGCATCACGTAAAGGATCCCTACTACTCTCAGTTAGTAGCATCAAAAATAGTTGGTGTTAAGCTTGAAACCACAATAAAAGATACTTTATCCCTGACCATGAGCTTGTTTTTCGAGCAAGATATAATACTAAAGCAAGTTAATTTCACAGTCATTTCCCAGGCGTTTGATAAAGTCTGGCATAATATTAGTGATATTTTATACATAACCTCTTATACATAATCTATACAGCGAATATGACAACAATCTCAAATACCTTTACGTCAACGTTTGCAGATAACACTGCATTTATAAGTCTTAACCAAAATCAAAAAGCGGTATCCGAACAACTACAAACTCATATTAATGTGCTAGAGGAGTTGCTAAACAAGTGGAGAGTAAAAGTGTACAAATTGAAATCTGTACCTTTCCTTGAGAAAGCAAAATTATCTATGAAATCGATAACAACTGATAACAAACATCACATAGATCGACGTCTAACTTGGTCTCACCATATTGACGCAAAAATAACAGCCATAAAACTGAAAACAAATCAACTACACTGGTTAATAAGTCCTAACTCAAACTTGGCTTTGGAATATTAAGTCCTCTTATACATATCCGTTATAAAGCCAATATGTGGTATTCAGCTGTGGGGTACTACTTGACCATCAAACATTTAGAAGATAGAAAGAAGACATACCGGCTTATCATATGTGTCCCCTGGTTTATAAGAAATGAGAATATTCGTAGAGATCTCGAGGTACATACTATCCAGGAAAGGGCAAAACCATACATGTCCAAATACGTAAACAAACAAGTGTAAAACAAGTGCGGATAAAGCTGAAAAAACACATAAAATATTTAAAAAAGTTTATTATTTATTTTGAAATTAAATATTGTTGCACGAGATTAAATACATGTCCTAAACTCTACTCCCTCTGTCCTCCTTCCCATAACCTCTTTTCCTAGTTCTAGCACAATGCATTGCATGAATAGGGGTCATCTCCTGAGTGCTGGTCCTACCATAAAAGAAAATACGAGTGCTTAAAAGTTATTTAATAAAAGTTAATTTAAAAGTTATTAATATTATATAAAAGCTACTGCTAAAAAAGAAACCATCTTAAAGTAAGGTGTGGTGTTGAACTTTAACAAATAATTGAGATGGCGTTTCTAGTTGCATACTTTTACTGGTTATTTCCGATTTAGAATTGTTTAAGAAAATTGTCTGTTGTATACTGATTCCTATCAAAATTTATGTCGAGCTTTGTGAGTTTGGTATCATCCTATGCAAAGATCCATTCAAGCTCTTTGTAAAATCCCATAAGAAGAATTTCGTGATTTTAAACAAATTGGCTGCTCGTTATTTATTAGTAATAAAAAATGTTTTTATTTGCCTTTATCAAGAAAACAAAATTAACTTTACAAAATGTTATATTTTTCTTTCAAGTCCTCGTCTTTGTATTTACAGATAGTAGATTTGTTTTAAAAAACTTGCGTGCTGTACACAGTTTGAGATAAGAATAGAACTATATACGAATTTAAGTTTATAGTCTATTATATAAATAATACACTTTATTCCTATTACTAAAACTTGCGAAAAATCACAAAGTGAATGAAGAATATTAAAAATAAGTTAAAACTATTTCCACAAACAAATTTACTTTCTTACCGAACTGAGATTTAAACAAAAATTTTAATTTTTAATTTAAAATGAGTAAACAAAAGCTAAATACTGAATTTTTTGTAGATAAAAAAAATATTATTTCGAATGTCCTCTTCTATTCACATGTAAACTTAACATATTCTTCTCAACTATACACATAAAAAAAAATTGGTGCTGAGGTAACCATTAACTAAGAGCAACACATTATAAATATATAATTCTAAACATTTATTTTTAATAAATTATTCCAAAAATATAAAAAGTCTATATCTCTTCATTGGATATCATGTTTCTTAAATAAAAATCAAAAATCTTTTATTTTTTTATTTTTGTCTTTCAACTATTTACCAGAACGCATATTACGCATGAACTGTATGTATTTGGTCAAATTTGGTGTTAAAGTTCTTCAGTACCTGTGTTAATAAGCCGAACAATATATAATTTCTAATTGATACTTTAAAATAAGTAAAATCAAATATTTGATAATTAAACAAAGATGTACAGTTTGTGTACAAATTGTGTTACAGTAAATTGTCTTTAATTAAGATAAATTGATCAACATACGAGTATTTTTTATCATATAGTAAAAGGAAAAATAGCATATAACCCTTTACACTGATAAACAATTACAATAACCAGACATACTTAAATTTTTAGGTGTCAAGAAATTATTTTTACATTAGTACCAAGTAAGTGAGTTATATTCGGCCGTGCCGAATCTTAGTGCCCTTAGTGCTAAGGATTTGTCTTTTAATATTTGATAGAATTCAGAGTTTTCGGTGAATTATCAGCCTTTCGGTAATTTTGTCGTTAAATATCAAAACATTGCGAAGTTTGTTTTTCGTTCCTTGTTTCTGCCAATTAGATTTTATTAAAATTGCTATGTTTTTCTTCCAATAGTATCTTTTTTAATTTTTAGTAAAATTCAAAAATGTTGCTGAAATTTAAATTTAAAAATTTTATGAATTTTGGTTTATATTATATTTTTTGGAATTGTTTTGCAATAATTTCTGAAGGTGAATATATTGTAAAATACTTATTTTTGTGCATTTTTTGAGAAATTTTAATACTTGGCGTATCTGTAGTTCCGAATGTATGCGTTCTGCCTTTTAGAAATTTTCTTGGCTTAAAGTTATCGTTATTCCCTCAAATGTTGGAATAAGTTTCTTACCGTTTCTCGGCTCCCTCAATTAATTGTTTTTGAGGTCTATGTAAAAGCATATTATTCTTGCAGACAGAAAAAGATTTTCTTCATATAATGAAAACATGTGTATCATTTACATTTATTCAAACTTGTATAGTTGTTTGAGTCAAAAGAAACATTTTACACCAGGGATTGACAAGAAGTTTGCATTGGGTTTAATTATGTTTACACAGATTAAATTTAAAGCAACCATCAACTGGGTCTCGTGTGAAAAAATACAACACGGGTTATTTGCGAATTGACGATGAACAAATCTTTTGTTGAGCTTCAAGTGATAATTTATAAGCACATTGGAAGTCAAAATATTTCCAGTTAGTATTTAAAATGATATTATATTTGTTTCTTCCTTGCAGAATATATAAAATTTTTTAATTAATTCATGTCACGTACAAGAAAAAAACTATTTGAAATGTATTATACGACATAAAACAAAGCAATTTGAGAAAGCTATAAGGATTCGCATTATTAAGTATACTAAACTGTTTTCAAAAGTGCAAACAGCGCAGCTACTAATAACGTTCTTAAGCAAAAGCATTTATTCTCGCTCACGTAGAATTATATTTATACTTCCTTCATATTAGTTTAAGACAATTGATAAAAATAAATATTATTTTAGATGAAAGAAAATAATGTGTTCATTTTAAGGATACGAGAAAAACGTATTTTAAAAGTTTTTGGTTTTTACCACAGTCGATTATCGTTTTCAATAGAACGTATTTCGAAAGGAGAACTATTGTGAACAATTTTTAAATACTCAGCGAATTATTTTTTACATTTTTCTTTAAGTAATACTTTGTATAACAGCACTTCAAAAAATATCCAGTTTTTGCTATGAAGAAAAAGTACTTCTTTTAAAGAAGAAACGTGACAGTTTTCTTTATTAATACTCTTGTTTACATTTTGTGTTTTCGTCTGAGAGTGGACTGTTTCACTAAATTATTGTTTACATTACGCGTCAAAGTCATATGGAATGTGAAATTTATATTTTGTAAAATATAAATATATATATCGCACTTGTTGCCCTAAAGGGAGTCAATTCAAAATTTACAAATTTTCTGCAGAGGCAAGAAACTGTTTCTTTAATAATTCGTTCTCTTGAAAAAAAAGAAAATTTACCGATTTCGTGTTGACCACCTTTAGAGTAAGAAGTACGGTATGTATTATAATACTTATAATTCAACCCATGCACATTCCTAAAAAGAACTCATAATATGTATCTTAAAGCCCATATTTTTACTATAAGTTTGGTGAAAATTGTGAACGGAGTTTTTTTTATGTATTGCAATTATAATTGAAATAAAAAAAGAGATTTAAAAAAATGGGCGGAAATGAAATCATAATGTATTTGCAAAAGAAAGAATTTTAATTTTAAGATCCAGTGGACTAAATACATTAAACGCTGGGGAAAAAATATGAAAGTATATACCAAAACAGCAACAACGGTAAACAATTTGCAGACTTGTTTCCTATTCGTGCATGTCAATCAATTGCTTGCAAGAGATGGTAAAGAATCGATAGTGCTATCGATGTTATTGACGATTTTGTTTTTGTTAAATTTTTTTTGATAGCAATACTATGGATGACAATTGTTAGGAAAATTGTCCTTAAACATGATAAAAAGCATAAAAATGTAAAATCTCTAGCAATGACAGCTTAACTGCGGCTGCTAGCAAATGGTTTCTTCTTCTGTTGACAAAACATCTGTGGCGCTAAATTCTTTATAAACATAAAGTTAAAAAAAATATAAATAATTTTTAATAACTTCGTTTTGATTGTATATCAGGGGAATTTTTTCAGAGGAAGATGGATCTGCGAATAATATAATTTTCTTAAACTTAAACACATTTACCATTTTTAAAAGAATTCGATACTATTGAAAGTATCAATATTACTCCACCAAGCTATCGAAAATAGAGAGGTGACTATTTATAGTTTGCTATCTCACATTCTAGCATAATTCGTCGAATTTTAAATTCGTGTTACAATTACAATCGTAAAGTTTAGCGGCTCAAATTTGCAAAGAATAAAATTATGTGTTCGGATCAGTAGTTCAAAGGCGGAGTTAAGGACTTGGTTGTTATATTCTACTATGACACTATCGATTGGGTATTTGATACGTAAAAAACAACTGGAGTGTATTTTAAAAGGAAGGCTCGTTTTCAGAATTTAATAACTTATTCCGACCTATACCGTAGACCTACCAACGAGGCAATACTTTAATTCACACTGCCAGAACTATGCAATTTTTTATTAGCCTCCGTAATCTCCGGATCTTAATGTCATGAAAATTGGCTGGAAAAGGCATAGGGCGGCGGAAAGCAATTGGATACAAAAGGCGGAATAAGAAATGCCTGGACCTTAATATTATTAAATTATATAGGATCGATGTACCGTTTAATGTCTAAAAGAATTGGTGAAGTAATCTGTAATAATTGTGGCAGTACCCATTACTAGTCCTTGCTGTTTTACGATTATTATTAAAATTTAATTAAACCCAACACCGATTACGTCTAAAATTGGTTGTTCCTTATTTAACTGGTATATTAAAAACTGTTAATTTATAATAGCTAAATAAAAGAAAAAACAATTTTGTTAAACATAGAACATAGCATTTATAACGAAAACATTTTGTAAGATCCCCAATATCTAGCTTACAAGATATATTCTCTTAAAGTTAATAAAATTAAATTTCTTATTTAAGTGACAGTCTGCTACGGACTTATTATTGTACTAATAATATTATCTAAAATCAAATCTGTAACCTGCTTTACGATTTATAATGAAATTTAGAACAAATGCCAATTTAAAATATTGCTGTTCATTATTCTTCTGTAGCTTTTTCCGCGGAACTATAACTAGACGCTGGAAACAAAACAATATTTTTTATTTCTCTTATTTGGATGGTAGTATAAAGTATGCATTAAAAAATGTGTCCTTATACGATTGAGAGTACGAGTGTTATATAATTAATATCACATAGATACCACCGCACACAAAATTAATGCTTCGTGTATGTAAGTCTAACACATCCACCTAGACATTCTCTGTGCCGCGCCGTGTTCGAATACTGGGATCAACGAAACGTTTATTTTTTATACGAACTTTACCTTGGCTCATAGTTGTAGTTTCAATGGTTGGTGATACATGTGGACCTTAATATAAAAAGTAAATCAATCTTTATATCTTTTGGTGCAAATGTGCACACTATATTTTTGCATTTACAGCTGCCACATCAGGAATTAAATCATGTCACCATTTGTAAAATGCATTATTTCTATTACCGTGTTCGAATACTGGGATCAACGAAACGTTTATTTTTTATACGAACTTTACCTTGGCTCATAGTTGTAGTTTCAATGGTTGGTGATACATGTGGACCTTAATATAAAAAGTAAATCAATCTTTATATCTTTTGGTGCAAATGTGCACACTATATTTTTGCATTTACAGCTGCCACATCAGGAATTAAATCATGCCACCATTTGTAAAATGCATTATTTCTATTACCTTCATATAATCAATCGTACATGTAAACAATTATTACTCACACGCATATACTGGGTTGCATAAACTTTTGTAACAAAACTGGTTGCATATTTAATTTTAAAAATAAATTATGCCAACACACGTACATAAATTAAAAAGTTGTTTTTAAAATAGGTCTTTATTCTGTCCTAATAGTTAATGAACTAAATTACAAATGAAAAAACCTTTTGCCGTAAAACGCAAGTAAATGTCAAAAAGAGTTCTTTTCACAAAAAATAATTATTAATTCAAAAGGTTTTTCTTGCTAATTTTTACTCGTATAAAAACGCAATTGATTTTTTGGGGGTAATCCAGTCTTCTCTCTGAGAATTTTGCTTGTTACTTATATTAGCTTATAAGGAAACTTTCCCCAAATTTTTGTGAGAAACTATAAATGTCTTATGAAACTAGATTCCTAAATAAGACGCATGCAGTGCAAAAAAAGTTTGTTAAACATCCGTGAAAACATGATGTTGAACCTCTACATTTACTTTAAAACGCACACCTTTATGGTATAATAACGGAAAAGATACACAAAGCAATAGAACAATAAATACACAATACCAAAATACTGATTGAATCTATAGTCCAATAATGACTTCTTCGAACTTCTACAAACAACACCATAACAAATTAAATAAACTATAGCTATAAGTTTTACCTGCTAGCCGAAAACACCAATTGAGACGAAACGGAAAGCGTTTAAAAACAAACTCGTTATACAACGTACAGTAACATCTCCGAATCCATAAAAAGCACTCGGCTTACAAGCTTTACCTGTTACCTGTCCACACGTGGGAAATGTCTACTTTTTTAACATTAAATAAAAACGTATTACACGAACTGCTTAGATCGAAAAATGATACTGCAGATGGCACATGACCTAAACCAGCTTCTCTATAAGCCAAACTTAACAAGGGATAACCGAAATTTATTCTAAATATCTATATCAAATCACACTGTCGGAATATCAAAAATCCGTTTTTTTAAATAGATTAATTAAATTCGTCATATGTCTATTCTTATTAGCATTTTCTCATGATATATGTCTAAGTAATACCGTTCTATTTATATTGATTTTTTATTATACAGATTCTCAATTAGCACTTTTTTACCGAAATTAGTAAAAAAATGTTTATCAGCTTATTATGCAACTAATACGATCTGTTCATTTCCTTTAATTAAATGTTCGAAGTACGACCGGTAATACGTTTTTCTCACTTTTGCATATACAATTACAGTTAAGATATTCTGAGCACTTAAACCACAAAACTTGCCCTTGTCTCCGAACACATGTTTGTTTATTTAATAGCAAAAATAAATTCACAAGGTTATAGTTTTGTTTTATTTAATACAAATTAATGGTACCATTACGTCAAGCCTTGATTTTTCACAAATCTAGAAACTTTTCTCACAAATCGTACTTTTTTCGGCTTCATTTAAGTGCACTTACATATGATACCTCTTGATACACAAAACGTCTTTTGTAGAAAATAAAGGTATCACTTTTTAATTACATTTGCAATGAAAGTTTAGCATAATGGCATAATATTTTTGTGCTGCATATACAGGGTCCGCTCGAAAGGTATACTACTTTGTTTGTTTATAATTTTTGATTATATGAAAGAGAATGGATCGTATATTGATAAATGTTTTATTTAATGCCGGCAATTATGTATGGAATACAATATAAGATAAATGTCCGCCTCTGTTAGCCTCACAAATGCGAGCCCTTTTGAACACATTTTTTATTACATTCTAGCACATTTCACGCTGTATTTCATTAATTTCATCACGAATATTTTGCTTGAGTTGCTCCAGCGTTTCTGGTTTGTATGCATAAGCCTTGCTTTTCAGATATCCCCACAAAAAGAAGTCCGGAGCAGTCAAATCTGGCGACCGTGGAGGCCAATCAACATCGCCATTCCATTGTAATCTTGGCTGTATGCGATGTGGCACCGTCTTGTTGAAACCACATGTTAGTCAAGCCCAAAGCATGCAGTTGTGGGTTAAAAAGTTTTCAATCAAATCACGATATTGCTCCCCATTGACAGTCATGGGCAAGCTGCAGCATCCTATTGCCATATGTCGGGCGGCGTAAATGATCTTCTGAAAGAATCTCTTGAGTTATCTGAATCTTAAATGGAAACAAATGCAAATCTTTGTGCAAAATTGTGGCCAAAGTTGTTCTTTGACGACCAAGGTCCTGAGCACGGTGTCGAATTGAGGTTGATGGATTGTTTTGAACACTTTCTTGAACAGCAATAATGTTTTTATCTTGCAGTACGTTGTGGTCCGTGCTTGGGCCTATCAGCTGCAGTCCCTCTTTCTTCGAAATCATTCACCACACGATAAATAGTGCGTCTTGTTGGCACGTTGTTTCTCCAAAAAATTTTACGTAACTTTCTCATAGTCACAGTAATCGATGATTGATTTTGATAAAATGTTTTAACGATTAAAAGACGTTGGTTTATCTAATATCTTTCCATAATAAATTTGGCGCGTCGCTACTTCACGACTGCCAAATATGAACTGTCAAGATTAATGTTTACCAAAAAGGCGGCAAAACAAAGTAGTATACCTTCCCGGCGGACATCCTGTAAGATTGTTAGTTTCTAAAAAAGAATAATTTTGTTGTGATTTGTAAAATGCGTTGAGATGAAATGTAAACATAAATTTTTTTCTACATCCGTGACAATATTTCCCATTGTCGGTGCCAATAAGATTAAATTGACATAACAATGAATTTTACTCTTTTGTAGCGCCGAAGTTTGTTTTATTAATTTTGTAAAATATACATATTATTACATTTATAAATAAAACATAGTATAACAAAGTAACTTCAAATATTTGGATTAAATTTTGAGAACTAAGCAATATTACGGTTGTTTTTATTTACTAGCCACTTTTTTTTGCTTTTATTGATGCGTTTTGGTTTTTTCCAACTTTTCTTTAAATTAATAAGAAACATATTTTTTTTATGTTCTTGTGTGACGGTATGGCACTACTATAAATGTTAACAATAATATATGTTGAAGGACATGAAAAAAGGCTCAATTGCAATTATGACACTTACCCCGGTTTTGTTGTAGGAACTGTGTGCATCACGATAGCTTACCATCTTAGCTGAATGAATTTTGATAGCGATTTACTAAAAAAAATTGAAAATATACTTTTTTTAAGTTTCATTACGTTTTGTATGAACTTAAACGCGAAGAGTACGGTCGTAAATTTTTCCGCTAGGCTACTGAACATACAGGAATAAATGAATCTCATCCTCTTTGTTTGTACAAATCGACTTGCTGCTGCACTAATGCTTTTATAGATAACTGGCATGAGCTGCAATATTAATGTTAGTCATAACCGCAGCTATTTAAACCCAATGGTTAGTGAAAAACTACTCATCAAATTTTGGTTTCTCATATATTTACCTAAACTAAAGCTCACAGCAATAAGTCCATTTTTTATAAAAGTTAATCAAAACAAATTTAATAATAAATTCATAATGAGACAAAAACTTTAAAAACTACTGAACTAAAGTTGGATACAAATTATTTGCTGCCAATAGAGGCCAAAAGGAATCACCCGAACATTTGTTATAAAATTGAGTTACTGTAATATCTGCTAATTCTTACTTAATTAATTTTGATCAATTAAACATTTGTTTACATAATTCAAAACCATACATGTGTATTCGAATGTTTTTTCGACTTTTGAGAATTCGTTGAATTTTTTTAATTACAATAATATTTTTGAAAATTGTATTTAGGCAACTTAAGCCTATCATAACATAACAAAATCATTGTACATAACAAAATCATTGTTCTCGCATGACTCACCCATGTGTATGAGCAATTGCAATGTAGTTGTCCATACTTGTTTTCATAAAAGTTTGAGATACTAGAATACCTTTTGTTTGTGTATTTATTTTACTCACATTAACAAATTAAAAAAAAATATAAGAATTATCCATGTTTGTTATTTGTGATAATTGTCTTTGAAACAAAAATAAATGCGACCTTCTTTCAAGAACACTAAAAATACGATAAAAATATGCACTTATTTTTAAGTTAAAAGAGCATTCATGAAAATAAGCTAATCTATCTACTCTCATAAATCGATACCATAGATTGACATTCATGTTTATGGTCATGATTCTCTTTCCCAAGCTATTTTGAAAAACTCATTTACAAGAAATGTTCTTATTTTACTACTCATACGTGAAAACTTCGCAACACTGCTCAAAATTAACTATTAGAGACAAATGATCGAACAAGTAATCCGGTCAAATAATCACATCATATAGGAAATAGTAATAGTAATGTTGTAGGGACGCAAGCTTATTAGGTGCTTTCTGCATAATTATATACAACAAGCAGTTAGCACTGTTCTAATTCTCTTACGTTATTCTAGCTTGACAATCTTCAATGAAATTCTTTTTGAAAATAAAAATTGCTTTAGAGCAATTGATAGATCCTACAAAACCTTTCCTCAATGTTGAAATAAGACCAAATAAAATATTTTATGCTTCTATTCCCACGAGTCAGTATTTACTATTGTGGATTGCTATTACCCGCTACGGATTTCGCGTTTACAAATTTAAATGAATGTGTAGCTTTGTGTGATAGCGTGTGGTCTTCAAAGCGATATAATTTCCAAGTAAATGACACTATTTACCTAACACCACCAAAAGCTTTTGAGATTTGTCCTCCTGCAGCAAAAAGAAAATTAATACATTCACACCATATTTGCATCAGCTGTAAAATATTTTCTCAATATCAGTCTTATATTCGCTTTATCATTGTGTTAACGTAAATAATGCCTAGAGTATTGACAAAAATGAATTATTGACGATTTTCTTTAAGAGAGAAAAATATAAACGATATAAAACGCAAAAGTTGGCACAGGTTTTCCGAATTTGGTTTATATTTACATACAATTTAAAACTTTGTAATTTTTGTCATACAACCGCATAACAAAGTAGTGAGAAAAAGAACTAAAAACTTTATAGCAAAAAGCTTGTTTACATTCATATATAAAAGGATTTTAAATAGTGTAATCTTGTACACGTTTGACATGAGTTTCAAATTTATATATTTGGTTGAGAAGACCACATACTATTACCAATTTTCCTATAACACAGTACGTTTCCATTACACTTGGCCAGTTTGGCATTTAAAAGTGATTGTGTGCATAAACTCGCGTATTGGAAAAATCAAAATTGAGTGGGATTAAGTACAGAATAATGCAATGTTTTGAGCGATTGCAAGAGCTTTGCTTTAATGCTTAGTTGCACACAAAAAGAATTTCCTTCATTTTTTTAGAACAACTGCTGCAAATATTTAGTAGCAATAATTCGAGATAAGCCTTTAGATGTTATTTTAATAAATGCTATTTAATTACCTCAATAAAACTTGCACTAGTAATAGTTTGCCAACAAAATTTTGCTTCAAAAAATAATAGAACAGGCAGCAACTCAAATATTGAAATACTGCAAAGGCATCAATCAAAAACGCTGAGATCTATTGTCAATGTTCCATGGTTTGTTTCAAATTTTTCAATCCACAATGATCTATTTATTGTTAAGGTTGCTGACGAAATAAGAAGGATAAGTGAAAACTATTTACAAAGATTAATTTACCATAACAATCCATTAGCCATTGCTCTTCTAGATGACACCAATGAAGTAAACCGATTAAAAAGATATCACATTTTGGATTTGCCATTCCGAAATTAATTATTTATTTATTTTTGTTACTTATATATATATTTGCCTTTCATGAATTATTTATTTAAGTTACTTTGAATTGTACATATAACAACCTTTATATAATAATATCAGTATACAAATTGTATTAGTTTATTGTTGTTCTCAGTGGAGGACAACAAATAATATTACCTCATTATATCAAATTTACTTATTATCCTTAAATGGATAGATTGTAAATAAAAATTGTGAAAAAAATAATAGAATTTCAAAAATAAAAGTAATTCACCAACAAACTTTAATAGTTATTAAAATTAAAAATATTATTAAATTGACCATTTATTCACCACTTTCATATTACTAATAAAATTAATAATTACTTCTTTGAAATATGTAAAACAATTAAGCAAGACCTGCATTGTTACTTAGTGATTCGATTTAATTGTTCTACTTTATAAGAATCCAATAATTAAGACGCCAAAACGATAATTTTACTTTAATGAGACACACGCACCGATCACTTCATATTTTGATTTCATGCCGCTGACCGTCTTCATGAACATAGTCTGCATATTATGCATGTGTGGCTCACGTCATTCTTTACCGTGAGAATTAAAATTTGTTATAATTATGCAATGGGCTCATGTCTTATTGCACCCACTTGACCCATGGTATTTATAAATAAACTATTAGGATATTAGGATTGTATGTTCAATCACATGCACATGTATTGTAGTAAATAGAAATACAGAATTAATATAAAAACAAATATTGACTTGAAAATTGTCAAGTCAACCAAAGTTCTGTATAAAAGAAGAGTTTGTTTTAGTTTAAGACACAGACCAATTCTTATCATCTTTGAGCTCTAAACGCGGAGCTCGATGAACTAATAAAGAATCGATATTTCGAATAATAAATAAAAAAGGTAATTTCACTACACTATATACTAGTATACAGGGTCTTCAGTCCAAAAACCATTGCAATAGAAACCCTGTACAATAGCGCACATATGAATTTAGTAGTTGCAATCATATTGGTTTTGTTTTATTCCGATTTTCACAAACAGTTTTGTTTAGCTATAAAGCTAATTTGTGAGTTCTTCAATCAATAACAACATTTAATAAAAGTGAATTTTTAGGCTAGCGTAATGAAGGAAATGAATGAATGAAATGAAGGAAACATAATTCTTATCACTTTCGTCAGAGTTTTGAATTATTATTGGAATTATTTCTGGATGCCATCTTCGTATTTGAATGGAATCAACTTGTTTTGGAAGAGTTGTGAATTCAATAGAAAGATACAATATGACTCCTTGAAGGAAACATTTGGTTAGCTCATATTTTCAGATTCTCTTCTATTAATAGAATTCTAGATTATGCGACTTACTACGGGTTAACCATTTTTATACTGGTATATAAAATGTCTAAATGTATTAAGTGATACATGGTAGAAAATACCATTCGATATTAAGTTACCTTGTAAATTGTGTACCTTCTTCATTATAAAAGGGAAATAAAACTATAAACAAATTTATTCAAATAACTTTGTTTTAAATTTTTAAAGGAATAATACAATGTAGTTGTAGAGGCTTATACATGGTATTACAAATTTATTTCCAGAGTGCATGACTGCAGCTGTGTTTTGGCACAAACAAATAATAATTATTGCCTTAAAGATTATTACGCATGATGATGCTTAACATTTGCCATTATTTTAACTCCTTCAGTGATAGAAAATATTTATGTTGGCATTTTGTTAAATTGTTAAATAATTTTATAGTTTTTCACAGTGTAAATTTCGGTATCATGGTCATTTTAAATCGCTAAATAGGAGTTTATGAGATTTTTCTATAAGAACTTCGGTGAAAAATGCAAACGCAACAGAAATTTAAGTAACATTTTGTGGGCTTACGGCTTAACCGCAACTTTTTGTCTTCATGAGGTAAATTTATTTGTTAATTGTTCTAGACGAAATTGTATTTAATACACAATTTTAATACACAAATTATAAGTGGGACCGGTGCTATAACCATCTATACTCGATCTGATTCTTTACGTCTGTTCAGTGACCTTTCACAATGTATTAATGTTAAATTGACAGATCCATTTTATGCAAACTGTCACTATCCTTAAAGACTTAGTCACGTGACAATTTCTGCAGCAAGTGCGTTCTAGGGTACTTTTGGGCACTGATATATCGCATCATCAACAGCCCCATCACCTTAATCTTTGTACTCGAGAAAATATATATGTTTATGTCATCGCTGGATATTTCCGCTTGAAAATTTATATTTTCTGTTTTTTGAAAGCAACTTTAGCCATAAAGGTTAAATACATGCTATTATTATAAATTATAGCGGATGTTAAGCTGATAGCCAAAGTTACAAGTGCTTTAATTATATTGTTTGTTATAACTTTAATTATAATATAAATTTTGACATAAATAAAAATAAAGCACAAAACTGTATTCATTGAGGAGCATTTCATTCTAATTGATCTTCCGCCGTATTTCATTGCTTGAGTTACACTTCTCGACTTGAAACGATTAATTAGCTCATATGACACAAGAATAGAAAAGAGTATAGCTCGAAATTACCGGCTTTATATGAAATAATATTAAATAACTGTACTTCATTCGACCTCAATTCAGTTTCCTAAAGCTTGAATAAATTCTCTGCAAAGGCAGATATTTCTTTATAACAAAAAACATTTATTTATATTTTCTGCAACTTTCGCTCCAAGTCAATATTTAATATTTTAAGAGCCTCTGTTGGGGTAACCATTTTTTCACTTATCACTAATTTGCAGTATTACGACCAGCTCGGCCATCAATTTTTCTTGGCCTGACAAGTTCACGAGTTGAAGTTGTAATCTAATGTCTTTTGTAATTAAAATAAAAGGAAATATGATTTCATTTTTATATTATTTTTACAAGAATGTATTAACAAATTTAACTGAAAATTTGTTTCGCCTTATGACTGGATTAAAAATACATGCTTATATTGGAAATATTAGTCCACGCGGTTTGTTTATGCTCCTCAGTGTACATATTGGACCTTATTTTCGAATGTCAGCCAGGCATTTTTCAAGTGGTTACAGTAATGTTAGTGTACAATGTTGCATTATGAAAAGCGTTTCGAAAGGATACCGATTTTTCGTCTTTGTTTTAAAAGGTAAAAACTCTAGGTTTATGCAATTTTTACTCTTTGTGTACGCTCTAGCGTATTCGCTAGCAAAGATTTTTAAAAAAGAACGCAGAAAACTCAAACTCGTAACTCAATATTTGAGAACACGTGCACAAAAAGCAAACAGAAGCCACATTCAAATAAAGGTATATTCTCCACTCCCTATGTTATTAGTAACTTTTGTTAAATATAACATTTTGTTTTGTTTCCATGATTTAATATATTTTATTGAATGTTTGTTTAACCCCATTTACACTGAATTACCAAATTTACACTTTTATATACGAAACCATACTGCTGTAATATTTAAAATTTTAAACGACATCAAAAAATTTAATTTAAATAATCAAGTATATTTATTGATCTAAATTTCTGCAGGATTTAAACAGCCCAAAAGCCATAATCAACAATATTTGCCAGGACCACCATTACAACAAGCAGCAGCCATAAAATATCAAACAAGCTAAAAGTGGAATAAACCACAACCCACACAATTAAATTATAAGTCAATTTATTAGGAATTGGATTTATTTTGTTATTGACTTTATTGCATTAAGATATAAATACATTGGCTTGTTTATGCTTGCGCTAATTTAATTTAACCAGCTGACAATGGTATCACAATTACTGAACACCATTGAAATTAAAGTAATTTGTAAACTTAGGCACAGTTAAACGATAGCAAAGGAAGTTAGTATTATTTTTGGTTCCAAAATTTTAATATTGACTATAATTACATAGGTAAATAAAGAAAAATTTTTTAAGAAACGATTCATCTCGTAAATATGGAAAGAAAAGCGTGTGATAAAAAAATGTTACCGGTGCTTTTGTAACCTTATAAGAATTCAGTCGGTTAACTATGTTTGTACCCATCACAAAACGTACAAAGCAAAAGAATAATTGTCGGAGATATCAAAGCTGAAAAGATCAAATCTGCTTACATAATTCATCATATTGAAAAAGTTTTGGAAATTGTGTTTAAATAAGAAGTTATAATAAATGGCCTAAGTTGTTGCATTGTATATGTTAAATCAAACAACATCTAACCTCAGGATATTATTATGATATTGAAACGATATCAGCAAAATAGTAACGTAAGAAATAATCATCTTCTTATAGAATGTAAGTAGCATGTATGTTTAGTTACAATATTGTTTTTCCTATCATAGCTTACGGGCGCACAATACTAACATGACGGGGCATCCTTTTAATTTTTTACAGTTTTTATAAAACCAAATTTCTTGTGAAAATATAAAAAAGTAATGTACTTTGTTTTAATGGTCTTTAGTTTATTAGGTACTCAATAAATTAGGAGTTACGAGTGAACTTTATTTCATATTATAAATAACTTAATCATCGTGTGCAGTCACGTATATAGCTTGGGGTGAAAGTTTTTAATGAAACAAAAAATTTTCTGCGTGCGATTCTTTAAAAACTGTGTAAAGAAATATATAGTCAAACAGAATTCCCGAAATAACTAAAACTGTTGGGATAAAAAGCGTAGGCCACGAAATACTTCTCATTCAGTTAAAATTTATTTGAAAGTAAAGTTTATCTTTTAAATTTAAGAACTATATGTATGCATATATATTAATTGATATTCCTTACCTAAAATATATGAAATATCAGAACATATATTCCACAATTTAATTTGGCTGTAGTTTAGTAAATAATAACCTCTGCCTCTGTATTGTTTTCAGCGTTGCTTTCACGAAAAAAGAAAATTTTTCACATTTCCAAAATAGTTCAAAAACCATTGCATAATTATCCTTTCTGCCAGGACGAGTAAACGGCTACAAAAAGTTTGAATATATCTTGTTTCATTCCTTGTAAAAAGAGGAACTATAAGCAAAAAATATTTATACATATTCACATGTATCTATACAATTGCACACACATCATGTTACTACGAAAAATTGCAAACAAAAATCTTTTCATAAAAAACACTATTTTACACAATTACGAATCTCATATATCATTCACACAAGTAACCAGAAAATGACTTGTGAAAAATTTTTTATTATTGGATTTAGTTTATTCAAAGACATATATTTAGTTGAGTTGAATGATTAAATCGAATACCACATATTTCCCCTGTATAAAAGAAATTTAATCTTTTACTTAAATTTTACCATCTTTATTAGGCGTTTAATACTTTTTCCTATATAACTTTTGACATTTTTAATTAGTTTTATTTTGTTTAAATATATTAAATTTTCTCCAATTAAATGTGTATTTGCGAAGGTTAGCTGCGCTTTTGAAATTTGGATGAATTATAGATAACACTATTCTGCACTCAAAACAGTTCTGCATTGTAGGAGGCCGTAGAGTACGGAACTTTTTCTCGATCACTTCGTTCATAAGCTTTCGTGATTACAAAAAACAAGAAGGAGAGCTATATCCGGGTGTGCCGAATGTTATAAACCCTTCACAAGAGTGTCGACTACTAAGAATGTACTACAGATTTTTCTCGGTACAAAGGATAATTTTTATTTAATTTCGGCGTACGCTTTTAGTCGGATTGTTTTCCATTTCAACTCTCATTTCGTGTTAAGCATTTTCGATCGTTTTGTCTTTTGCTTATCAGTTTTTGATAAATTGTTGATTGTGTATCTGCCACTTGTAGGTAATAGTGGTTTTTAACAAAAGTTATAATATTTAATAAAATTTGGTGTTAAACAAAATCTTTAATTTCAGCCTTTAGGTAAATTTTTTTTTTTGATTTTCTAAATATGGTGAGGTTTTTGTTTGGTCACTTGTTTGAGATAATTAGGTTTTTTGTTAGATATAAGGGGTCGTTTGGAACTTGTGTAGCATCGGTTTTGTTAATCTTGCGATAAGATGTCAGTTTTTGCAAATTTTTGATAAACCTGCAAAACTTTTGTGAAATCATGATTTAGTTTTGAAATTTGAAATTTTTCTGGTATATTTTAAAATAACTTTATTTTATTCCAGTTTTTTTGATTTTGTTGAATACAAAATGATGCTAAATTTTAAATTTTTTTTGGTTCCATATCCGGTTTTATTCAAAAACATTTCAGACTATACTTTGGTTGTATTGAGAATTTTAAAATTTAATCATTTTTTAAATTGTGCTGAACTTTCGTATTTTTTTATTTTTTAGTTAAAAACAAATTGTTTGTAAATGTATAATTTTTATGATTGTTCTCCATTTGTGGTGAAAATTGTGTACGAAATTTTCTATTTTAACGTTTTTATAAAATGTTATTTTTTCATTTTCGGTTTTTGGTGAATTCGTGAAAGTCTGGTTAAGATAAAGTTTTTGTGGTGAAACTCCGAAATTTGGAGTTTCCGGTTCTTGCGAGGGTTTTTATTAAATACTGGTTTTGTATCAATTAAATTTTTTATTCCGGTTTTCCGACTTAAGGTACAATCGCGAATTTTTTTAGAATTAAAATTTAGCCGAATTTTGAATTTTTTAGTTCAATTTGTATTGAAAATCTTTTATTCTAGTAATTTAAAATTTTTGGAGTATTGTTTTGATTTGTGGTGAATTTTTGTAAATTTCCAAATTATGTTGAATTTTTTTTAATTTCAGTTTAATTTGGTTTTTGGTAAAATTTATGTTTTATTTAAGTTTGTTGGTGAATTTATTAATTTTTTACTGAATTTCCCCAATTTATGGTGAAATTTGACTTTATTTAATGTATTTGTATACCAAACAATTCGATAAATTGTTGTAATATATTGATTTTTGTAAAGTTTTGACGTATTGGTGAAATTATAAAATTTGGTAAAATTAATATTTTTGTGGTGGAACTTCATATTTGTTAGATTTGTTTTTCCGTATTTTTTTTGTAAAATTTTGGATTCTTCCTAATTAATATAATCTTTTTAGCAATTATTTTTTTTTACTTCAGTTTTTCGATTTTGTGATGAATTTTCGGATTGGTGATAAATTAAAAATGTGGGCAAAATATCGGATTTTAGGCATATTTTGTGAAAAATAAAGTTTTTAGGAATATTGTGTTCTTTTAGGTTATTTAAATTTTTTTAACTATAATTTGGTATTGTATTGTGATAAATTTGCGAATATTGACATTCTGTGGTAAAACTTGTTTTCTTTATGTAGTTTGTTAAAATTTCGACATCTTTCATTAAACCTTGCTTTATTTTAATTTTCGGCTTTTGGTTAAATGTAAATATTTATAGTAAATATTTAAAATTTGGTGTGTCCTATTTCGGTTTGCAAATTTTTTTAATTTTGATTTTTTGACAAAATATTTTTGTATTTCAGTTTTTCGATATTGCTTTGATTTCAAAATGAAAGTTTTCCAAAATAGTATCTCGCCTGTTAAGGGATAGTAATCAAATTTTGTCCATAACGGAGAAAATATCGCTGCTTTGCCGATTTCCAAATGTTTAAGCTTTGTACCTCATTTTATTTCGAATGCACTTATAAACTAATTTTAAATAAAGGTTGACACATTTTCTGTTTCCACATTAAATTAGTGGAAAAAATAAATTTTATAAAAAACAGAAAGTGTAAAAGATAAACAGATTTCGCTAATTTAAAAAAAAAACCTCGTAAAAAATATCAAGAAGTTAAGAAGGAAGCATTACTTTCTCACGAATAATAAAAAATAATGGAACATTTTTGTATGTTTGTTTTTGCGAATTTCGTGGTAGTTTGTAAGCCTTTGCTTTAAGTAGTTCATGCAAGAAAGGGAATTCAGGTGATGTGGACAACCTTAAATTAATACAAAATAAATAAAAAAAATGTCTGACTGTACATAGAAGTGTCATTTATATGTGTTATAATATATCTACACCTGTACGTGGTGATAAAAAAGTGTGTGAATGAAGTATTATAAGTATTATATTCCTTAAAGTTCTAAACTGATATTGAATAAATGTTCACAAGCCTTGCAACAAAGTCTGTCATTGTTATTTTTCTAATTATTACCTTTCTTCTCTAGAACAGTTTTTGATATAATTTCTATTCGTTGTATTTGCTATAGTTACATATTTTAAGATTTAGAATTGTTAGTTTAGACCGGTATATGTGTTTGATTTTTAACATATCCTTTATATCGATATGGGGATTATCTCTAAAGACTATCTCCATTTATGTAAGTCTAAACACAAGTGAAACTAACAAAAACTTTGTCTAATTTATACTATGCTGAAATTTTTACAAAATGTATCTATCAAAAACATTATTTAATATTGTATAAGTAATCCGCGAAGACATTTATTTTGTATATATACCAATCAAACTACGCTTATATACCTGACACTATGTATTATGCTCAGGGTACTATTTCTTACAAGTAAAGCCCATTTTACGTTTTCCCTTTCATTGCTCTTCCGAAAATAAATTTTAAAAAGATATTGCTCTAAGTTGTAAATGCTTTACAAATGGTGTGCCTTTTTTTGCTTTCCCTGTGAAGTGTTTTATCTACTAAATTATTTCTATCTATTGTTTTATACAATTTTATAAAACTTGAAAACGTAATATTATTGCTTTGCAGCATCTGTTAGAAATTTCTATAACACAAGCTGTCAGTACTATGAAAATCTATTCTTTTCTATGTGTTGTTTCCTTTTGATTTTAATCTGTTATTTTATGAGATATAAAAGGAAACAGTGTTAGTTGCAGGAAAATGATTCTATTGAAAATAGAGTTTCTTGGATACGTACGTCTGCAAGACACTTAAATACGCGTAATAAATGAATAATTTAAGTTGTATACGGAATGACTAAATTGAATGAAAGTGGTTGAAACATTAAATGAGCTGAGTTATTTTGGCTTCATTTCTTTTTAACTGTCATTTAAAGAACTCTAACGTAGCCTGAATAAATGAAATAGTATAGGTTATAGACAAATCAATACTAAACGAATGGTTGCTAACAAGTGAAAAACCTATAAATTCAATTTAATTATTCAGACAAATTACGAAAACAGTGCCCATCTCTACTTTGATAGATTAATCTAGGCTTGGGTAGAGGTACAAATTCGAGTTTGACCCTAGTGACATTGAAAGTTTTGAATTTAAATTATAATTTCCTTTTTTAATAATATTTATTTTTAAATTTACGCAGAACATTGGATGACGTGATTAAAACAAGTGCCTACTTCGACATAGTAAAATGTATTTTTTAATATAAATTTGAGGACAAATGAAAATGGATGTATAATGTTTATTTTAATTATATTGATATTATTATAGATATGTAATTGTACTATAAAATATCCAGAAGATAGAACATTTTTCAAGTTAAGCCAATACTTACCCTAATAATACAGTTGGCCTAAACTTATGTTTTAAGAATTAAAAAATGCGAAATTCTGAATAACCAAAATATAACAAGGTCTGTTATACTCTCGTGAAAAACATTTAACAGTATTTTTGATTATTTAACAAAAAAAACTTTGTGTTAATACATCTTTTAATTTAAATTTTGAGTTTAATGTTAATTGAAGATTAATATTTTGTTGCTAAAAACCTTTTTAAAACGGAAACTTAACCTAAAACTAATCTAATGCTTGCATAAGTTGATTTATGGGCTACAATAAAATTTACATTAACAAATTCTAATGAAATTAAAAAAAATCTAAATAAAGAACTTTTCCTGTACAATTTTTTTTTCATATACGTTATTTTCGAGGTCATATTTTAGTCTAACCTGTTACAAATATGCACTACAAAATTAAAATATCTAAAAAATTCTATATGGAGAATTAAGGTACAACTTATTTCTAATTTGGAGAAGATCGTTAGTACGGTACATTAAAATTTTCATTAAATAATCCTTCTCCTGTAAAATTTGTTTTTTGAGGGCTACGTTACCCTTGCGGTTAGGGCTCGCAATAGTGGATTTCAGTTTTTGAGTTTATGTTTGTTTACTGAAATTAGTCACACACATATTTTGTGTGTAAATTTTAAGTAGTGGTAGTAGCAACACAATAGTTTTTTTATTAGCCATAAAGTATTTGTCGACGGCATATTGTATGTGTTTTTATTCAAAATTACGTAAAAATTACTATTGAAGTGTTACATGGACATAGCGTTAACAAACCTAAATATTTTTACTAAAACAAACGCAAATACTAACATTTTATATTGAGGTGTCTAGCAGCCGCTTTAAATAAAATACACTGTAAAATTAATAAAAGAAAAAAGAATGAAATGTTTTAGTTTAGTTCTCTACACTAAGGATATGTCTTATATGTGTTTGTTCAAAAGAAAGAGCAAAGTTTGAATTTTTTTGAAAAGTATTCATCAATTTCAATATTGACCACTTCAAAGCCAGCACTTCTCCCAAGCCTCGAAGGACTACTGAAATGCGCTTTTCGGTATGGCCATCAGCTCGTTCTCCGATTCTGACTTCATCTCATCAATTGTGGCAAAACGCTTTCTCTTCATTGGTCCCTTCAGTTTTGGGAGTAGGAAAAGTCGCAGGGAGCCAAGTCTGGTGAATGAGGTGGTTAAGGCATGATTAGGGTGTTGTTTTTGGC
Source organism: Phania funesta (assembly GCA_963932375.1). Classification (NCBI taxonomy): domain Eukaryota; kingdom Metazoa; phylum Arthropoda; class Insecta; order Diptera; family Tachinidae; genus Phania; species Phania funesta. Next base: position 35,709,864 of record OZ010655.1, read on the forward strand.
CAAAAAATCATGTTCTTTGATCCATTTTTTTTAAGTTCAAAATCGAAGAACCATGTACCAACATAACAAAAAAATTCGATTATCGAATGTACACAGCCCGCAAAAATTCAGCTTTTCCATGTATATTCTGTTACAAATTCATCGGCAGCAGATTTAGATTTATATGAGGTATATACGAGTATGCATATGGAAATATGCATTGGATGTAGTTTATACTGTTTGCTAATTTGATGAAAACTAGGCAAACAAAATCGGAATTCCTTGGACTTTTATAAACGCAGGACAGCTTTATATTCGAAGTTTCTTTGCCAAAACATCATTTTTTGTACACTCCAGCTTTTATTGTGTTTGCTTGCTTTGGTTTTTAAATAAGACTAAAATGGGTACTTTAAAATTTTGTTTTTGTGTATGTTATAGATTCTTGCCTAATTTTTAGAAAATAATACAAAACCAACTATATGAGTAAGTAGATGGACAATGGTGTACATACATAAGCCGTAGAAATGCCATAGGGCATACAAATACTAAATAATGTTCCAAGATTTTTGATTTGAATTCCGACAGAACGAATTTCAAGTTTGATTTGGAGACAAACCGGTTTCGGCTATGTTCCATCTTCAGTGTCATTTTTCGATCTCAGGACGAACGCAACTTCGTTCCATAATGTTTTAAGCTATATGAAAAAATAAGTAATAAAATATATCTAACGGACTTAGTAGTATATTTTTATTAAGCATTGAATTTGAAAAAAATTGTGATATTTTATCCATATTTAATTTTTATGTGCCTGTCATTGCCTTGTGAGATGACAAGAAGAACTTCTCTCATTATTGTACTAAAGATACATTTTGATATTCCGACAGGTTGTTTTGATATAGATTTTTGGAACGAATTTCCGTAGTCCCTTGTCGAGTTTGATTTAGGGACAAGCCTATTTCGGCTATGTGCTATCTTCAGTGTCATTTTTCGATCAATTACAAATCGTGATAAAAAAACGTTCCTATAACATTTACCTGGCATCCGCAATACAAAGATATGAAACAGTAATCACTTACATCTATCAATACTTACAAAACACCCGACTTACGAGCTTTACCTGTTACCGGTTCACATCTTATAGATGCCTACGAGATTAACCTGCTAGTAGCTCACATGACAAATAGATATCTGACAAACAATAAAACACTAACGAATTGATTCAAACTTCTCAGAACGCAAAATGACACCTGAGATGGGAACCGGATTGTCTCCAAACCAAACTTGACAAGGGACGACGGGAATTCGTTCGAAAAATCTACATTGTTCAAATTAAGTTTAAAACATCTGCATCAAATCGTCTTTATTTTCACATGTGTAAGCAGAATTAAAAATGCACAGACTGGGATTGTGCTACTTACAGGTTTTACGATCCTAAAAGTAAATTCCAATATTTACTGGTAACAAGTGATTTCAAGGAACTCACTTCGAATAAAGAAACATACAATTTTATAAATTGCTTTTGCCAAATTGAATCATCACCACGTTTTGCATGTGGCAAAGACAAATACAGAAACACTACATATAACTTATACCTATAAGTTTTCTTATAACTGTCTGCTTTCTTTACAGAGTGTTTTCCTTAAAGAAAGCTTTTCGAAAACTGGCATAACATCCTTGATGTTGTATATGTCAGCCTTGAAAGAGTGACACATCGAACAAATGAAATTAAATCTTTGTAGTAAAACTGCATGAAATGTGTCAACTGCGTCAGTGTAATATTTTGTTTTTGCAAAAACATACAAGAAGAAATGTGTATCTTTTGTTTAAGTAGGCGTCTAGAAGAAGTTTTTTTATAAATAAACAATATTATTATAAAATATTATTTATACAATCCTGAAAACATCTTGTTTAACCGTACGGTTTGCCTTTCAACAATGCCTGCCTGCATTTTTTGTTTTATAACACAATCATAAAGTAGCAGGCAAGTCTGCATGCCTTGGTGATGTATGTGTGCATATAGATATTAAACTTCGGTTCAGGGTATGTTAAGTGGACTGAACAGCTCGTTACTAAACAGGGAGGAGGACTGACTACTTAGTTTCTGATAGATTATTTGTTTTTGCTAAGTCCTTTGCATAAGATTTCTTCTTAGGACAATTTGTATAAAATAATTTTAAACAGAAAATCCCAAAATATGAATTGTATGAAACTATAAATAAAAATAGATTTTTAGGTATTGATTATTTATGTGGAAAAATATATGGAATATTGAAAGTGCTGTAAAATCTGTTTGTGTAGGTTACGTGTATTGAAGAAGAATAAATATAATTTATTAATCAAATATAAGCGAAAGCACTTTTTGCCCCTATTAGAAAAACAAAAAATATAAAAAGTACTTATTATCATTTATAATTATTCTAAGTAACTAAATTCTATTAAAATTGAAATTGTGTCCTTTTAAGATGAAATAATATACTGCTCTGCCACCAAATGAATTATCATATACGTTTGTGCAAATCTTTATCCCGCCGTAAGTATGAGAATATAAAATACATGAAATGCTTTGGTTAATATATAACTTAAAATATCTTTTGCTTCAACAAATGTTATTTGAAAACAACTTTCTTATTTTTAAAGTGCCAAATTAAATATTACACTTTTATAAAGAAAGACCTCTTCTAGTTGACCTCTACTCAAGTTTTTTACCACTTTGTTTTTGTTGTTTAGTTTGAGAAGGAAACAAGCAACAGGTGATTGTTATAAAACTCATTTTCCTATTTTGACATTGGTTTTTCAGTAGCTAAACTATTTTAATAGCATAAACTTAACGCAAATAGTATTCGGCTGCACCAAATATTTTACACAATTGACCAAAGCATAGAGTTCTAAGAATATGAATTTTGGAAAGATATTTTAAGTCTTCAACAATAAACGTGTCCGCTTAAGAAACAAAATTTGTAACTCTTATGCTAATTTGAATGGGTCGCTTGAAAAGTGTAAATATTAAAATTTCACCAAATAATTTAAATTTTACTAAAAATTAAAGTTCAGAACAAGAGAGCTTAAAAATACTATAAATAATTTCGCTTACGCAAAACCTTTTTTAAAAACTACTAACAAATTTAAATTAAAACAAAAGCTACATTCGGCTGTGCCGAATCTTAAATGACCTTCACAAAAGTATGAGCTACTTAATAAATGCTAACGAATTTTTCCGGCGTACAGGATTTGTTTGCGATCTTTGATCTTGGCCCCCGGTTTTAGTCGTCTTATTTTACATTTAAACTCTCATTTCGTTTGAATATAAGCATTTTCGATTGGTTAATAGATGCGATACTTTTTCTTAATTACGGCTCTTTTTAAATGTTTATATTTTCTCTGAAAACTTACAAAATCTTGATGGATCTTTTGGTAAATTGAGAATAATAGTGGAATTGGATTATTAGTAAATTTTTAATGTTTGTGAAAATTTAGAGTTTTCAGTTTAATTTTAGCCTTTGGCTAAAATTTCCCGTAGAATATCAAATATGGTGAAGTTTGCTATGGGTTAATTGTTTGTAAACATTAGGCTTTTTGTACTTTGTAGGTATTTTGGAACATGTGCGACGTTTTTAATTAAATATGGATTTTTGCATATTCTTGGTTAATCTGAAAAATTTTAGTAAAACTACAAATTTAGTTTTAAAATTTTATGAAATTTAGTGGAACACATGGCGTGTGTTTCTTTACATAAATTCCATGTATTCCATTCTTCCAGTGTTCAAAATTTAACTTTTTCTGTATTCTATAAAAAAAATTATCGTATTAATAAAGCGAAAAATTTTCCTTTCTGAAATCGAAATAATAATATTCGTATTAATTATTCGCATTAATTTTTAAAAATTTTTAATTCTATTAAATCATAGACAAATAATTTGTTTTTGTGAATTTTTTATTTAATGGTGATTTTTTTTTAATTTTTTTTTTGTAAATTCATCAATCATATCTGGTGAATTTGAGTCCATTTTAATTTTTTATGTATATGTGAACCATCGATTTTTTTAAAATTTTGACTTTTTTTGTAAAATATTTTTTGTTTCAGATTTTTCGGGTTTTTGGGAAAATTGCAAAGTTTTGATGAAATTTTTAATTTTGTGGCGAATATCCAAAACTTGGTGAGTTTTGTTTTTTCGTGTTTTTATTGTATAAGATCTGTTTTTTATTGAATTTTGATTTTTTGACAAAACAATTTTTTTCTGCCGGTTTTTTGGTTGTATGGTGAATTTTAAATTTTGTGGTAAATTGAAGAATTTTTACGAATTGTTTTGGCGAACTTCAGTTCTTGGAGCTTTTTGGTTTCCTTTGTTTTTTGAGGTTTTTAAACAAAACGAAATAAGAAATTAATTAAGTCAGTCCAACATTTTGGTCCATTAGTTATCTGGGGGCCTCGGGATGATGATTTCTGTAAGGGGACTTTTTAGAAAAGTTGGTGATGATTCAGAATATGCTTGTATGTGAGCGTTTCTCCGCAAGAGTGAAAATGCGAACAAACAAAAACAGAAACATTTTTGGCACCGTTCAAAAGTTCCAAGTTCGTAGGTTTCTGGTGGAGTAACAAACATATTTTACCCTTTTTATTTTTGTGAAGAAAATAAACAAATTCAAAAAAATTAGTACTTAAAGAAACCAGCATGCCAAAGTTTTCTAACAATTACCTGCTGCTTGTTTCCTACTCAAATGTTTCCTCTTCCTTTAAGAAACAAATGCAAAGTGGCAAAAAATTTTAGTAGACAATAACTAAAATCTTTTACAATGGAAAAATCTAGATTATAAAAACATAGCAAAAAATCACCCGATATAAAACTGTAAGTATGCAGTTATTTCTAAAGTTTTTAAAGCTTTTCTTTTAAAGTAACGGCTTTAACAAATGGTTTCAAAATTTGCGTAATTGATAACCCAATTTAGAAGTTCTCTACAGCAAGACTTTCATCAAAAATTGTGTTTAAAAAATACAAAATTTTCACCGTTTTGAAAAATTCTGCACTGGAATGGTAAACGTTCATATTTGTGCTAAAGCTAAAATTACAACTCGTAAAGTCTATGTAAGGAAATCTCGCAAGATTCTGGGAAAAATCTGAAACTTTGTACAGCAAAAGAAGACCTTAGAAGCTTATTTAGTCTAAATATTTGATGTTGCCGTAAGAGATGCTTACAAAAAATTAAAAATCTGGAGGACAGAAAATTTCTCAAATTGTATTGAAGAGATAATACGAGTTCTAGTATATCTGAATGTCATGTGATCCTAACAAAGGTATGTAGGAAGCTGAAAAGAGAAGCTATAGTGAGATTTACTAAGTTTTAGCGATTAGACAGTCGCAAGATATATCGAAAATTTTTGTTGCTTGCAGTAACGATTGTGTGATTCACTGAAAACTCTGAAGCGATAGTAGATATCTTATAATTTCTGTTTATTGAAATTAATATCAAGGGGCATCTCTGTTAATAAAATATCAAATAAACGAAAAGTTCTTTGTGCTTGGAAATGGAAATAAACAAAGATTTTATGGAAAAAAATTTGTTGTGCGTTTAGGTATTTTTGTAAAAGTTGAAAAAAAGCCTTGTAAGACTTTTTTCACAACTAGTATATACATACATATTAACTTACTTGTTCATTAAATGATTTATAATCCAATAAACACTGCCCCTAAAAGATGCATTGAATTTTACTTTGTCAAATAAATAAACAACACAAGATTATTTGTCGTTTAGTTTTTATTATAAACACATCTGCTGACTTAACGATAGCGAATATTGTTGTCAATTTTTTTAACAAAACGATTATCGTTAAAAAAGAATAGTGAATCGCAGTACAGATTATTACGGCAGAAAATGACGACACATTGAAAAACATAAACGAATTCCTTCATTAGGTAGTGAAAATGAGCCTGAGTGATGAGTACAGTGATGAGTAATCTAAAAAAGAAAAAATCCAACGTAATGCAAAAGTATAAAAAAGCATTCAATTTAAAAGGTCCTGCCTTATTACACTGCGGTTTTATACCGCACGAAGTTTCGGATTTATCGGATCTACCACCGGGGGCGGAAAGAGTTAACGATTTCCTAGGAAGCAGAAAACTGCTAAAATGCCAAAAAAAAGATATCCATTTACCTGAAAAGTGGGAATGCCAAGCATGACCCATCTGGAAGTGGGAAAATGGAAAGTCTTCTTGACGTTCTATGGGACCAAATCTGTTTTCTTCAGCCGGACAGGGCAAAGAAAGCGAACTGAAGGCAGTCGAAACATCAAACATAGAGCGCAAAAGATGAGGGAGATACAAAATATCAACGATTGAGGCCAATAAAGCAGCGAAACGGCTTCCCTCTGTGCGCAAAAACAAACAAAGGTAATTTTATTATCGTTTTGATCCAAGAACCTTGGACTGACCCTAACAGGCTTATTGGGCTAAATCATACAAACTGCGAACTGTTTTATTATACTATATCATAAAAATATGTGTTTTCTCTTGTCTCCAGACCATGTATCATCATGCATGTCGTACCCCAAGCATCTACGTCGCAGATGCAACGTCCGGTGGGCGAGGCCAAACAAAGAGGCAAGGTAGTACTTATCCATACTTAACTGCCAGATTTGGTGATTTGCCGCAACGTCCACTTCAGTTGGCCCAGGCCAAATAGACGAATCAGACATCTAATAGGGTAGTCAACTTTCGACCAGAGCGCTCCAGGACGTGGACTTAAGTACGACGAAGAAGCTTGAAGGCACGAAAGCTAAGTAGAAATACTGGGAAAAGAGGGCCAATACCGCAATAGGGAGCTCCAAATGGTAATAAATCAAGGATATTGCTAAGACTACGCTAATATAAAATCAGTAACGGATAACTCGGGTTTGCGGATACTCGGATAAATAGGGCATGCGTCCAGACGACGCAAAACTTCTTAAGGCACCACTTCAAATGTATTTGCTGACACCTACTAAAGATATTTGGTCAGGGAAAAGAGCTCCCATAAAGTTAAAGACCATTTCGAAAATGGAGAGCGCTTAACGATCCAAATTAATGGCCTAGGTATATGTCCACGTGCAAAGGTCAAGTTTTTCTTTACGTATAATAACTTTGCCGCTTTAACTCTGACTGATGCACTCGAAATATGGTTTATATATAATACTTTTCACTATAGAAAAGTCTTCTGTATAAGTTAGCTCTATTGTTCTACAGTAGATTAAGTTGTAATACAGTAGATTGATAGTTTATAGTGGTTTTTATTAGGTTTGCGTTTGTGTTTGAGGTTTGGAGTGGCTTGTGTAAGAGACACAATACTGAATGAAAAGTAATAATTCCTTGCGGATAAAAACCGTATAAGAATAAAAGCAAAACAGAGATTGTTATATATTCCAATACAGGAGAAAAATAATCAATATAAATTCCAGGAACACAATTTCAGATTAGATTTTTTAAATGAAAAATAAACCATTTGCCTTAAGAAATAAGAGGAAAAATTATAAATAAATATAAACAAAGAAGCTATTTTTTCCTGCACAACCAAGGCTTATACGCATAAACTTTAAAGTAAATACACTCTAACGCGAAACGTCACTTAGTTTGTATTTGCTCCACAAAGAGGTTTTGTTTTTTAAGTTTTTACTTTATTTAGTTTCATTCACCTTACCACATGGGATAAAATATATGTATAATCCGCAGTCAATTTCACTTCTAAACACGCTATCAAAATTGGATTTTCCCTCTGCTTAACATTGCCGCCGCGTTACTTCTGAATGTCTCATAAGCAAGAGAGGTTTCTGACATTCAATCAACGCTGATGGTGTTGTTTAGTGCTGGCTGTAAGTGGAACAGTTATTTGCTGTAAAACGTTTGACACTGACGCCAGGTGAATAATTGTACTGATCTCGGGTAAGCCACTTTCTGATGATATTAGTATTCCAGACCTAAAAAGAGCCTATGTATATGTATAACGTGGAGTGACTACCCGTTAGATATATCCTGTACGTAATCTTGTTTCATCTGATGCTAGTACTTCAGCAGCGAATAGAACACTTGTGAGCTGCGCCAATGTAATAAACGAAGAGCCGAAGTATCTCACGTTACAAGAAATTCTTTAAGATTCCCTCAGAGTATAAAATAACCAAATGAGCAAGTTGTTATATAAAATATGTGTAATATATATCTAAACCTTCTGCATAGATTTGTTACGCTGAAAGTAATCCTTTTATCCTATCCTTTAAAGGCACTATTGAAAAAAATGGTAATGTTAAGCGCGGATGTCTTATCGCAGGATCCCAATCCTATTGTTTTAGTATACAAATAAGTTAACTATTAAAGCCGAGAAACTACCAAAGGAATAAATTACTTAATAAAAGTTCGGTTAAACTTATAATTATAATTTTTAAGATCTTTAAACATTATTTTTTGATAACAAAAAAAAAAAAAACATTAATCTTTTAAAGCGTATGGTTTAAAAAATGCGTGTAAATACTGGTACACAAAAAGGTTTATTTGAGTTAAAAAACTTGTTTAGGAGAAAGATTTTTAGCTAAAGTATTGCTACGACCAACTACTACAATATATACATACATTTATGTCACTGATTAAAAATCAAACAAGTTTCAAATACACTTGTGTACAAAGAAAATCGTGCACAGCGTGCAATGCATATTCTGCTGCATAGTATGTCTATATATTTTTTTTAAAAGCTCTAGTAAATTTTAGTTTGGTATGTTTTGGAAAAGTGCCAAAAAATACTGGATAACATATATGCATATATGCTTTCAAAACACATGGCAATGTATGCTACTTTTCAACCATTACACAATACCACAGAAGGATGTATAACCTAGAAAATTACACGCATGCATTTCAACACCATTCAAAGCAACGAAAACTTACGTATCGTTGAAACATGTGGAATAATATTGTTTTGCTTTACGCTCTTCTTGATGACAGTCTGTAGAAAATTCCTATATTATAAAAGAATATCTTTTGTAATATACTATATCTTTTAGACATGACTAAGAAAGTAACTGTTGTATATTTTAGTACTTGAAATATTTGTTCATCTGCTATTAAATTAGGCTACCCTCTCTTCTGCTTACCCGTTATTATAAACTTGATATTTTAATAAAAATATAAAAAAAATAAACAATGCAATAATTTAGAATATTTTTTATTTCATTACAAATTTATCCTGCAAAATGTTAAGTTGGATCCGCGCCTGCTGCTGAGTTAAATTGTGATTTCTTGCTTATGTTTTCTTCTGTTTTTAATTTATATCTCAAATTTAAATGTTGTTAGCAAACTTATGAAAATTTACCATTTTTTAATTTAGATTAAAATTATTATTTACGTTTATTTTTACTAAAAGGAAACAAATATTATTTAAAATTTTTTTTAGATGTTTAAAAACTATGGGCACTTGGAATAAACTTAAAGGCTGTAAATAAAAAACATGACATTGTCTTGTCATTCAGTTGCCACGTCCTGAGGATATATTTTTTTCTGAAGGTAGAAAGCTTTTGGTATAAGATGAAAATATTGACCACGAATAAAATTTTTATGAATAAAATTTGTATGAATTCATATTCCGAGTACAGACTTATAAAAGGTAGTTTGGGTGTACCATTTTTTTACTGAATAAATGCAATTTCTTATGTGCAATATTTTTGGGACAGAAACATGATTTTGCTATCGAGAGCTTTTCCAAAAACTTGGATCCATCGATAAACAAAGATTATAGCCTGTAGAAAGCTATGAAGCACTCCTCTTGCTTACGAATACCCACTAAGGCTTCAAAAACGCACTTGGGCTAAAAACTCAGATGAAAAAGTAATTTGTTATCACCTGGAAAAAGTTCTCACGCCACATGATATTAACAGCTTCACTATTCCAAATATCAGCGGTACTGTGAATAACCCTATGAAATTTCGGCCACCATTATTAAAATCAAAAATTAAAACTCTAGATGTGAGAAAATCACCCGGACTTGATGGTATTACAGGATAAATGATAAGAAATTTACCTAATTATGCGGTTCGAATTTTACTATTCTAATGCAATGTTGCGAGTTGGCTTCTTCTCGTGCTCTTGACAGATGTCTAAAATCGTTATACTAGGAAAGAACTTAAGTCAGATTACGTCATGCAGGCCTGTTAGCCCAGGCGTTCAGTAAAGTCTGGCATGATTGAACGTTTAAAGTAAGGTCAAAAGACCAGTTTTCTAAAAATGGCAGAATCTCTGAAGATGTCCTTCATGGCCTTATCCTAGGGCCCTGTTATATATCATCTATACAATGGATATGCTAACAAGCCCAAATACATTGCATCCGAACAATTTCAGTCGCATATTAATGACCTAGAGTACTGGCTAAAAAAGTAGAGAATAAATGTAAATCCATCAAAATGTGCTCAGGTAATATTTTAATAACAAGCACTACGTTTTCAGCGGAAATCCACGTTAAATATTTAGATGTCTACACAGATCGAAGCCTTTATATCTTTTGGTGCAAATGTGCACACTATATTTTTGCATTTACAGCTGCCACATCAGGAATTAAATCATGCCACCATTTGTAAAATGCATTATTTCTATTACCTTCATATAATCAATCGTACATGTAAACAATTATTACTCACACGCATATACTGGGTTGCATAAACTTTTGTAACAAAACTGGTTGCATATTTAATTTTAAAAATAAATTATGCCAACACACGTACATAAATTAAAAAGTTGTTTTTAAAATAGGTCTTTATTCTGTCCTAATAGTTAATGAACTAAATTACAAATGAAAAAACCTTTTGCCGTAAAACGCAAGTAAATGTCAAAAAGAGTTCTTTTCACAAAAAATAATTATTAATTCAAAAGGTTTTTCTTGCTAATTTTTACTCGTATAAAAACGCAATTGATTTTTTGGGGGTAATCCAGTCTTCTCTCTGAGAATTTTGCTTGTTACTTATATTAGCTTATAAGGAAACTTTCCCCAAATTTTTGTGAGAAACTATAAATGTCTTATGAAACTAGATTCCTAAATAAGACGCATGCAGTGCAAAAAAAGTTTGTTAAACATCCGTGAAAACATGATGTTGAACCTCTACATTTACTTTAAAACGCACACCTTTATGGTATAATAACGGAAAAGATACACAAAGCAATAGAACAATAAATACACAATACCAAAATACTGATTGAATCTATAGTCCAATAATGACTTCTTCGAACTTCTACAAACAACACCATAACAAATTAAATAAACTATAGCTATAAGTTTTACCTGCTAGCCGAAAACACCAATTGAGACGAAACGGAAAGCGTTTAAAAACAAACTCGTTATACAACGTACAGTAACATCTCCGAATCCATAAAAAGCACTCGGCTTACAAGCTTTACCTGTTACCTGTCCACACGTGGGAAATGTCTACTTTTTTAACATTAAATAAAAACGTATTACACGAACTGCTTAGATCGAAAAATGATACTGCAGATGGCACATGACCTAAACCAGCTTCTCTATAAGCCAAACTTAACAAGGGATAACCGAAATTTATTCTAAATATCTATATCAAATCACACTGTCGGAATATCAAAAATCCGTTTTTTTAAATAGATTAATTAAATTCGTCATATGTCTATTCTTATTAGCATTTTCTCATGATATATGGCTAAGTAATACCGTTCTATTTATATTGATTTTTTATTATACAGATTCTCAATTAGCACTTTTTTACCGAAATTAGTAAAAAAATGTTTATCAGCTTATTATGCAACTAATACGATCTGTTCATTTCCTTTAATTAAATGTTCGAAGTACGACCGGTAATACGTTTTTCTCACTTTTGCATATACAATTACAGTTAAGATATTCTGAGCACTTAAACCACAAAACTTGCCCTTGTCTCCGAACACATGTTTGTTTATTTAATAGCAAAAATAAATTCACAAGGTTATAGTTTTGTTTTATTTAATACAAATTAATGGTACCATTACGTCAAGCCTTGATTTTTCACAAATCTAGAAACTTTTCTCACAAATCGTACTTTTTTCGGCTTCATTTAAGTGCACTTACATATGATACCTCTTGATACACAAAACGTCTTTTGTAGAAAATAAAGGTATCACTTTTTAATTACATTTGCAATGAAAGTTTAGCATAATGGCATAATATTTTTGTGCTGCATATACAGGGTCCGCTCGAAAGGTATACTACTTTGTTTGTTTATAATTTTTGATTATATGAAAGAGAATGGATCGTATATTGATAAATGTTTTATTTAATGCCGGCAATTATGTATGGAATACAATATAAGATAAATGTCCGCCTCTGTTAGCCTCACAAATGCGAGCCCTTTTGAACACATTTTTTATTACATTCTAGCACATTTCACGCTGTATTTCATTAATTTCATCACGAATATTTTGCTTGAGTTGCTCCAGCGTTTCTGGTTTGTATGCATAAGCCTTGCTTTTCAGATATCCCCACAAAAAGAAGTCCGGAGCAGTCAAATCTGGCGACCGTGGAGGCCAATCAACATCGCCATTCCATTGTAATCTTGGCTGTATGCGATGTGGCACCGTCTTGTTGAAACCACATGTTAGTCAAGCCCAAAGCATGCAGTTGTGGGTTAAAAAGTTTTCAATCAAATCACGATATTGCTCCCCATTGACAGTCATGGGCAAGCTGCAGCATCCTATTGCCATATGTCGGGCGGCGTAAATGATCTTCTGAAAGAATCTCTTGAGTTATCTGAATCTTAAATGGAAACAAATGCAAATCTTTGTGCAAAATTGTGGCCAAAGTTGTTCTTTGACGACCAAGGTCCTGAGCACGGTGTCGAATTGAGGTTGATGGATTGTTTTGAACACTTTCTTGAACAGCAATAATGTTTTTATCTTGCAGTACGTTGTGGTCCGTGCTTGGGCCTATCAGCTGCAGTCCCTCTTTCTTCGAAATCATTCACCACACGATAAATAGTGCGTCTTGTTGGCACGTTGTTTCTCCAAAAAATTTTACGTAACTTTCTCATAGTCACAGTAATCGATGATTGATTTTGATAAAATGTTTTAACGATTAAAAGACGTTGGTTTATCTAATATCTTTCCATAATAAATTTGGCGCGTCGCTACTTCACGACTGCCAAATATGAACTGTCAAGATTAATGTTTACCAAAAAGGCGGCAAAACAAAGTAGTATACCTTCCCGGCGGACATCCTGTAAGATTGTTAGTTTCTAAAAAAGAATAATTTTGTTGTGATTTGTAAAATGCGTTGAGATGAAATGTAAACATAAATTTTTTTCTACATCCGTGACAATATTTCCCATTGTCGGTGCCAATAAGATTAAATTGACATAACAATGAATTTTACTCTTTTGTAGCGCCGAAGTTTGTTTTATTAATTTTGTAAAATATACATATTATTACATTTATAAATAAAACATAGTATAACAAAGTAACTTCAAATATTTGGATTAAATTTTGAGAACTAAGCAATATTACGGTTGTTTTTATTTACTAGCCACTTTTTTTTGCTTTTATTGATGCGTTTTGGTTTTTTCCAACTTTTCTTTAAATTAATAAGAAACATATTTTTTTTATGTTCTTGTGTGACGGTATGGCACTACTATAAATGTTAACAATAATATATGTTGAAGGACATGAAAAAAGGCTCAATTGCAATTATGACACTTACCCCGGTTTTGTTGTAGGAACTGTGTGCATCACGATAGCTTACCATCTTAGCTGAATGAATTTTGATAGCGATTTACTAAAAAAAATTGAAAATATACTTTTTTTAAGTTTCATTACGTTTTGTATGAACTTAAACGCGAAGAGTACGGTCGTAAATTTTTCCGCTAGGCTACTGAACATACAGGAATAAATGAATCTCATCCTCTTTGTTTGTACAAATCGACTTGCTGCTGCACTAATGCTTTTATAGATAACTGGCATGAGCTGCAATATTAATGTTAGTCATAACCGCAGCTATTTAAACCCAATGGTTAGTGAAAAACTACTCATCAAATTTTGGTTTCTCATATATTTACCTAAACTAAAGCTCACAGCAATAAGTCCATTTTTTATAAAAGTTAATCAAAACAAATTTAATAATAAATTCATAATGAGACAAAAACTTTAAAAACTACTGAACTAAAGTTGGATACAAATTATTTGCTGCCAATAGAGGCCAAAAGGAATCACCCGAACATTTGTTATAAAATTGAGTTACTGTAATATCTGCTAATTCTTACTTAATTAATTTTGATCAATTAAACATTTGTTTACATAATTCAAAACCATACATGTGTATTCGAATGTTTTTTCGACTTTTGAGAATTCGTTGAATTTTTTTAATTACAATAATATTTTTGAAAATTGTATTTAGGCAACTTAAGCCTATCATAACATAACAAAATCATTGTACATAACAAAATCATTGTTCTCGCATGACTCACCCATGTGTATGAGCAATTGCAATGTAGTTGTCCATACTTGTTTTCATAAAAGTTTGAGATACTAGAATACCTTTTGTTTGTGTATTTATTTTACTCACATTAACAAATTAAAAAAAATATAAGAATTATCCATGTTTGTTATTTGTGATAATTGTCTTTGAAACAAAAATAAATGCGACCTTCTTACAAGAACACTAAAATTACGATAAAAATATGCACTTATTTTTAAGTTAAAAGAGCATTCATGAAAATAAGCTAATCTATCTACTCTCATAAATCGATACCAGAGATTGACATTCATGTTTATGGTCATGATTCTCTTTCCCAAGCTATTTTGAAAAACTCATTTACAAGAAATGTTCTTATTTTACTACTCATACGTGAAAACTTCGCAACACTGCTCAAAATTAACTATTAGAGACAAATGATCGAACAAGTAATCCGGTCAAATAATCACATCATATAGGAAATAGTAATAGTAATGTTGTAGGGACGCAAGCTTATTAGGTGCTTTCTGCATAATTATATACAACAAGCAGTTAGCACTGTTCTAATTCTCTTACGTTATTCTAGCTTGACAATCTTCAATGAAATTCTTTTTGAAAATAAAAATTGCTTTAGAGCAATTGATAGATCCTACAAAACCTTTCCTCAATGTTGAAATAAGACCAAATAAAATATTTTATGCTTCTATTCCCACGAGTCAGTATTTACTATTGTGGATTGCTATTACCCGCTACGGATTTCGCGTTTACAAATTTAAATGAATGTGTAGCTTTGTGTGATAGCGTGTGGTCTTCAAAGCGATATAATTTCCAAGTAAATGACACTATTTACCTAACACCACCAAAAGCTTTTGAGATTTGTCCTCCTGCAGCAAAAAGAAAATTAATACATTCACACCATATTTGCATCAGCTGTAAAATATTTTCTCAATATCAGTCTTATATTCGCTTTATCATTGTGTTAACGTAAATAATGCCTAGAGTATTGACAAAAATGAATTATTGACGATTTTCTTTAAGAGAGAAAAATATAAACGATATAAAACGCAAAAGTTGGCACAGGTTTTCCGAATTTGGTTTATATTTACATACAATTTAAAACTTTGTAATTTTTGTCATACAACCGCATAACAAAGTAGTGAGAAAAAGAACTAAAAACTTTATAGCAAAAAGCTTGTTTACATTCATATATAAAAGGATTTTAAATAGTGTAATCTTGTACACGTTTGACATGAGTTTAAAATTTATATATTTGGTTGAGAAGACCACATACTATTACCAATTTTCCTATAACACAGTACGTTTCCATTACACTTGGCCAGTTTGGCATTTAAAAGTGATTGTGTGCATAAACTCGCGTATTGGAAAAATCAAAATTGAGTGGGATTAAGTACAGAATAATGCAATGTTTTGAGCGATTGCAAGAGCTTTGCTTTAATGCTTAGTTGCACACAAAAAGAATTTCCTTCATTTTTTTAGAACAACTGCTGCAAATATTTAGTAGCAATAATTCGAGATAAGCCTTTAGATGTTATTTTAATAAATGCTATTTAATTACCTCAATAAAACTTGCACTAGTAATAGTTTGCCAACAAAATTTTGCTTCAAAAAATAATAGAACAGGCAGCAACTCAAATATTGAAATACTGCAAAGGCATCAATCAAAAACGCTGAGATCTATTGTCAATGTTCCATGGTTTGTTTCAAATTTTTCAATCCACAATGATCTATTTATTGTTAAGGTTGCTGACGAAATAAGAAGGATAAGTGAAAACTATTTACAAAGATTAATTTACCATAACAATCCATTAGCCATTGCTCTTCTAGATGACACCAATGAAGTAAACCGATTAAAAAGATATCACATTTTGGATTTGCCATTCCGAAATTAATTATTTATTTATTTTTGTTACTTATATATATATTTGCCTTTCATGAATTATTTATTTAAGTTACTTTGAATTGTACATATAACAACCTTTATATAATAATATCAGTATACAAATTGTATTAGTTTATTGTTGTTCTCAGTGGAGGACAACAAATAATATTACCTCATTATATCAAATTTACTTATTATCCTTAAATGGATAGATTGTAAATAAAAATTGTGAAAAAAATAATAGAATTTCAAAAATAAAAGTAATTCACCAACAAACTTTAATAGTTATTAAAATTAAAAATATTATTAAATTGACCATTTATTCACCACTTTCATATTACTAATAAAATTAATAATTACTTCTTTGAAATATGTAAAACAATTAAGCAAGACCTGCATTGTTACTTAGTGATTCGATTTAATTGTTCTACTTTATAAGAATCCAATAATTAAGACGCCAAAACGATAATTTTACTTTAATGAGACACACGCACCGATCACTTCATATTTTGATTTCATGCCGCTGACCGTCTTCATGAACATAGTCTGCATATTATGCATGTGTGGCTCACGTCATTCTTTACCGTGAGAATTAAAATTTGTTATAATTATGCAATGGGCTCATGTCTTATTGCACCCACTTGACCCATGGTATTTATAAATAAACTATTAGGATATTAGGATTGTATGTTCAATCACATGCACATGTATTGTAGTAAATAGAAATACAGAATTAATATAAAAACAAATATTGACTTGAAAATTGTCAAGTCAACCAAAGTTCTGTATAAAAGAAGAGTTTGTTTTAGTTTAAGACACAGACCAATTCTTATCATCTTTGAGCTCTAAACGCGGAGCTCGATGAACTAATAAAGAATCGATATTTCGAATAATAAATAAAAAAGGTAATTTCACTACACTATATACTAGTATACAGGGTCTTCAGTCCAAAAACCATTGCAATAGAAACCCTGTACAATAGCGCACATATGAATTTAGTAGTTGCAATCATATTGGTTTTGTTTTATTCCGATTTTCACAAACAGTTTTGTTTAGCTATAAAGCTAATTTGTGAGTTCTTCAATCAATAACAACATTTAATAAAAGTGAATTTTTAGGCTAGCGTAATGAAGGAAATGAATGAATGAAATGAAGGAAACATAATTCTTATCACTTTCGTCAGAGTTTTGAATTATTATTGGAATTATTTCTGGATGCCATCTTCGTATTTGAATGGAATCAACTTGTTTTGGAAGAGTTGTGAATTCAATAGAAAGATACAATATGACTCCTTGAAGGAAACATTTGGTTAGCTCATATTTTCAGATTCTCTTCTATTAATAGAATTCTAGATTATGCGACTTACTACGGGTTAACCATTTTTATACTGGTATATAAAATGTCTAAATGTATTAAGTGATACATGGTAGAAAATACCATTCGATATTAAGTTACCTTGTAAATTGTGTACCTTCTTCATTATAAAAGGGAAATAAAACTATAAACAAATTTATTCAAATAACTTTGTTTTAAATTTTTAAAGGAATAATACAATGTAGTTGTAGAGGCTTATACATGGTATTACAAATTTATATCCAGAGTGCATGACTGCAGCTGTGTTTTGGCACAAACAAATAATAATTATTGCCTTAAAGATTATTACGCATGATGATGCTTAACATTTGCCATTATTTTAACTCCTTCAGTGATAGAAAATATTTATGTTGGCATTTTGTTAAATTGTTAAATAATTTTATAGTTTTTCACAGTGTAAATTTCGGTATCATGGTCATTTTAAATCGCTAAATAGGAGTTTATGAGATTTTTCTATAAGAACTTCGGTGAAAAATGCAAACGCAACAGAAATTTAAGTAACATTTTGTGGGCTTACGGCTTAACCGCAACTTTTTGTCTTCATGAGGTAAATTTATTTGTTAATTGTTCTAGACGAAATTGTATTTAATACACAATTTTAATACACAAATTATAAGTGGGACCGGTGCTATAACCATCTATACTCGATCTGATTCTTTACGTCTGTTCAGTGACCTTTCACAATGTATTAATGTTAAATTGACAGATCCATTTTATGCAAACTGTCACTATCCTTAAAGACTTAGTCACGTGACAATTTCTGCAGCAAGTGCGTTCTAGGGTACTTTTGGGCACTGATATATCGCATCATCAACAGCCCCATCACCTTAATCTTTGTACTCGAGAAAATATATATGTTTATGTCATCGCTGGATATTTCCGCTTGAAAATTTATATTTTCTGTTTTTTGAAAGCAACTTTAGCCATAAAGGTTAAATACATGCTATTATTATAAATTATAGCGGATGTTAAGCTGATAGCCAAAGTTACAAGTGCTTTAATTATATTGTTTGTTATAACTTTAATTATAATATAAATTTTGACATAAATAAAAATAAAGCACAAAACTGTATTCATTGAGGAGCATTTCATTCTAATTGATCTTCCGCCGTATTTCATTGCTTGAGTTACACTTCTCGACTTGAAACGATTAATTAGCTCATATGACACAAGAATAGAAAAGAGTATAGCTCGAAATTACCGGCTTTATATGAAATAATATTAAATAACTGTACTTCATTCGACCTCAATTCAGTTTCCTAAAGCTTGAATAAATTCTCTGCAAAGGCAGATATTTCTTTATAACAAAAAACATTTATTTATATTTTCTGCAACTTTCGCTCCAAGTCAATATTTAATATTTTAAGAGCCTCTGTTGGGGTAACCATTTTTTCACTTATCACTAATTTGCAGTATTACGACCAGCTCGGCCATCAATTTTTCTTGGCCTGACAAGTTCACGAGTTGAAGTTGTAATCTAATGTCTTTTGTAATTAAAATAAAAGGAAATATGATTTCATTTTTATATTATTTTTACAAGAATGTATTAACAAATTTAACTGAAAATTTGTTTCGCCTTATGACTGGATTAAAAATACATGCTTATATTGGAAATATTAGTCCACGCGGTTTGTTTATGCTCCTCAGTGTACATATTGGACCTTATTTTCGAATGTCAGCCAGGCATTTTTCAAGTGGTTACAGTAATGTTAGTGTACAATGTTGCATTATGAAAAGCGTTTCGAAAGGATACCGATTTTTCGTCTTTGTTTTAAAAGGTAAAAACTCTAGGTTTATGCAATTTTTACTCTTTGTGTACGCTCTAGCGTATTCGCTAGCAAAGATTTTTAAAAAAGAACGCAGAAAACTCAAACTCGTAACTCAATATTTGAGAACACGTGCACAAAAAGCAAACAGAAGCCACATTCAAATAAAGGTATATTCTCCACTCCCTATGTTATTAGTAACTTTTGTTAAATATAACATTTTGTTTTGTTTCCATGATTTAATATATTTTATTGAATGTTTGTTTAACCCCATTTACACTGAATTACCAAATTTACACTTTTATATACGAAACCATACTGCTGTAATATTTAAAATTTTAAACGACATCAAAAAATTTAATTTAAATAATCAAGTATATTTATTGATCTAAATTTCTGCAGGATTTAAACAGCCCAAAAGCCATAATCAACAATATTTGCCAGGACCACCATTACAACAAGCAGCAGCCATAAAATATCAAACAAGCTAAAAGTGGAATAAACCACAACCCACACAATTAAATTATAAGTCAATTTATTAGGAATTGGATTTATTTTGTTATTGACTTTATTGCATTAAGATATAAATACATTGGCTTGTTTATGCTTGCGCTAATTTAATTTAACCAGCTGACAATGGTATCACAATTACTGAACACCATTGAAATTAAAGTAATTTGTAAACTTAGGCACAGTTAAACGATAGCAAAGGAAGTTAGTATTATTTTTGGTTCCAAAATTTTAATATTGACTATAATTACATAGGTAAATAAAGAAAAATTTTTTAAGAAACGATTCATCTCGTAAATATGGAAAGAAAAGCGTGTGATAAAAAAATGTTACCGGTGCTTTTGTAACCTTATAAGAATTCAGTCGGTTAACTATGTTTGTACCCATCACAAAACGTACAAAGCAAAAGAATAATTGTCGGAGATATCAAAGCTGAAAAGATCAAATCTGCTTACATAATTCATCATATTGAAAAAGTTTTGGAAATTGTGTTTAAATAAGAAGTTATAATAAATGGCCTAAGTTGTTGCATTGTATATGTTAAATCAAACAACATCTAACCTCAGGATATTATTATGATATTGAAACGATATCAGCAAAATAGTAACGTAAGAAATAATCATCTTCTTATAGAATGTAAGTAGCATGTATGTTTAGTTACAATATTGTTTTTCCTATCATAGCTTACGGGCGCACAATACTAACATGACGGGGCATCCTTTTAATTTTTTACAGTTTTTATAAAACCAAATTTCTTGTGAAAATATAAAAAAGTAATGTACTTTGTTTTAATGGTCTTTAGTTTATTAGGTACTCAATAAATTAGGAGTTACGAGTGAACTTTATTTCATATTATAAATAACTTAATCATCGTGTGCAGTCACGTATATAGCTTGGGGTGAAAGTTTTTAATGAAACAAAAAATTTTCTGCGTGCGATTCTTTAAAAACTGTGTAAAGAACTATATAGTCAAACAGAATTCCCGAAATAACTAAAACTGTTGGGATAAAAAGCGTAGGCCACGAAATACTTCTCATTCAGTTAAAATTTATTTGAAAGTAAAGTTTATCTTTTAAATTTAAGAACTATATGTATGCATATATATTAATTGATATTCCTTACCTAAAATATATGAAATATCAGAACATATATTCCACAATTTAATTTGGCTGTAGTTTAGTAAATAATAACCTCTGCCTCTGTATTGTTTTCAGCGTTGCTTTCACGAAAAAAGAAAATTTTTCACATTTCCAAAATAGTTCAAAAACCATTGCATAATTATCCTTTCTGCCAGGACGAGTAAACGGCTACAAAAAGTTTGAATATATCTTGTTTCATTCCTTGTAAAAAGAGGAACTATAAGCAAAAAATATTTATACATATTCACATGTATCTATACAATTGCACACACATCATGTTACTACGAAAAATTGCAAACAAAAATCTTTTCATAAAAAACACTATTTTACACAATTACGAATCTCATATATCATTCACACAAGTAACCAGAAAATGACTTGTGAAAAATTTTTTATTATTGGATTTAGTTTATTCAAAGACATATATTTAGTTGAGTTGAATGATTAAATCGAATACCACATATTTCCCCTGTATAAAAGAAATTTAATCTTTTACTTAAATTTTACCATCTTTATTAGGCGTTTAATACTTTTTCCTATATAACTTTTGACATTTTTAATTAGTTTTATTTTGTTTAAATATATTAAATTTTCTCCAATTAAATGTGTATTTGCGAAGGTTAGCTGCGCTTTTGAAATTTGGATGAATTATAGATAACACTATTCTGCACTCAAAACAGTTCTGCATTGTAGGAGGCCGTAGAGTACGGAACTTTTTCTCGATCACTTCGTTCATAAGCTTTCGTGATTACAAAAAACAAGAAGGAGAGCTATATCCGGGTGTGCCGAATGTTATAAACCCTTCACAAGAGTGTCGACTACTAAGAATGTACTACAGATTTTTCTCGGTACAAAGGATAATTTTTATTTAATTTCGGCGTACGCTTTTAGTCGGATTGTTTTCCATTTCAACTCTCATTTCGTGTTAAGCATTTTCGATCGTTTTGTCTTTTGCTTATCAGTTTTTGATAAATTGTTGATTGTGTATCTGCCACTTGTAGGTAATAGTGGTTTTTAACAAAAGTTATAATATTTAATAAAATTTGGTGTTAAACAAAATCTTTAATTTCAGCCTTTAGGTAAATTTTTTTTTTTGATTTTCTAAATATGGTGAGGTTTTTGTTTGGTCACTTGTTTGAGATAATTAGGTTTTTTGTTAGATATAAGGGGTCGTTTGGAACTTGTGTAGCATCGGTTTTGTTAATCTTGCGATAAGATGTCAGTTTTTGCAAATTTTTGATAAACCTGCAAAACTTTTGTGAAATCATGATTTAGTTTTGAAATTTGAAATTTTTCTGGTATATTTTAAAATAACTTTATTTTATTCCAGTTTTTTTGATTTTGTTGAATACAAAATGATGCTAAATTTTAAATTTTTTTTGGTTCCATATCCGGTTTTATTCAAAAACATTTCAGACTATACTTTGGTTGTATTGAGAATTTTAAAATTTAATCATTTTTTAAATTGTGCTGAACTTTCGTATTTTTTTATTTTTTAGTTAAAAACAAATTGTTTGTAAATGTATAATTTTTATGATTGTTCTCCATTTGTGGTGAAAATTGTGTACGAAATTTTCTATTTTAACGTTTTTATAAAATGTTATTTTTTCATTTTCGGTTTTTGGTGAATTCGTGAAAGTCTGGTTAAGATAAAGTTTTTGTGGTGAAACTCCGAAATTTGGAGTTTCCGGTTCTTGCGAGGGTTTTTATTAAATACTGGTTTTGTATCAATTAAATTTTTTATTCCGGTTTTCCGACTTAAGGTACAATCGCGAATTTTTTTAGAATTAAAATTTAGCCGAATTTTGAATTTTTTAGTTCAATTTGTATTGAAAATCTTTTATTCTAGTAATTTAAAATTTTTGGAGTATTGTTTTGATTTGTGGTGAATTTTTGTAAATTTCCAAATTATGTTGAATTTTTTTTAATTTCAGTTTAATTTGGTTTTTGGTAAAATTTATGTTTTATTTAAGTTTGTTGGTGAATTTATTAATTTTTTACTGAATTTCCCCAATTTATGGTGAAATTTGACTTTATTTAATGTATTTGTATACCAAACAATTCGATAAATTGTTGTAATATATTGATTTTTGTAAAGTTTTGACGTATTGGTGAAATTATAAAATTTGGTAAAATTAATATTTTTGTGGTGGAACTTCATATTTGTTAGATTTGTTTTTCCGTATTTTTTTTGTAAAATTTTGGATTCTTCCTAATTAATATAATCTTTTTAGCAATTATTTTTTTTTACTTCAGTTTTTCGATTTTGTGATGAATTTTCGGATTGGTGATAAATTAAAAATGTGGGCAAAATATCGGATTTTAGGCATATTTTGTGAAAAATAAAGTTTTTAGGAATATTGTGTTCTTTTAGGTTATTTAAATTTTTTTAACTATAATTTGGTATTGTATTGTGATAAATTTGCGAATATTGACATTCTGTGGTAAAACTTGTTTTCTTTATGTAGTTTGTTAAAATTTCGACATCTTTCATTAAACCTTGCTTTATTTTAATTTTCGGCTTTTGGTTAAATGTAAATATTTATAGTAAATATTTAAAATTTGGTGTGTCCTATTTCGGTTTGCAAATT
Organism: Phania funesta; assembly: GCA_963932375.1. Lineage (NCBI taxonomy): Eukaryota > Metazoa > Arthropoda > Insecta > Diptera > Tachinidae > Phania > Phania funesta. The sequence goes on from OZ010655.1 coordinate 35,733,568, forward strand.
TTTTTAATTTTGATTTTTTGACAAAATATTTTTGTATTTCAGTTTTTCGATATTGCTTTGATTTCAAAATGAAAGTTTTCCAAAATAGTATCTCGCCTGTTAAGGGATAGTAATCAAATTTTGTCCATAACGGAGAAAATATCGCTGCTTTGCCGATTTCCAAATGTTTAAGCTTTGTACCTCATTTTATTTCGAATGCACTTATAAACTAATTTTAAATAAAGGTTGACACATTTTCTGTTTCCACATTAAATTAGTGGAAAAAATAAATTTTATAAAAAACAGAAAGTGTAAAAGATAAACAGATTTCGCTAATTTAAAAAAAAAACCTCGTAAAAAATATCAAGAAGTTAAGAAGGAAGCATTACTTTCTCACGAATAATAAAAAATAATGGAACATTTTTGTATGTTTGTTTTTGCGAATTTCGTGGTAGTTTGTAAGCCTTTGCTTTAAGTAGTTCATGCAAGAAAGGGAATTCAGGTGATGTGGACAACCTTAAATTAATACAAAATAAATAAAAAAAATGTCTGACTGTACATAGAAGTGTCATTTATATGTGTTATAATATATCTACACCTGTACGTGGTGATAAAAAAGTGTGTGAATGAAGTATTATAAGTATTATATTCCTTAAAGTTCTAAACTGATATTGAATAAATGTTCACAAGCCTTGCAACAAAGTCTGTCATTGTTATTTTTCTAATTATTACCTTTCTTCTCTAGAACAGTTTTTGATATAATTTCTATTCGTTGTATTTGCTATAGTTACATATTTTAAGATTTAGAATTGTTAGTTTAGACCGGTATATGTGTTTGATTTTTAACATATCCTTTATATCGATATGGGGATTATCTCTAAAGACTATCTCCATTTATGTAAGTCTAAACACAAGTGAAACTAACAAAAACTTTGTCTAATTTATACTATGCTGAAATTTTTACAAAATGTATCTATCAAAAACATTATTTAATATTGTATAAGTAATCCGCGAAGACATTTATTTTGTATATATACCAATCAAACTACGCTTATATACCTGACACTATGTATTATTCTCAGGGTACTATTTCTTACAAGTAAAGCCCATTTTACGTTTTCCCTTTCATTGCTCTTCCGAAAATAAATTTTAAAAAGATATTGCTCTAAGTTGTAAATGCTTTACAAATGGTGTGCCTTTTTTTGCTTTCCCTGTGAAGTGTTTTATCTACTAAATTATTTCTATCTATTGTTTTATACAATTTTATAAAACTTGAAAACGTAATATTATTGCTTTGCAGCATCTGTTAGAAATTTCTATAACACAAGCTGTCAGTACTATGAAAATCTATTCTTTTCTATGTGTTGTTTCCTTTTGATTTTAATCTGTTATTTTATGAGATATAAAAGGAAACAGTGTTAGTTGCAGGAAAATGATTCTATTGAAAATAGAGTTTCTTGGATACGTACGTCTGCAAGACACTTAAATACGCGTAATAAATGAATAATTTAAGTTGTATACGGAATGACTAAATTGAATGAAAGTGGTTGAAACATTAAATGAGCTGAGTTATTTTGGCTTCATTTCTTTTTAACTGTCATTTAAAGAACTCTAACGTAGCCTGAATAAATGAAATAGTATAGGTTATAGACAAATCAATACTAAACGAATGGTTGCTAACAAGTGAAAAACCTATAAATTCAATTTAATTATTCAGACAAATTACGAAAACAGTGCCCATCTCTACTTTGATAGATTAATCTAGGCTTGGGTAGAGGTACAAATTCGAGTTTGACCCTAGTGACATTGAAAGTTTTGAATTTAAATTATAATTTCCTTTTTTAATAATATTTATTTTTAAATTTACGCAGAACATTGGATGACGTGATTAAAACAAGTGCCTACTTCGACATAGTAAAATGTATTTTTTAATATAAATTTGAGGACAAATGAAAATGGATGTATAATGTTTATTTTAATTATATTGATATTATTATAGATATGTAATTGTACTATAAAATATCCAGAAGATAGAACATTTTTCAAGTTAAGCCAATACTTACCCTAATAATACAGTTGGCCTAAACTTATGTTTTAAGAATTAAAAAATGCGAAATTCTGAATAACCAAAATATAACAAGGTCTGTTATACTCTCGTGAAAAACATTTAACAGTATTTTTGATTATTTAACAAAAAAAACTTTGTGTTAATACATCTTTTAATTTAAATTTTGAGTTTAATGTTAATTGAAGATTAATATTTTGTTGCTAAAAACCTTTTTAAAACGGAAACTTAACCTAAAACTAATCTAATGCTTGCATAAGTTGATTTATGGGCTACAATAAAATTTACATTAACAAATTCTAATGAAATTAAAAAAAATCTAAATAAAGAACTTTTCCTGTACAATTTTTTTTTCATATACGTTATTTTCGAGGTCATATTTTAGTCTAACCTGTTACAAATATGCACTACAAAATTAAAATATCTAAAAAATTCTATATGGAGAATTAAGGTACAACTTATTTCTAATTTGGAGAAGATCGTTAGTACGGTACATTAAAATTTTCATTAAATAATCCTTCTCCTGTAAAATTTGTTTTTTGAGGGCTACGTTACCCTTGCGGTTAGGGCTCGCAATAGTGGATTTCAGTTTTTGAGTTTATGTTTGTTTACTGAAATTAGTCACACACATATTTTGTGTGTAAATTTTAAGTAGTGGTAGTAGCAACACAATAGTTTTTTTATTAGCCATAAAGTATTTGTCGACGGCATATTGTATGTGTTTTTATTCAAAATTACGTAAAAATTACTATTGAAGTGTTACATGGACATAGCGTTAACAAACCTAAATATTTTTACTAAAACAAACGCAAATACTAACATTTTATATTGAGGTGTCTAGCAGCCGCTTTAAATAAAATACACTGTAAAATTAATAAAAGAAAAAAGAATGAAATGTTTTAGTTTAGTTCTCTACACTAAGGATATGTCTTATATGTGTTTGTTCAAAAGAAAGAGCAAAGTTTGAATTTTTTTGAAAAGTATTCATCAATTTCAATATTGACCACTTCAAAGCCAGCACTTCTCCCAAGCCTCGAAGGACTACTGAAATGCGCTTTTCGGTATGGCCATCAGCTCGTTCTCCGATTCTGACTTCATCTCATCAATTGTGGCAAAACGCTTTCTCTTCATTGGTCCCTTCAGTTTTGGGAGTAGGAAAAGTCGCAGGGAGCCAAGTCTGGTGAATGAGGTGGTTAAGGCATGATTAGGGTGTTGTTTTTGGCCAAAAAATCATGTTCTTTGATCCATTTTTTTTAAGTTCAAAATCGAAGAACCATGTACCAACATAACAAAAAAATTCGATTATCGAATGTACACAGCCCGCAAAAATTCAGCTTTTCCATGTATATTCTGTTACAAATTCATCGGCAGCAGATTTAGATTTATATGAGGTATATACGAGTATGCATATGGAAATATGCATTGGATGTAGTTTATACTGTTTGCTAATTTGATGAAAACTAGGCAAACAAAATCGGAATTCCTTGGACTTTTATAAACGCAGGACAGCTTTATATTCGAAGTTTCTTTGCCAAAACATCATTTTTTGTACACTCCAGCTTTTATTGTGTTTGCTTGCTTTGGTTTTTAAATAAGACTAAAATGGGTACTTTAAAATTTTGTTTTTGTGTATGTTATAGATTCTTGCCTAATTTTTAGAAAATAATACAAAACCAACTATATGAGTAAGTAGATGGACAATGGTGTACATACATAAGCCGTAGAAATGCCATAGGGCATACAAATACTAAATAATGTTCCAAGATTTTTGATTTGAATTCCGACAGAACGAATTTCAAGTTTGATTTGGAGACAAACCGGTTTCGGCTATGTTCCATCTTCAGTGTCATTTTTCGATCTCAGGACGAACGCAACTTCGTTCCATAATGTTTTAAGCTATATGAAAAAATAAGTAATAAAATATATCTAACGGACTTAGTAGTATATTTTTATTAAGCATTGAATTTGAAAAAAATTGTGATATTTTATCCATATTTAATTTTTATGTGCCTGTCATTGCCTTGTGAGATGACAAGAAGAACTTCTCTCATTATTGTACTAAAGATACATTTTGATATTCCGACAGGTTGTTTTGATATAGATTTTTGGAACGAATTTCCGTAGTCCCTTGTCGAGTTTGATTTAGGGACAAGCCTATTTCGGCTATGTGCTATCTTCAGTGTCATTTTTCGATCAATTACAAATCGTGATAAAAAAACGTTCCTATAACATTTACCTGGCATCCGCAATACAAAGATATGAAACAGTAATCACTTACATCTATCAATACTTACAAAACACCCGACTTACGAGCTTTACCTGTTACCGGTTCACATCTTATAGATGCCTACGAGATTAACCTGCTAGTAGCTCACATGACAAATAGATATCTGACAAACAATAAAACACTAACGAATTGATTCAAACTTCTCAGAACGCAAAATGACACCTGAGATGGGAACCGGATTGTCTCCAAACCAAACTTGACAAGGGACGACGGGAATTCGTTCGAAAAATCTACATTGTTCAAATTAAGTTTAAAACATCTGCATCAAATCGTCTTTATTTTCACATGTGTAAGCAGAATTAAAAATGCACAGACTGGGATTGTGCTACTTACAGGTTTTACGATCCTAAAAGTAAATTCCAATATTTACTGGTAACAAGTGATTTCAAGGAACTCACTTCGAATAAAGAAACATACAATTTTATAAATTGCTTTTGCCAAATTGAATCATCACCACGTTTTGCATGTGGCAAAGACAAATACAGAAACACTACATATAACTTATACCTATAAGTTTTCTTATAACTGTCTGCTTTCTTTACAGAGTGTTTTCCTTAAAGAAAGCTTTTCGAAAACTGGCATAACATCCTTGATGTTGTATATGTCAGCCTTGAAAGAGTGACACATCGAACAAATGAAATTAAATCTTTGTAGTAAAACTGCATGAAATGTGTCAACTGCGTCAGTGTAATATTTTGTTTTTGCAAAAACATACAAGAAGAAATGTGTATCTTTTGTTTAAGTAGGCGTCTAGAAGAAGTTTTTTTATAAATAAACAATATTATTATAAAATATTATTTATACAATCCTGAAAACATCTTGTTTAACCGTACGGTTTGCCTTTCAACAATGCCTGCCTGCATTTTTTGTTTTATAACACAATCATAAAGTAGCAGGCAAGTCTGCATGCCTTGGTGATGTATGTGTGCATATAGATATTAAACTTCGGTTCAGGGTATGTTAAGTGGACTGAACAGCTCGTTACTAAACAGGGAGGAGGACTGACTACTTAGTTTCTGATAGATTATTTGTTTTTGCTAAGTCCTTTGCATAAGATTTCTTCTTAGGACAATTTGTATAAAATAATTTTAAACAGAAAATCCCAAAATATGAATTGTATGAAACTATAAATAAAAATAGATTTTTAGGTATTGATTATTTATGTGGAAAAATATATGGAATATTGAAAGTGCTGTAAAATCTGTTTGTGTAGGTTACGTGTATTGAAGAAGAATAAATATAATTTATTAATCAAATATAAGCGAAAGCACTTTTTGCCCCTATTAGAAAAACAAAAAATATAAAAAGTACTTATTATCATTTATAATTATTCTAAGTAACTAAATTCTATTAAAATTGAAATTGTGTCCTTTTAAGATGAAATAATATACTGCTCTGCCACCAAATGAATTATCATATACGTTTGTGCAAATCTTTATCCCGCCGTAAGTATGAGAATATAAAATACATGAAATGCTTTGGTTAATATATAACTTAAAATATCTTTTGCTTCAACAAATGTTATTTGAAAACAACTTTCTTATTTTTAAAGTGCCAAATTAAATATTACACTTTTATAAAGAAAGACCTCTTCTAGTTGACCTCTACTCAAGTTTTTTACCACTTTGTTTTTGTTGTTTAGTTTGAGAAGGAAACAAGCAACAGGTGATTGTTATAAAACTCATTTTCCTATTTTGACATTGGTTTTTCAGTAGCTAAACTATTTTAATAGCATAAACTTAACGCAAATAGTATTCGGCTGCACCAAATATTTTACACAATTGACCAAAGCATAGAGTTCTAAGAATATGAATTTTGGAAAGATATTTTAAGTCTTCAACAATAAACGTGTCCGCTTAAGAAACAAAATTTGTAACTCTTATGCTAATTTGAATGGGTCGCTTGAAAAGTGTAAATATTAAAATTTCACCAAATAATTTAAATTTTACTAAAAATTAAAGTTCAGAACAAGAGAGCTTAAAAATACTATAAATAATTTCGCTTACGCAAAACCTTTTTTAAAAACTACTAACAAATTTAAATTAAAACAAAAGCTACATTCGGCTGTGCCGAATCTTAAATGACCTTCACAAAAGTATGAGCTACTTAATAAATGCTAACGAATTTTTCCGGCGTACAGGATTTGTTTGCGATCTTTGATCTTGGCCCCCGGTTTTAGTCGTCTTATTTTACATTTAAACTCTCATTTCGTTTGAATATAAGCATTTTCGATTGGTTAATAGATGCGATACTTTTTCTTAATTACGGCTCTTTTTAAATGTTTATATTTTCTCTGAAAACTTACAAAATCTTGATGGATCTTTTGGTAAATTGAGAATAATAGTGGAATTGGATTATTAGTAAATTTTTAATGTTTGTGAAAATTTAGAGTTTTCAGTTTAATTTTAGCCTTTGGCTAAAATTTCCCGTAGAATATCAAATATGGTGAAGTTTGCTATGGGTTAATTGTTTGTAAACATTAGGCTTTTTGTACTTTGTAGGTATTTTGGAACATGTGCGACGTTTTTAATTAAATATGGATTTTTGCATATTCTTGGTTAATCTGAAAAATTTTAGTAAAACTACAAATTTAGTTTTAAAATTTTATGAAATTTAGTGGAACACATGGCGTGTGTTTCTTTACATAAATTCCATGTATTCCATTCTTCCAGTGTTCAAAATTTAACTTTTTCTGTATTCTATAAAAAAAATTATCGTATTAATAAAGCGAAAAATTTTCCTTTCTGAAATCGAAATAATAATATTCGTATTAATTATTCGCATTAATTTTTAAAAATTTTTAATTCTATTAAATCATAGACAAATAATTTGTTTTTGTGAATTTTTTATTTAATGGTGATTTTTTTTTAATTTTTTTTTTGTAAATTCATCAATCATATCTGGTGAATTTGAGTCCATTTTAATTTTTTATGTATATGTGAACCATCGATTTTTTTAAAATTTTGACTTTTTTTGTAAAATATTTTTTGTTTCAGATTTTTCGGGTTTTTGGGAAAATTGCAAAGTTTTGATGAAATTTTTAATTTTGTGGCGAATATCCAAAACTTGGTGAGTTTTGTTTTTTCGTGTTTTTATTGTATAAGATCTGTTTTTTATTGAATTTTGATTTTTTGACAAAACAATTTTTTTCTGCCGGTTTTTTGGTTGTATGGTGAATTTTAAATTTTGTGGTAAATTGAAGAATTTTTACGAATTGTTTTGGCGAACTTCAGTTCTTGGAGCTTTTTGGTTTCCTTTGTTTTTTGAGGTTTTTAAACAAAACGAAATAAGAAATTAATTAAGTCAGTCCAACATTTTGGTCCATTAGTTATCTGGGGGCCTCGGGATGATGATTTCTGTAAGGGGACTTTTTAGAAAAGTTGGTGATGATTCAGAATATGCTTGTATGTGAGCGTTTCTCCGCAAGAGTGAAAATGCGAACAAACAAAAACAGAAACATTTTTGGCACCGTTCAAAAGTTCCAAGTTCGTAGGTTTCTGGTGGAGTAACAAACATATTTTACCCTTTTTATTTTTGTGAAGAAAATAAACAAATTCAAAAAAATTAGTACTTAAAGAAACCAGCATGCCAAAGTTTTCTAACAATTACCTGCTGCTTGTTTCCTACTCAAATGTTTCCTCTTCCTTTAAGAAACAAATGCAAAGTGGCAAAAAATTTTAGTAGACAATAACTAAAATCTTTTACAATGGAAAAATCTAGATAATAAAAACATAGCAAAAAATCACCCGATATAAAACTGTAAGTATGCAGTTATTTCTAAAGTTTTTAAAGCTTTTCTTTTAAAGTAACGGCTTTAACAAATGGTTTCAAAATTTGCGTAATTGATAACCCAATTTAGAAGTTCTCTACAGCAAGACTTTCATCAAAAATTGTGTTTAAAAAATACAAAATTTTCACCGTTTTGAAAAATTCTGCACTGGAATGGTAAACGTTCATATTTGTGCTAAAGCTAAAATTACAACTCGTAAAGTCTATGTAAGGAAATCTCGCAAGATTCTGGGAAAAATCTGAAACTTTGTACAGCAAAAGAAGACCTTAGAAGCTTATTTAGTCTAAATATTTGATGTTGCCGTAAGAGATGCTTACAAAAAATTAAAAATCTGGAGGACAGAAAATTTCTCAAATTGTATTGAAGAGATAATACGAGTTCTAGTATATCTGAATGTCATGTGATCCTAACAAAGGTATGTAGGAAGCTGAAAAGAGAAGCTATAGTGAGATTTACTAAGTTTTAGCGATTAGACAGGCGCAAGATATATCGAAAATTTTTGTTGCTTGCAGTAACGATTGTGTGATTCACTGAAAACTCTGAAGCGATAGTAGATATCTTATAATTTCTGTTTATTGAAATTAATATCAAGGGGCATCTCTGTTAATAAAATATCAAATAAACGAAAAGTTCTTTGTGCTTGGAAATGGAAATAAACAAAGATTTTATGGAAAAAAATTTGTTGTGCGTTTAGGTATTTTTGTAAAAGTTGAAAAAAAGCCTTGTAAGACTTTTTTCACAACTAGTATATACATACATATTAACTTACTTGTTCATTAAATGATTTATAATCCAATAAACACTGCCCCTAAAAGATGCATTGAATTTTACTTTGTCAAATAAATAAACAACACAAGATTATTTGTCGTTTAGTTTTTATTATAAACACATCTGCTGACTTAACGATAGCGAATATTGTTGTCAATTTTTTTAACAAAACGATTATCGTTAAAAAAGAATAGTGAATCGCAGTACAGATTATTACGGCAGAAAATGACGACACATTGAAAAACATAAACGAATTCCTTCATTAGGTAGTGAAAATGAGCCTGAGTGATGAGTACATTTAATCTAAAAAAGAAAAAATCCAACGTAATGCAAAAGTATAAAAAAGCATTCAATTTAAAAGGTCCTGCCTTATTACACTGCGGTTTTATACCGCACGAAGTTTCGGATTTATCGGATCTACCACCGGGGGCGGAAAGAGTTAACGATTTCCTAGGAAGCAGAAAACTGCTAAAATGCCAAAAAAAAAGATATCCATTTACCTGAAAAGTGGGAATGCCAAGCATGACCCATCTGGAAGTGGGAAAATGGAAAGTCTTCTTGACGTTCTATGGGACCAAATCTGTTTTCTTCAGCCGGACAGGGCAAAGAAAGCGAACTGAAGGCAGTCGAAACATCAAACATAGAGCGCAAAAGATGAGGGAGATACAAAATATCAACGATTGAGGCCAATAAAGCAGCGAAACGGCTTCCCTCTGTGCGCAAAAACAAACAAAGGTAATTTTATTATCGTTTTGATCCAAGAACCTTGGACTGACCCTAACAGGCTTATTGGGCTAAATCATACAAACTGCGAACTGTTTTATTATACTATATCATAAAAATATGTGTTTTCTCTTGTCTCCAGACCATGTATCATCATGCATGTCGTACCCCAAGCATCTACGTCGCAGATGCAACGTCCGGTGGGCGAGGCCAAACAAAGAGGCAAGGTAGTACTTATCCATACTTAACTGCCAGATTTGGTGATTTGCCGCAACGTCCACTTCAGTTGGCCCAGGTCAAATAGACGAATCAGACATCTAATAGGGTAGTCAACTTTCGACCAGAGCGCTCCAGGACGTGGACTTAAGTACGACGAAGAAGCTTGAAGGCACGAAAGCTAAGTAGAAATACTGGGAAAAGAGGGCCAATACCGCAATAGGGAGCTCCAAATGGTAATAAATCAAGGATATTGCTAAGACTACGCTAATATAAAATCAGTAACGGATAACTCGGGTTTGCGGATACTCGGATAAATAGGGCATGCGTCCAGACGACGCAAAACTTCTTAAGGCACCACTTCAAATGTATTTGCTGACACCTACTAAAGATATTTGGTCAGGGAAAAGAGCTCCCATAAAGTTAAAGACCATTTCGAAAATGGAGAGCGCTTAACGATCCAAATTAATGGCCTAGGTATATGTCCACGTGCAAAGGTCAAGTTTTTCTTTACGTATAATAACTTTGCCGCTTTAACTCTGACTGATGCACTCGAAATATGGTTTATATATAATACTTTTCACTATAGAAAAGTCTTCTGTATAAGTTAGCTCTATTGTTCTACAGTAGATTAAGTTGTAATACAGTAGATTGATAGTTTATAGTGGTTTTTATTAGGTTTGCGTTTGTGTTTGAGGTTTGGAGTGGCTTGTGTAAGAGACACAATACTGAATGAAAAGTAATAATTCCTTGCGGATAAAAACCGTATAAGAATAAAAGCAAAACAGAGATTGTTATATATTCCAATACAGGAGAAAAATAATCAATATAAATTCCAGGAACACAATTTCAGATTAGATTTTTTAAATGAAAAATAAACCATTTGCCTTAAGAAATAAGAGGAAAAATTATAAATAAATATAAACAAAGAAGCTATTTTTTCCTGCACAACCAAGGCTTATACGCATAAACTTTAAAGTAAATACACTCTAACGCGAAACGTCACTTAGTTTGTATTTGCTCCACAAAGAGGTTTTGTTTTTTAAGTTTTTACTTTATTTAGTTTCATTCACCTTACCACATGGGATAAAATATATGTATAATCCGCAGTCAATTTCACTTCTAAACACGCTATCAAAATTGGATTTTCCCTCTGCTTAACATTGCCGCCGCGTTACTTCTGAATGTCTCATAAGCAAGAGAGGTTTCTGACATTCAATCAACGCTGATGGTGTTGTTTAGTGCTGGCTGTAAGTGGAACAGTTATTTGCTGTAAAACGTTTGACACTGACGCCAGGTGAATAATTGTACTGATCTCGGGTAAGCCACTTTCTGATGATATTAGTATTCCAGACCTAAAAAGAGCCTATGTATATGTATAACGTGGAGTGACTACCCGTTAGATATATCCTGTACGTAATCTTGTTTCATCTGATGCTAGTACTTCAGCAGCGAATAGAACACTTGTGAGCTGCGCCAATGTAATAAACGAAGAGCCGAAGTATCTCACGTTACAAGAAATTCTTTAAGATTCCCTCAGAGTATAAAATAACCAAATGAGCAAGTTGTTATATAAAATATGTGTAATATATATCTAAACCTTCTGCATAGATTTGTTACGCTGAAAGTAATCCTTTTATCCTATCCTTTAAAGGCACTATTGAAAAAAATGGTAATGTTAAGCGCGGATGTCTTATCGCAGGATCCCAATCCTATTGTTTTAGTATTCAAATAAGTTAACTATTAAAGCCGAGAAACTACCAAAGGAATAAATTACTTAATAAAAGTTCGGTTAAACTTATAATTATAATTTTTAAGATCTTTAAACATTATTTTTTGATAACAAAAAAAAAAAAAACATTAATCTTTTAAAGCGTATGGTTTAAAAAATGCGTGTAAATACTGGTACACAAAAAGGTTTATTTGAGTTAAAAAACTTGTTTAGGAGAAAGATTTTTAGCTAAAGTATTGCTACGACCAACTACTACAATATATACATACATTTATGTCACTGATTAAAAATCAAACAAGTTTCAAATACACTTGTGTACAAAGAAAATCGTGCACAGCGTGCAATGCATATTCTGCTGCATAGTATGTCTATATATTTTTTTTAAAAGCTCTAGTAAATTTTAGTTTGGTATGTTTTGGAAAAGTGCCAAAAAATACTGGATAACATATATGCATATATGCTTTCAAAACACATGGCAATGTATGCTACTTTTCAACCATTACACAATACCACAGAAGGATGTATAACCTAGAAAATTACACGCATGCATTTCAACACCATTCAAAGCAACGAAAACTTACGTATCGTTGAAACATGTGGAATAATATTGTTTTGCTTTACGCTCTTCTTGATGACAGTCTGTAGAAAATTCCTATATTATAAAAGAATATCTTTTGTAATATACTATATCTTTTAGACATGACTAAGAAAGTAACTGTTGTATATTTTAGTACTTGAAATATTTGTTCATCTGCTATTAAATTAGGCTACCCTCTCTTCTGCTTACCCGTTATTATAAACTTGATATTTTAATAAAAATATAAAAAAAATAAACAATGCAATAATTTAGAATATTTTTTATTTCATTACAAATTTATCCTGCAAAATGTTAAGTTGGATCCGCGCCTGCTGCTGAGTTAAATTGTGATTTCTTGCTTATGTTTTCTTCTGTTTTTAATTTATATCTCAAATTTAAATGTTGTTAGCAAACTTATGAAAATTTACCATTTTTTAATTTAGATTAAAATTATTATTTACGTTTATTTTTACTAAAAGGAAACAAATATTATTTAAAATTTTTTTTAGATGTTTAAAAACTATGGGCACTTGGAATAAACTTAAAGGCTGTAAATAAAAAACATGACATTGTCTTGTCATTCAGTTGCCACGTCCTGAGGATATATTTTTTTCTGAAGGTAGAAAGCTTTTGGTATAAGATGAAAATATTGACCACGAATAAAATTTTTATGAATAAAATTTGTATGAATTCATATTCCGAGTACAGACTTATAAAAGGTAGTTTGGGTGTACCATTTTTTTACTGAATAAATACAATTTCTTATGTGCAATATTTTTGGGACAGAAACATGATTTTGCTATCGAGAGCTTTTCCAAAAACTTGGATCCATCGATAAACAAAGATTATAGCCTGTAGAAAGCTATGAAGCACTCCTCTTGCTTACGAATACCCACTAAGGCTTCAAAAACGCACTTGGGCTAAAAACTCAGATGAAAAAGTAATTTGTTATCACCTGGAAAAAGTTCTCACGCCACATGATATTAACAGCTTCACTATTCCAAATATCAGCGGTACTGTGAATAACCCTATGAAATTTCGGCCACCATTATTAAAATCAAAAATTAAAACTCTAGATGTGAGAAAATCACCCGGACTTGATGGTATTACAGGATAAATGATAAGAAATTTACCTAATTATGCGGTTCGAATTTTACTATTCTAATGCAATGTTGCGAGTTGGCTTCTTCTCGTGCTCTTGACAGATGTCTAAAATCGTTATACTAGGAAAGAACTTAAGTCAGATTACGTCATGCAGGCCTGTTAGCCCAGGCGTTCAGTAAAGTCTGGCATGATTGAACGTTTAAAGTAAGGTCAAAAGACCAGTTTTCTAAAAATGGCAGAATCTCTGAAGATGTCCTTCATGGCCTTATCCTAGGGCCCTGTTATATATCATCTATACAATGGATATGCTAACAAGCCCAAATACATTGCATCCGAACAATTTCAGTCGCATATTAATGACCTAGAGTACTGGCTAAAAAAGTAGAGAATAAATGTAAATCCATCAAAATGTGCTCAGGTAATATTTTAATAACAAGCACTACGTTTTCAGCGGAAATCCACGTTAAATATTTAGATGTCTACACAGATCGAAGCCTTAGTTTGTCCCGCCACATTAATGTAAAAATAACGGCCATTAAACTTAGAACACATCAATTACGCTGGTTCATAGGCCCTAACTCAACCCTGGATTGGGATTACAAAAGCTTTTATACAAATCCATTATAAACCCAATATGGACATATGGCATTTAGCTAAGTGGTTGTTCTTGCGCATCGAACATACAGTTATAAAGAATACAGTCTAGGATTTTACGACTTATCATTTGCGTCCTTATGAAATGAAAATATCCATAGAGATCTAGAAGTTCCTACTATCCCAAGGCACTTGCACGCAAACGTTAAAGATTAAGTGTCGGAAATAGTATTCATTATTTAGTAACGGAAAATGTAGGAGTATTTTTATTTAACCAAATCATTTAACTATGCTAAATAGTATTCATCGCGGCGTAAAATGACAGCAATTCCTATATAATTCTATTCCACATATAAACATAAATGCATAAAAATTAAATAAACAAAGTCCAAATGTTTATGTAGGCTGCTTTTAAAGTTTTCAGAGAGTAGAAATTACGTTAAAAACTCCTATTTCTTTAGCTTTATTTTACCTTTTTTTACAAATAAATAAACAATGTATTATAAATAACAAATGTATAAACGTTAAATCAAAGTACATTTGATTTTTGCATTTAAATAGTTGTAAATGTGCATTCTGATTTATGAAAATCTAAAGATATCCTAGCAGGGTGTCCGCCGGTGTTTGTTTATAATTTTTTATTAAATAAAAAAGGATGGATAAAAGGATGATAAATCTTTTAATTAATGCCGGCAATTATGTATGGAATACAATATAAGATAAATGTCCGCCTCTGTTTGCCTTACAAATGCGAGCCGTTTTGAACACATTTTTCATTACAATTCATCACAAATATTTTTTTGACTTGCTCCAGAGTTTCTGGTTTGTTTGCATAAACCGAGCAGTCAAATCAAGCGACCGTGGAGGCCAATCAACATCACCATTCGTTGAAATAACTTGTTGATTGTAATCCTGGCTGTATGCGAAGTGGCACCGTCTTGTTAAAATCACATGTTAGTCAAGCCCAAAGCATGCAGTTGTGGCGTTTAAAAGTTTTCAGTCATATTACGATATCGCTTCCCTTTGACAGTTACCGTTACGCCGTTTTCAGTTTCAATGATTCCTCCTGACCAAATTGCACACCAGACTGTCACTTTTAATGGATACAAAGGTGACTGATGAATAATTTGAGGGTTTTCCATTGCCCAGAACCGACTATTCTGTTTATTCACATATCCATTTAAATGAAAATGTGCCTCGTCATTTATTATGATTTTTTCATGAAAATCGGGGTTGTCATGGGCGAGCTGTAGCATCCTATTGGCATATGTATGGCGGCGTAAATAGTCTTCTGGAAGAAGCTCTTGGGTCAAGTAAATCTTAAATGGGATCAAATGTCAATCTTTGTGCAAAATTGTGGCCAAAGTTGTTCTTTGAAGACCAAGCTCCTGAGAACGGTGTCGAATTGAGGTTGATGTACTGTTTTTAACACTAAATAGTGCGTCTTGTAGGCAAGTTGCTTCTCCAAAAAATGTCACGTAAGTTTCTCATCGTTACAGTGATTGATGATTGATTTTGATAAAATGTTTTAACCATTAAAACACGTTGATTTACCGAATAATTTTGCATAATAAATTTCACACGTCTCTACTTCACGACTGCCAAATATGAACTGTTAAGACTAATGTTTACCAAAATGGCGGCAAAGCAAAGTAGTATACCTTCCTGGCAGACACCCTGTACTTTTTCCTAAAAATGGCAGAAGTAGAAAATAAGATCTCAATAGAAATTAATTATAATTAATTATATACAATCAGTTCTAATGATAATATATTTGAGATAAACGTATAATGGTTTAATAAATCCAGTACTATTTTGGCAAAAACCGTAAATGGGATATACAAATGAAATAAAAAATTACTAAATTGAGAATGCAAATAAAACTTAATTGCACGAGTTTTCTCTAGGAAGCAGATTATTGGATTTGCGTACATACTTATACAGCATAAAATGTTTACATATTTATAAACAAACCTACTTATGGTCATTATAGAAGTTATTTTTTGTATATTTAATAAATAACACTCTGCGCGCTCCGTGTACATTTTGCGACAGAGACGAAAGCACTTCAAAAACCTCCCTGCAGCTTGGAGAATTTGAAACACGAAATATCTAACTGATTACATAGGGCAAAGTTAATGAGAAAAGATAGCGCCGTTTGTATGCTGTAAATTTAAGAGTATCTGGAAATAGTTTCACCGTTGGGCGCAATCGACCTTATCAATACAGACTAATGACAACTTATTTTTTTCGACCAAATACAAAGATATGATACCAGGACGGTGCTACTAGTAAAAACATTTCAAAACTCAGGCGGCAAAAATGATTGACAGTTTGTTTCTTCTTGATGCGAATTACCTACCAAGATCGTGCGATTTGACCTCAAAATATTTTTCATTTAAATTCGTAACACTCGGACGCGTTCCACGATGCGAAGTCGTGGAAAACATTTTTGTGTCGTCGTTAAAAAGGATTTCGTTGTGCTTCACGCACGGCTTGTCTTGTAATATGTGTTGTATGTTCACACATATTGCACAACATTTTATATAAATATATTGGAGGACCGTAACTTAGCAGATGATATAAAAATTATCTAGATCAATTTTGCCTTGCGTAGAGTGCTATGGAAACTTTTGGCAATCTATCATCAGAGGTAGCGTGATATAATTTTCTCAGGAACTTTAGTAGTTGATTATCAGATGTTCCATGCAGCATAAGCAGCCAACCAGATGCTTGTTATCTTCAAGAACCAACAAAAGTGTTCGCGAGTATTGTAATAACAGTGGGAACTTGATGCACAAGAATAGTTCGCCAATGTTAAGAAATAGTCAATTTTTGCTTCTTTGAAATTTCATAACCAACTTCTATGAAAGTTTGCCGCAGTGTAAAAATTTTAAAGACAGCTGAAGGGTTCCCCTGTAGATAAGTTCAAGGACTGCTAACGAGTGAAATTTCATAGAAAACACATTTTAGTGGCTGGGTGTTTGTTGTGTTAATTTACTGATCAAAGTAAAAAACATCCGACAGGATGTTTTGATGTAGATTTTTTGTACGAATTTCCGTCATCCCTTGTCAAGTTTGGTTTGGAAACCTATTTATCCCTAAACCAAACTTGGCAAGGGATGACGGAAATTCGTTACAAAGACATATACCTTAAATACATTCGCCCTAACATAACCCTAACACAATTTAAATGCATTTCACAAATGTAGGATTTGCTGAGAAATTTACATTTGTGTTGCACAATTGCTTTGACACACACTTGCTATCGTTGCCCATTAATTATTTCAGTGCCTTATTTTTCAAACAAGCCGCTTTATGTAAAATTTTAATTGCAACCTGCGTGCTTGTTTAATTTCACACCCTAGTTGTATTTCGCATGAGGTGGAATAAACCAATGGAAACATGCACTATTGTTGTGCAAACAGAATGAATAATACAAGAGTGATTATGTGTTTAGCAAAAACGAAACGAAAAACAGTAGCAGATTAAAAACATGTGGGAACAAAAGCGTCCTTAACTTATTCACCGAAATGAATTTTTAATACTACAAAGTTCCGATATGTTCATGCAAAGAACTTAGGATTTCCCCAAGTCCATTTGCTAAATTCAAGGTCCATTTTTCTATGAAAGATAGAGGTTTCCAACAAGGGAAGATCGAGGCTCGAAATGTGTAACGGATATGCTGTTTTGCGGCGTTTGTCAAGGGTTTCCGATCTTTATATTTGAGTAGCCAGCTCTCTGCAAGCATTTAAAGTATTTTTCCTTTCTTTTTAATTGACTATCAAACTAGGTGATGAAGTAAACACGTTACGCAGCACCCTATGATAAATTTTTTATTTGAACTAAAAAAAGTGGAACTAAAATTTTAAATAATTAAGCGTTTAATTTATTAGACGCAAGTTCATATTTTATTAACTAAAAATAATAAATGTTAACTTTTAGTGCTAGCTGAGAACTACCTAGAGAAAAGTTTGACAAATAGTACGATAAAGAATACAAAGAATAAAGTTACAGTAGAGAAAATTTAATATGAAAAGCTGAAGAGTTCTCTCGTAACAAATTTCATAATTAAGTGGGTTAAATAGATAATGTTGGCAGAAAAATAATTCATATATTCCATTCCGCTAGTGGCTTGTAACTTGTCTTCCAGCATTCTAAAATTAATCGTATTAATGATAAAAAAAACAGTATGGAGCTTAACTAAATTAAGAATCGGTTAAAGCGTAGTCTGATAAATTCGTCTAAACAAGCATTTTTTTTTTAATTTAATCTTTAAAAACTTTGATTTACTAATTATTCAACTGCAGGTGAATCACTTATTTTCTTAATCATTTAATTTATTCTTGTAGCATTTTATTCAATTTTCATTTTGTTCTTATTCATGTCCAAAACCTTGAATCAATGTTTAAAAGCTTTCCGGTTTTATTTTATTTTTCTTTATACATAAACCAAATTAAATACAGCATCGGTTTTGTATGTAAAAAACCAAGTAGATTTACATTTGTTAAGGATATATTTGTTTAGTTTAAAAGGCAAATAAATAAAGAACAACTTTCATATACAGGTATATTTCTAAAAAGATATATCTTCTTTAGATCAAGGAAAAGAAAAATAAAATACATAAAAGTGATCAACGTGTTATTAAAAAATACAAATATTAAAATACATCCACGTCAATTAAATAGGTATGTTTACTAAAAAATATATATTTTATTCAGTAAATATCTCTAAATTCTGCTTATGCATTTAATTAACATTTACCCTTTAACGGTAGATTGGGCTTCAAAAAGTTCATAATTCTTCCTTTGTATCATATTTGATACACACTGAACAACGAAAGAAAACAACTCTTAAAAAGTACAAATGTTTGATTTTTTTATTTGTTTTTATCGAGACTTTGTTTAAATTATACAATATTTAATAAAATTTTAATTTATGGACTACTAATGCAATCTGCGCAAATACTTTTAGAGTGCTTCTCATAGCAGCATTTATTTTTGTTTTCGCCCGAAGTGTCACACTTTTGGCATCTTGCACGTTTCTTTTTTGCAGAATCATCAACTTTTCATTTTTTAGAAGGACCAGCTTCACTGTCATTTGACTCATTAAAATTTTGATTTGAAAGTTTTGAGTATATCATCAAAGAAAATTCACTTCGAGGAAGGTTTTTACGTTTTTCCATATATGGCTTTGCGAGTGAGATTGCCAACTCATGAAGAAAACACTTACGTTTTGTATGTTTCTGAGTAGTTTTCCAATTTGTGTCTACTTCGTTATAAATAATATAGGCGTTTAAAGCCATTGTAACCTTAAGTCCATCAACTAAGTCAAGGACGACCCGTTCACACTGATTTCGCTCTGGAACGCCAGATACATCTTTGCCCAAATACGGCTGTATTCTCCACACATAACATGAACGCGAATCAACAAGCAGCCAGAACTTTAGACCATACCGCTCTGGTTTTGATGGTATATGCTGTCGAAACTTACAGCGCCCATGAAAACCAAAAAGTTGCTCATCTACAGTCACACAGTCATTTGGGTTATAAAACTGTGATAGACTTTCAGACCATTTGTCCCAAAGGTTCCTTATTGGCGCAAACTTATCCGAACTTTTCTGAGCACGCCTGGCGTTTGTCCCAAAGGTTCCTTATTGGCGCAAACTTATCCGAACTTTTCTGAGCTCGCCTGGCTAAAACGTTATCAAACCGTATGATTTTGTGAATGTTCAAGAATGATCTTTCAGACATTATTGAACGAAATATGGGCCGTCCATAATATTCATCAAACATATCATGTAAGGTCTCATTTTTGGATCTATAATGCAAAAGATATATTTACATTTTCTTTTGAAAAGCTATTATTTTTATTTACTTGTACACTCCGCCCAATAATAAAACAGCCAAATAAGCATAAAGCTATTCTTCATCTACATCAATATGGTTGACACCGTTGAGATGTTTTCCATAATTGTTAGTGTTTTCGATTATAATTTTTGTTACTTGTGGCGGAAAATATAATAAAAAGGAGTCCCGAATATTACAAACACGACTTGAAGCAAATCTTGTAACACCTAAAAGCATTGGTCTCATATTTGTTCTTTTTTCAAATTACTTTTTATTTACCTGGGCGCATATTGATGATATTTTCCGTTTCCAATCTTCCAGTTGAGCAAGGCTCTCTTTGCCAAGAAGTTCCATCTTTGGCTATATATGATGGATCAGAACTTGCGTTGTGAATTTCGTCATCATCAGACCTTCCAACTCGTCATCAGATATATTCGAAATATCAGAGACATCTGATAAATCTCCATCTTCTCCACCAGAACTATCGTTAAGAACATCATTTACAAGTTCTTCCAAAGTCAAAAACTGTGAACTAGACATTTTAATAAATTAACACAATCAAATATCTTTTTTCAAATAATAAAAATGCACAAAATAGCACGAGCGGCAAAGAAATTACACTTGTTCTATACAAAATTCACAAAACTTTAGTATGTATCAAATGTGATACAAAGACAATATTATGAACTTTTTCAATTTCTGATAGCCTACTTACATTTATTTTTTCAAACGATGTTTTAAATACGGGAAATAACAATATTTACAAATTGTGAAAACAGGTGTGCCATATAGTGTTGCCATTCAGAAAAATTTTTGAAATGAAAACGAAATGTATCATTTTTGATACAAAGCTTGATTAACGGTTAAGTGTGACGATGCGTATGATTTACAATCAAACAAACACAATTTATCACACATACTTCCAGTACTTCTGGATCGATAGAAAAGAGTAAGAAGAGAAAAATTCATGATCATACAGACTTTGCTGTGTACGAAATTAGTTTTACAATACTATATAATAATAATATAATAAATAAGAAAAGATAAGGCACAGCAAAGGGAACTTATTAATATAAATTTCATAAATAAACGTAATGCAATTGGCATGTAACAATTTTCGATGCGCATGACAAAACTGAAGACCGTTATAAACAATCAGTATTGAAAATTATGATGTTTTAATTAACGATTGGATTTGTTTATCTTGGCAGCCTCTTATTTCATTGTTGGCTTGGAATATAGTGGAAAATTTCTTATTTGGATTTTGGTAATCACTACACAATATAAACTCTTTTTGCTACTACCCACCACTACTACAGAATTGAAGTAAAAGTGTTGGAAAAAAGAAGAAAAATAAATGCCAGAATTTTCAATTGCTTTTATGTCTTTGAAGGATTTGCAGTGAATGCACTCGAAGTTCACTTCTTAATAGATATTTAGTGTGCAAATTTGGTTGTACAAAATAAATTTTGTTAATAGTGAAGTTATTGTTTTGGATCTCGATGTTCATATAGAAATGCTATAAATACATTTAACTTTACACCTTTAACGCATACATCATTTGAGTATGGATAACTAACATAGTGTGTAACGCTAAAATTCGTAGGACTCGTTTTTACCTACACAATGAATTATAGCTTCTTCTAATATTATGTTATTTATGAATATTATAATTGTTCACTAATAACTTTGTAAACGAATTATTTTACCTTTCTTTCTTTGTTAGTCTGTTATATTATTCTATTTGATATTAGTATTAAGAAAGTAAAGTAAGTGTAAATTAAACAACAGATTAATTAGTAACGCCATCTATGTGTCATTGCATATATAAATCTCATACTTCTGGTAAGAACAGTGTTGGCATCAGTAGAAAGATGACAGCTGTGTAATAAAACAAATGCTTGCTATGTGTGTGTGAATGTGTGTTCCCACGAATAGGTATAAAAGCACGCGCATTTATCGGCTCGAAAGCAGTTGGTGCGCAGACTGCCTGTAAGTAAGAACAATACTACTATTTTTCTTATCAATAGTTTGAGCGCTAATTGCCTGTAGGCAAAAGTGATACTTCTGCGCAGTGGTAATAAATGAGCTGTGTATAAGGTTTACTTCTGCGCGAGTTTCCACTATAGTATTCCTTACGAACAAATTCCTAGACCAGTGGACATAGCTGACTTGAGTAGAAGAAGATTCTGCGTTTTCCCTTTAACACCCATGCGCGTAGATTCAGCTATAAGATAGTAGCCGCTGACCTTTAGGTGTTCTTCTCTTACAGATCGGATTGAGCCAAGGGCATCGTTGACCTGTGGCGAACGCATACTTCTGCGTGGGTTTTCCCTGTAAAATTCGTCATCAACTGCAGGCGTTCAGTATAGCAGGCGTGTAATATCCTGCACAATCCTCACAGCAGCGCATAAGCGGATTAACTTCCACACGGCATTACTACGTAATCTGACGGAGAACAGTATAACTGTTGCAGTAACGGTCGTTAGTTTTAACTTGAATAATAATAAATACTTATTATATCGTTTATAAAGAAGTGCGTGTGATTCCACGACTCTGGACTCCGCTGAGCATACCCCAGCAACCAGCGGAAAACGTGTCGTTACGAGTGGTTCCTGTCAGTAAATTGTAAATTGGATTCTCGTTGTGATGAGAATGATTTAGAAGACTTTCTCTAATTAATTGTCCATCAAAAGCTATAAAGATATACATATAATATGACAAGCAATTTAAATTTTCTGATACTCTTACAACAAAACGATTGTCCAAAAACAAGTTATAAGTTGGCATATAAGCTGGGTGTTATAGATCTGCTGAATGATAATATTGTAAGTAGGCAACTTGGTTGACTATTATTCACTATTCCGTAAAAAAACTGAAAACCAAAGAACTTCTTACCATATCCTTTTATATGTATTCACTGACGTACTCAAAAATTATTGTAAAATAAAAATCCTTATGTTCAAGTATTCTGAAGCCAAATGTCAGCCGATAATATTTATATAATTTCATTATGTATATATTAAAGTTAAGATATTGATTTATTAATACGCTAATGCATTTGATAGATTGAAAATTTTTGCGTCAGTAAGGCTACGCCAAACTATACGGAAAAAAATAACTGTTTATTTAAAATCATGAAGTATATCATCAGGTTTTACTATGTTTTATATGTAGAGATTTAAATATAAGGGAAATGAAATCGCCCTGATCATTAAATCTTGGGGTACTCAGTTAGCGACTATAGCAATTATAGCGTTGATACCAAGTAATTGTAATCAGAGGTAACAACACGTGTGATTGGCTTTCCTTTGTAGTGAAGTGACTCTTGAGCAAGATATTTTTTTGCTGAATTTAAAACACTTAAGTAATATTTAGTTAATATTTGAACGATTTTAAATTTCTGGGTACATTTTTGTATTTTATACAAAGTCTTATTAATCTTAGTTCCTGGTACATTTCGATATAGCCAAATTTGGATTTATAGGTGCGTTTGTAACTTGTTAAATTGTCTAATCAAAAATAAATTGGCGTTGGGTAAAAGCATTGTAATTTATTTTAAACAAATTTGGAGTTATAGGTTATTAACTTCACTAAGTCAGCTTCGTAAACCCTGTAGATTGTTAGAATAAAAAATTAATAAAATTACTTCAAGTAGATTTTTGTTTAATAATTACGCAGAAAAATATTCGAAGTTTAGTACATATTTCAAAGTTGTCAAAGTCTAAGTCAGTGTTCGTAAAGTGGTACATATGATAATCCTTACGACTGGTTACAATAAAATCCACTTATCAAATAATCTTTAGTATTGGAGAAAATTCTTGTGGACTGCCGAAAGTCTGTTACGCGGCATATATGATTGATAATATAAGCCAGTGGTTGCATCAGCATCGAATTGAATGAGTATGCTATTGAAGTTCTTTAGATATTGAAGAATAATTATTTACTGTGTATAGAGAGTTCTCTTCTCCGAGCTGATATTTGTCCAACATTCTGCAAAAGTAGTCGACTGGTTGCGAAAACAACCCACAATAAAATCCAACGGGTTTTCATTTAAATGGAAATTAATATTTTTTTTTTCATGGGGTACCATGATAGCTGCATCTAGATATATTCCTGAGTACGCACTTGATGCTCTAATATTCCACATCAAATTTGGGATAAAGAATTAACTACTTTGTATGAGGGACTATCCCTCAGCCAGCTCCTATTCCTTTAGAATTTTTTGGAGAACGCATATGGTTATTCACATAACCCACATAATATTGAAGACACTCATATTTGCAGTTTCTTAGCTATAGTGGAATATGTAATAACTTAGGACATCATTCTGCCAGCTCCTATGTCTATTGGATTTTTCCCGCAAGTGTACTTGGTTTTTAAAATATACCATAGCAAATTAAAAGACTATCAGTTTTGCAATACTGCTAATATTGAAAAATGAATGTATAAAATGTATATGGGGTACCCCTCTGCTTCAGTATTTTTACTGAGCAGGCGCTTATTGTTCCAAATACCCTACACCGAATGTAATGGCTATCACTGATGTATTTCTTTTGATATAAGGAAATTAATGTTTACTATGTATGGGTGCTATCCTTCTTCTGCTCCTATTCCTTTAAAATAAGAACTCACTTGGGGTTAATTAATCCCCATAGCAAATTTAAGACCACTCACATCTATAGTAGTTTTGAAAGGCTAGTATTTACATTGTATGGATTTTCCTTGGATGTAAAAACAAAAAAAATACGTATTTTAATTTGCCGATTTTTTGTAAAAGGGTCCAACCGTTTGGCTAATGTGGTCTTAATAAATAACCATGTAGGAACGTTTTTGTCGATTTTATTTTACCGATGGTTTACATGCTTTTCTGCGTTTGTTAAAATTGTTTTACGAACTATTACATATGTACATATGTTTAACAAATTAGTTCCGGCCCAAAATTCGCTTTACTACATACCTTGTTATTTCAGAACTCATCTGAAATTATCTTTTGTTTAATTTTTAGTTTTCGAGAACCAGTAATTACTGGTACTTCTGTGTACCAAAATGTACAATTCGCAATTTAAGTTGAATAGAAACAAATTTTGCAAGGGAGTAAAAATATGTTTTATAAAACACACTACTTCATAATTTGGAAAAGGCTGTATGAAAGTGCAGGCAGCGGAATATATTTACTTCTCTTATGGCGTTTTATTTTATGTAGAAAAATACTACATTGAATAAAGTTAAAGTTTCTTAATGTTACCGGTTTTTCTATATTTAACAAGCAACCACAACAACGCTTTAGACGTTATGTGGTTAACACAGCTGTTAACACAATGTTGCACATTCAATCCTTCAACAACATTGTGGATAAAACATATAATATACTGTGCAGAATATTTATAAAAGAACATGTTATTTATTTACGAGTACACTCTCATATTAAAAAAAAGAAAAATACAAGAAAGAATATTATAGTGTAAAATTCAATATTTTTGTCAGAAAAAAAATGCCATTATTTTTCATAATTGCCAAGAACAAGAACAACACATTAAAAAGAACAACTTCTGAAAATGAGTTTAAGTATCACTTTTGAAAGGATTTCAACACATATCATGTTCAAAATTTTATGCTTTTTCAGTCATCTTCTAAAAGATTTTTATAATTAAAACTCGAAAAAGCGTATCACATTTTCAAGTTTTTATTGATAAGTTATCATTATTTGAAAAGTGTGGTTACACATACTCATTTCGAGGTGAGTACACCAAAGAGTTTAATGTCATTGGTGGAAAATGGCAGTGAATATAAAAGAATGAAAAAAGAAAATACAAAGCAACTACAAGGGTTAAACAACTCAGAAACACTACAGAAGTGTAACCATTAAACATTAATATATAGTGCGAATAACAATACATCAACATACCAAAGTGAACACACAATACACTTAAGCACACATAGTGCTGTAAAATCAGAAATAAAACTTATGTAAGTAAAACATTAAAAAAAAGGAGGCGGGCGTCTAAAAGGGATATAAAAAAGAATTAACACAATATGTTTACTTAAGTTAAAATCTACAAAATTTAGTTCGAAAATTCTTTTGTAAGTGAAATTTTGCGTTTTTTTTTTGCAGGAAAGTAAAAGTTGATAATCGTACAAATGCACCTAAGCAAAAAAAGAAGTTATCAAATAATTATCAAGTTTATCTAAAAATTGTTATTCGACTTCCATACATTACAAATTCACCCTTTGTTGTGGCCCTATTTTTTTAAAACGAATTTGAACATAATACTTTTTTGAGCCATTTCGACTTTTTTAAAATTTTGGATATTACAGTTTGGCTTTTTTAAATTAAGGAATTTAATGAATTTATTTTTGAACCTGTTTTGTTTGTAAATGGTGAATTCTTAAGTTATGGTAGAAATTTTATAATTTTCGTGATTTTTAAATATATTGGTGAATTTTTAATTTTTAGGGATATTTTTATTTTTTTTGGGAATTCACGACTTGCGGTGAAGTTTTTGATTTTTTTGTTTTTATATGTTTATTAGACATGCTAAACTGTAGATTTTTTTTTGTTATTTTTCGATTTTCCGCGGAATTATAAAATTGTGGTGAAATTTTAATTTTTGTGAGTTTTAGTTTCGTTGGATATTTTGTGTAAAATTTCGGTTTTTAATTCAATTTTGAAAAAAAAATTTTTTTAAATTTGACAAAACTCAGCTTCGATTTTTTTTAAAATTATAATATTTTTGTGATTTAAAATTTTTGGACTAAAGTTTGAGTTGATGATGAATTTTGGGATGTTTCAAATTCTAAAGTTATGGTAAAATTTGTTTGTTAAACATCGATTTTGTTAAAATGTTAATTTTTTCATAAAACATAGCTTGTTTGTAATTTTTCGGCTTTTAAGTAATAAGTTTCGGTTTATCGTTGAATTTATATGTAAAAAAAAGATTTTTATTCCAGTTTTTTGAATTTGTAGTGAATCTTCGAATTCGTGGTAAATTAAAAATTTGTGCAATATATCTTATTTTTTAGAAATTTTTCTGAAAGTTCGATTTTTGAACAACATTTAGGTCCGTAGGCTACCTGGGTATTGATACTCGTATTGATAATTTTTCTGATGGAACCTATTAGCAAATTTCAGGATTCCGCTATGGCGGCTTTCAAATAGCGAAAATTGGCCGAGCTCACTGATCAAGTGGTCTAAGTTTCATGATCGTAGGTTGTCTTTTATCTTCAGGGAGTTGATTTTAACATCGGGCAGACAGAACAGCAATTAGACGTACAGATGGACATTGTTAATCTATAAGAATCAATAATATATATCGGAAATGAAAATTGTAGAAATTACAAATGGAATGACAAACCTATGTACACCCTTTTAATTTTTCGGAGAGGTAAAATTGTGCAACTTGCATTTGAGACTGATAATATTCATTTTATAGAAGCACTTGCAGCAATTGTCCACTTGACTGTTAGTATTTAACATATACAATTTTAATCAAAGCAGTTCCTATAAAATCTGTTAGTCTCATGTTTTTATTCAATGAGCAAAAAGCAGATATGGAGGTACGAGTAAATGCGCAAATAATCCTGTTGAATTTTCAATAACATCTCTACTCAAACATGCTGTTAACAGATGATATTGAGTGTGGAAGCTGGATGTTAAATACTTAGCTAGGATTTTCGTCTGCTCCATTTTCTGCATTTTTATCTCGCATTTTTTTGTTAAAATTCTCCAGTTAAGTCAGTTCAAAACCAAAGTTATACGCAGGTACATTGCGGATGGAAATCGTGAATTTTTTATGAATAAATAATGAACCATGTACATTTCTGCGTTGTGGTGTGTAACAGAATGCTTGGCTAATTCTAATCATGGAATACATGGATTTAGAAATATATAAAAAATGGTTTACAGAAATACAACCAAAAAGCAAGTCATATAAAAACAAATTAAGCATATGTGTAGGTGAATTAAGTAAATAAATACAGACATTGCTAACTTGACGTAACCACAGGAAATTAAATCCAAAAGATAAGAACGAAATCAAGAGCAAATAGATACTCGTATACGTCTAAAGTACATTATAACATTCATAAAATTGAACTGAAGCAAAAACCCATTTTAAGTTCCGCTCTATGTACTATGATTCCTAACAAGAGCAATAGTGTTTCGAAAGAAAAGAAAGGTTAAAAATCGATGTAACCACAAACTTAAATTAAAATGAACAACAAAAACACTTATAATTTTTATTAAATTAAAATGTTTGTTAACAAATTTCTATCAAATATAAAAAAGAATTACAGAAGTGAAATTTTCCCCTCTTTTATTTCCATTCTTATTGGGTAGGTAAAATCGAATTCCCTCATTGTCAGTTAAAAGTATATATTTTTAATGGAAGGATATTATTTTAAAATATTGAAGGATTTCTTTTTATATTTAAGAATCATAAATGAAGATTCTACATAATTATTTAACGATGACAAATATATATTTTTAAAAAGCATGATTACGGCGCAATCAATATAACTATATTATGTTCTCGATAGAAATATATATGACTGCCTCAAGCAGATCACATTTACAAAAAATGTTAATCATTACGATAAAAAAGTTTTGCTGACATTTGATAAATGATCGATTGTTATTCATAAAACCTGCAGCATTGTTATATAGAACAGTGTATATGTGTTATTAAAACTCTAAATCCAATCGGCTTTATATGACTTTAAGTTAGGCTTTATGTTTATCTATATAAATAATATGATTTGACTAAACTAGTATATATAATCACAACGTGTTTTTGATAGATTATAAATTCCTAAATAATGTTCGTGCTTTGCGTGCATCTTCAACATAATGGCTAATAAAAAATAGGAAAATTTATTTGGAGTTTCATGTTTGCGGCTTAAGCATTTAATTCTACTAAAATAAAATAAGAACGCTGAGATCCATAATTCGGGCGCTTCTACGAAGTTCTTTGAAGAATCTCTGCTCACATTCCGCAAAGAAATTAATTTTTGAAATACGCGAAGTCGATTATAGACTTTGTACCGAACGAAAGTCTCTCTGAAAAGTAAGGGTTTGCTCTTTAATTTTGTGTTCTTAAACATGAATTATTATTATGGTTGAAAAGAGTGCTGAGTTGTGTTAAATATTACAAGCCTTCACGTTTTCCATAAGCTGATTTAATATGAATATAGTTAATATTTCCCTTTCTACATCTTCATTACCTTTCTCAAAACGTTGAAAAGGCTTCAAGCCTTCTTAAAAATTGGAAATTCGTACTTTTTTATTCCTATTTAGACCTTATTTTGAGCTGATAATCTTGATAAGCATAACAACTGTTTAAATACAGTATAAAATAATGTCAGTTAATAAAGTCCTTGTATCCATATCCATATACGTAATTCTGGATTCATTGATACGTATATGTAAAGTATTCCCATGTGCAAATATATAATTAAGCAGTGACATTTGGCTAATTAAAATTGCATTGCAAAAAGTTTAATTTCTAAGTCTTAAATTGTGTTATTGTTCGAAATGGTGTAATGAAATTATGAAGAATATAACAAATTTTTTAAATGACAGCTGTAAGATAAATAACATCATCCGGCAAATTTAAGAATATTGTTAAAACGTTTGTCCATCACTTTTGAATGACTGCATTTCATTTCAAAATTAATAATTAAGATTTTTCTTTACACATCTCTTCTTTCCCTTCAGCAAAGACTATCAAAATATATAAAAAAATCAAAAATTTCGAATACCAATCAAACCAAGAAAAAAACCAAATATGTGTAACTAAGTACAAAAATTCAACTACTTAACGTCTTTGAAAATTATTTGCTCTTCATCATGCGTATAAATTATGGCAATAAATAGAAATATCTGCAAGAACCTAATACGAGTATAAATAAATAGTTATTTACCTTTTATTATCTGCAGCATGAAAGTGATCACAATTAACACGATGGTGCAAGAGATTCATGTACTATTAATGAGTAAAAGACTTAACACTGGAATAAAAAGCTCAAGATATGAGACAACTTGCATGACTTTTTTTTAATTTTTCTTTATTTTCTTTTGATGCCCTTGGTAGAAAATCTTACTATAATATGCTAGCATATATTATGCAAAAATAAATGCTTAAAAGAAAGTTTTTATAATTTTATACTCTTCAGATATTTTTGTTTGTGCAAATTGAATTGAATCTAATTTTGACAGTTAAATGCCATAAGACAAAAACCTACAGGTAATAATAAATGAATGTGATACTCATGGGCAGCTTCTTTTCCCGTGGTTCCTTTGGTGGAACAAAGAGTATATCTTGAGCCTTTTTATACTTGGCTGAAACAAAATATTAGAGTTATGAAATAAATTTAAAACGTGTTTTTTTATATTTTAATTTTGCAGTGATTTCCGTCTGGAAATTTGCAGAGCGGGATATGCCGTCCGAACTCATAAACATTGGGAGTGAAGATAATAGCTTATATTTGTTGCAGTAATTTTTAAAAATAATGGATACAAATTTACTTAAAATTATCACATAACAAAATCACAAAAAATACAGAAGTAATAATAAATAAGTATTAAGAAATTAAAAAAAAAATCAAAACATTTAAAAATCACTTAAAATAATATGTGGAATTAAGCTTAATATGAATGGTAATCTTCAGAGAATTTTCCAGAGCCCAAAAAAGAAAATACTCACTCAACTACTTCAAGTTGTAAAAGTCTACGAATAAATACTTTTATGTTGGAATTTACTAATGTAGTCATAATACTTTCTTTGATTACAAAATCAAAATTTATAATCGTTATTTAACCTTGTGTTATGTACGAAACCATTTTTTAGTTCTTCTGAATAAAATGCACACGTAAAAGCACATAATGAATGAACAGCTTCAATGTTGACTTTCTAAATTTTTAGATATTAGATCAATATACATAGATATTATATTATTTTCAGCTTAGTAAAGAAATATGAACTTCTGTAAATAAATTGTGTTTAATAAAGGCGCAAGAGTTAAGTGGTGTAGACGAGAGTATCGTGTTAACAAGATTTACATAAGGAACTTTTATTTATTTATTTATTTATTCTTATAAATACTATTTTGTTTGTTCAAATAGTTTTTTAATGATAGAATAGACCCGAAAGTTTAATAACATATATATTAAGTTCTTATGAAATTTTCATTTGGAAATTAGACTTCAAACTGCTGCTCACAGTGGCAGTTTCTGGCCAAATTAAAAAAAAATATATATAATAAAATGTTTTTACTAGTTAAATTTTTTTTATACAATTGTGTAGCAATTTTCTAGTTTTTGCAGCTAATTACTCGCTTCCTTTTTAACAAATCTCCCTTGATAATTCATAGAATGCATTTTAATTGTGTGGGCTTCTTTCATAATGCCAAGAACATATAGATAACGTGTAATTTATCTAAACAAAACGGAATCGAAGTAGTCTTGGCGAATGAGAGTAACTGCAAATTAGTTTGCATGTTTAACTAACTTGTGGCATATGATTGATAGAAAAGCATATTCCATAACTTAAAGTCAATTCAACATAATATTATTTATTAATTGTTACTTTAGATATGCGATTGGCATACAAATTAGATTTATAAATATGCTTTTAATAAATCTTTTAAAGACAATTATTTTAAAAGATGTAACACAAAATTCAAAGTTTATATATACAAATGTTTTTGGAGTATTTATATATAGTCACTAATATACAAGCACCCTAAAATACAGTGCCCCAGCTGTTCGTCTTTGCTTGTAAAGCCTAGTACTCTGTTCGAATTACCGAAAAGTGATGAGCAACATTTATTATTTTGCTTGAAAAATTTGACAATACGCTAGTGGTGCCAATACTGCGGTCTCGAAGAAAAATTTCGTTTTTATGGCCTTTGTTTAATTATGTAAACAAAAAACATATGTTTATATGTATGTGCATACATATGTGTTTGATGAGTTGACAAAACTATTATTCGAAAGAATCGGGAGAAAAAGTATTAAAAAAATTAAACAAATGGAAAACAATATTATTAGCTTGTGCTGCTGTGCAAGAATTAATGCAAATTGCTGTCGCTACTGAACAACTTTTGGGAGACACACGGTCTCTTTCATGGCATTGCGGTTACAATGTAGCTTATCGGACTTATCCCAAATATGTTTTCTTTTTTTTACTGCAGAAATAAGGATACGCTTTTCTACGTCACTAAATTTTCTTTTTTCTTTTTCGCTTTTTAATAAATTTACGCTTTTCTCCATTTTTATACTTTTTTTGGCACAACAAATTTAAAATTAAAAATACAAATACTTAACTGATCAGCTGTTGTTTAAAATTCCGTGTGAAAAAGTGCTGCTCATATTGTTTCGCGTTGAAAAAAAATGTTGCCAGAAATCTTTTTTGGTTGGAAAAACATGCTGCCAGAAACATTTCGTGTCTTTTCAAAAAGTGAACAGAGTACTACTTCAGCAACATTATTTATTTTTTATTTCGCACGAAGTTTTTTATATAAGCTTTTGACAGCATTTCGCACGAAATCATGAACAGAGTACCATGCTTAAGACAATAACATATAGGAATTTTGAAATTCTGTTTTATTTTGCCCGTTGTCAATATTGCGAATTGAGAAAGCGCTGCAGTTTATATAAAATAAGCAGCGTGTGACGTACATGCCATCAAATACAAGTATGGAAAATGATGTTTGCAGAAGGAAATTTTTTCTCATAATTTTTGTATACAAAAATAAATTGTATTCTAATAAAAATATTAAAGTATAAAACATATTTCGCACGAGTGGCTTTTCCTGCAAATACAATCTTGCTACAAATATGGACTTACTACCGTATACGCAAGTTCGTTATCCCAAGTACGTAAATGCTTACAGCAGCTATCATTGATTCGTTTGGTATTTATTATTATTAATGTAGGGGATATATCGAAGCTAACCGCTTCTTTTGCGGGCCTCTTTGAAATCCTATTCGTTCCTCTAATTGATTTCCGGCAACCGATTTGTAATTTACGACTATCTTATATCCATTGAATATCGTGCTAACAGAATGGAAACTGTCGGCCTACTTCGTCATCAGGGATTCTTTTCTAATTGCTAGCGCTTGCGTAAGGCCTAGATTGCATTCACACATAACAAGTGACTGTCCGTGGCCTTAAGCCTTATGCTAGATTCTGCTGCACATTCGCACACAATGTGCGCTACCGATTCAGTGTTTTCCAGGCGCTGCCTGCAAGTATCATCATTTTATTTTCATTCTGCTTAGATGATAATTGAAGTTTCCATTATCTGTCTCTAATCTGGCCTAAGATACCCTTATTATATCTAAGCACCTTACTGGTCTTCCTGCCTATTACGAGTAGAAACGTACCATATCCTGAACCATAAAAGCTTTCAAGGTGAAATTTTTCCTATAAGTTCGAAACGATCCATTTTAAATGTTACATATTTTGATTTCCATATGGCTGCAATAGGGTTGATATAATTAGGCAAAAGCATCCTTTGGAATTCAACCAAAAATAAAATTGAAAAAGATTTTGAAATTTCCGTTTCAAATCATAGTTTTTCGCAGTTGCTTTCATTATTTAATTTCGAAACGATACTTTGAGGAAAACATCAAGGTATGTAGGCTGAAGTTTCTCAGACGTTCTGAAGTGATTGGAAAAGAGATTTAAAATAAAAACTAAAGTTAATACTTTCGACAATAAATGTGATTGAATTGAGTATCTCTTAAACGGTAGTAATTAAGGCAAACGTTGTTAAAACTCCAGCAAACACTGCTACAGTTTAATCATTAAATCCTCTTTTATATTTCTGTTTGCAAGTGAGACATCTTGGCTAGCCAGAAATCTATTTGCACATTAAGAGATCGTCAACAGAACAATGAACAGAAGTTTGTTCATTGTCTTCTGTGTGGAGAGCACGTGTATATATTCTTGTTCAGTATGAGCATAATTTTTTACTTGTTATCGATATGGTTTCGTTGTTGGCAGTAAATGTTATGTAGAGGCTTTTACAGTCGTGCGCATACACATATTTTTTACTTTGTATGTGTTATATTTTTCTTGTGTTATGGCAGAACAGCGTTGTGTGAACAACTGTTCGGCCATCGTTCTTTGACCACAAATATACCATCAACCGAGTCCCTTTGTAACTAGGAATCCGTTCGATGGCAGAATAGATTTATGACTAGCCAAGACGGTATGTAAAGCAGAAAAAACTAAACTGCAGAAACAAAATAAAAGTTTCTAAAAACAAACCCGACATAGTTTTGCTCTTTTATTTTTTGCTATAAGTATATTTTTCTCTCACTTATTCCCTTTTGGGTGTAAGAGAAATCTAAGTAGGAAATTCGTATACTAAACTTAGTTTTTCAGATTTTGCATTTATGTTTTGTAGGTTTTATCGGGTTTGTCCCAAAACTATCCTGACAAGGAATGACGGAAATGTGATCAGTTAAAAAAGTCAAATTAAAGGAAATAATATTCAAATGTTTGAAAGTGAATGGAAAAGGAAAGAATACTAGGCTATTATAGTAATTCGTAACCTTAAGTATTGTGTATTTAAAAGCCGGGCTAATTTGTCCTGCTACTCTTATTATGTGTTATGGTAAAAGCTTTTGCAAATATAAATACAGGGAAGTACAGACAATTAGAATAACGACGTTCTATTTGCGGTTGTTTTCATTCATATTTCATTTTTTTTCGTTTTCTACGAAATGGTTGTACAAAAATATTGATAATGAAAAATTTGTACTGAATATAGTGAACGTATGAATAGCTTAGATCTCTTAACAAAGATTTTGGTAAAAAGGTTTCTATATATATTTTTTAGTTTCTGTTTGCCAAGAATAGTAGCAATTTTGCTTCAACAGAAAATACCAGGGGAGTATTATAATTATAAGTAGGTAAATTTTAATTGTGATACAACTTTATTTTACTTTCTGCTTCTTTATAATATTTAATTGTTAACTAAAAAAAAATAATCGTATTTCAAAAAAATAATTGTAGTATAAAAACAATCTTATATGCTTCTGATATGATTTTTTTATAATTTACGTACGACTTAATTTATGTTTTTATATTATGTTGCAGCTGTAAACGGCAGGTCAAGTTTCTTCATGTTGAAGAGAAAACTAATTTTAAATTAGCAAAATAATTTTAAATAATATAAAAACAAGTATGTACTATATGGTTTTATTTTCGTAGCAAAGCAGACTATAATTCGGCCATGATGCTTCGAAAGTTGACTTTAGAGTTACCAATTATGAGGATACCACTAATACGAACTCGACTGCTATTGTTTCCTGATGCTTAACCTTGGTGGTCATGTTTTAACAAATTAAAAAATTGCATCTACATGAAAGCGAAATCACCAAAGGTCTCTCTCTCTCTCTCTCTTTTACTGTGGTAGTGGTAGTTGCAGGAAGTGAATAATGAGTTCTGCTTAGTTTTCCTGCAACGCAATGAAAAACTGATTTAGAGGAAACCAATTATTTTTGACTTTGATACGCTTTGTAGCTTAAGCTACCCAGGGTTCGAAAGAAATAACACATTTCCACATGTAAACTCAGAGATTTATTATTCAGTGTTTTTGTTTATTTTATTTTTTCATTCTTCACTACTATAGATTGATATTTTTATTGCATCACGAATACCCGAAATTTCAATATGACATATACAATTTAAACAACTTTTTCAGAAAGTTAATTTGTTGCATGTGCAAACATATGAAAATATTATCAAATTTAATTTTTTCACACATTCTACAACCAACTGTTCCATTCTATTTGATGCATAAATTAGAGTTTTCTATATAAATTCCATTGCCTATTTCATAGAACATTTAAATAAATCGGGGACGCGATGGCAATAAATTAAAAGATATTTTTGAAAAAATTAAAAATAAAACTAAAATATCATGCGACCAATTGAAATGACCCAGTGAGAGCGCTCCCCCGTTTAATAGTATTCAGGATCTGTAGAATAGTATTAGGGCGTAGCAGTCAAGTGGGATCGCTGCTACCGCGCATGCTTTTATTCAGAACTAGTCGCCGAATATGGACTTATTCATTAGGTCAACGGTCTGCTTTGCGAATGAGGAGCGATAGGGTTGGGCACAGCTTTGGGCCGAACATCGGGCATAAAAGTATCCTGGACCTCGTTGGGAAAGAGGTTAGGGTTGCTCAGATGCCGATGGAACACATGAGTAGAAGAAAGGTAGTCGAGAGGCTGCATCGGACACTCATTGCGGAAGGCATTATATACAATGAGTGTATGGAGAACGACATCAGCATTTTTACTGATGCTTCTCTTATGAGTGGCAGGGCAGGAGCAGGTGTATTCTCAGTTGAGCTGAACTTGTCCTGTAGTCTGCGTCTGGGGAGGTACATGTCAGTTTACCAGACAGAACTGCTTGGGTTGCTGCATGCGTTGGATCACTTGCTTGAAAGCCGAGTGCATGGGAAAAGGATTCTCATTGCACTTGACAATCAGTAAGTTATAAACCGCATGAGGCAAGTGAACGTGTATTCCAAACTAGTGCTGGAATGTGTTCTGAAACTAAACAGATGTGCCTCGTTGAATGAGGTAACGTTGATGTGGATTAATGGACACATAGGCACAGCTGAGAATGAAGCAGTAGACGAACTAGCAAAAAGGGTATCTGATGTGGATTTCTGTGGACCAGAACCCAGGGCTGCTAGTAGCACTGGCTATCATAAGGCTTAAGACCACGGGCAGACACTTGTTAGATGTGAATGCCATGGGGAAACTAAGCCTTAGATAAATGCTAGCAATTGCTAAAGACTCCGTGATGAGGAAGAGTGTCGACAGTTACCATTCGACAGTCTGAAATCAATTTAGCCAAGAGTGAAGGCTAGGGCTAGCACGAGACTTAAATGAAAGTAAGGTGATTGTGATTACGGATCGGTTCGCTGAAATCAATTTGAGGAGCGAAATGGGGGTCGAAAAGGGACCCAGAAAGCAAGTGGTCTGCTTCGATATCCCCCATACATTAATAATAGTCGCCGAATAAAGAACGCTTAATAACGATGATGACGGCGTTTTTTTCCCTTAATGCCATTAGAACGTGTCGTCACATATCTAAATCGTATTTTTATACCTCGAAACATCCATCTGGCAACGCTGTAAGATTTATTCCTTGTGTCTGACTCCATACGTAAATGCTATATGTAAAAATTGTTCGGTTTATGATAACGGTACTAAGTAGTTTGCTCATATGCGCACATGTTTTTGCAAATTTTATTATACCCCACATAGTAGAGTATATAAGTTTGTCATTCCATTTATTATTCTTGGCATGTACAAATGCATACATCATACAATGTACAATTCCACAAAGTACTCCATGTAGGCATGTATGAGCTGAAGTGGCTTTTTAATGAACCCAGGAGAACATACGAATCTAATCTTAGGATGGTATGATAGATATTTTTTAAGAATTTTACTGGCTAAAATGTGCAATATGGGATATAAAAGACTACAAATAATAATACGATTTTGCCTTGAGATGTATTTTATCTCGTCTTATCGGCAAAATATGTACGTTTGCATGTATAAAAATCATGTATTTATATGAGCTTATGTTCTAAAAGTTTCGATGTTTCTAGTGGAATTTTTTCTTAAGGAAAAAACAAGCATTTTAATATTCAACATAAAGACACAATTTTTGTATGTAAAAAATTTTCACTGCGAGTGTAATTTATGCAATACTCCTTTACAAACACATTAATTACGTAGAGGATTAGTCTCTTTAGTATATTATTGCTAGGGTCAAAGCCAGATAGTATCGTCCTAGATGATCTCAATCCGTTTTGATTTTTTGTCTTTTGGTGATGCCAACAATGATATTTAATTTTTATTGTTGAAGAATTTAAAACAAGAGGATTTTATTGTTTTTATATTTATTGTTCAACATCGGATCAGTAAAAAGAGTGATTTTATTGATGTTTTACCTTTTATAGGACAACATATTGGAAATTATTTGACAATTATTGGAAGTTTTGGGATTGAGCGTTTTTAATATATAACAATACTAATGGAATAATTTTTTATACAATATAAGTTATACTAGCAAAATTAAATACAAGGTCATAACTAATGACTATCATTTACAGCAATTCAATGCATAGAGAAACAAATGTACTATAACAAAATGAAACTGAAAAATGTTAAATACAGTAACTAACAAAATAATGTCTTAATAATTTATAACAATGCTTTAATTTTAAAGTCAATTATTATAAAAGTTAATAGTGCTATTAATATTAATATAATCTGTTACAAGTACATAGATATATTGAGGAGACGAAACCAATATTACTACATTCGTATTATTCCATTAAAATTAATTACCCTATGGCCGCAGATATCATACGGACTTAAAGACTTACAAAACAAAAAATGCATTAAAAACATAATAAAAATAACATAAATCAAACAAAATATTATCATAAAATAGAAAAATAAAACTAAATTTACCGAATTCAAAAAACTACAACACAAAACTTTTCAG
Source organism: Phania funesta (assembly GCA_963932375.1). Taxonomy (NCBI): domain Eukaryota; kingdom Metazoa; phylum Arthropoda; class Insecta; order Diptera; family Tachinidae; genus Phania; species Phania funesta. Next base: position 35,771,804 of record OZ010655.1, read on the forward strand.
AAATTTAAATTCAATAAAATTTTGGAATTTAGTAAAAATTCACGAAAAAGACTGCAAATTATACTACAAATTGATTTTACACCGAAATATCATAAAAATTTCGAAATTTTATAAAAAGCAGCGAACTTAACAAAACTCAAAAACTCCCCACAAAAACAGAATATTTAAAAAAATACCAAAGTTAGAACTGCAGGCCCTTCGACCCGAAGTTCATAAATTTTGAAAATAACGTCGAATAACAGCACTAATTTGATAATAACTAATATATTGGTTTTACGTTGCTTTACCAATAAGATGCAATTATTATTAGAAAGATTTGGCAATAGAAGCAAACGTATATTTATGCAGGCCTTGAAATTAACATTTCGGATTTTAAAAGTTACTAAACGCCGTATTCACAACCATGAAATCCTCTATCATGCATTTAACATACATTTATCTAATTTTTTTTGGAAATTTTAACATTTTAGTTTCAAAATGAGAAAACTAAACCTCAAAGGCAAATAGTAAACTTGTAGATAGGAATAGTAACCTTGAATATAAGAATAGAAGATTTCAATGTGAGAATTATAATTATATATGATTAAGCGCAGTTTTATTACAAAATAATTTAAAAAAAAAAATGTAATGCGGCAGTTAGTACAAATAATTTCGTCGTCTGTCTGAAGCTTCTCTCTCAGATATCCAACGATATGCTGTCGATTGTGGAAATTTAAGCGCGCGTGCAAGATTTATTCTTTTTCTAATCTAATTGTGATTCCGCTGTAAAACTGAAACTATTAATTGAAAACCATGTGATTTAATAATTATGGTAATCAAGCAATAAAATCGATATAATGTATTGTATATATACAATATACAGAGTGTGGCAATACGTATAGCGCTATTCGAGAGTACTGCAAATTTTCAAGTGGTATCAACTGCAAATTAATAGCGGTTAGCAGTATATAAATATACGCTTCCCAATCGTGCAGCGAACACTGCGAAAACAATTCGACATTGGTGAAAAACATCTTTATTATGCTTTACAAGCTACCAGCTGATCTTAAGGTCATGCAGTTGCCTCGCATCATAGTGAAGCTACAATTTGGATAACAGAGAAAGCGTCATAACTTTAAGAGTAAAATATACTCATAAAATTATTATAATTAATTTTTCTCTCAACGTCGGGAGAGTAGTCAGACTATTTATCGCTTCGATTAAAATAATTCTTTTTAACGATTTTTGTGCGTACACAGCAATACTAAAATTTTTTTTTCTAAATTGATGTTATTAGTAAAGGACATTCTTTAGCACATTCTTCAGAGATTTTTTACTTCTTCCGTCTATATACTCCAATTGAAAATCCTCGTATCTATCGTAGATAGTTACCACTGATATTGGAAAGTTAGCGCTGTTGTCTTATTACTGAAGGTTTGAAAAAAAAATTAGAAAACGATCCTCCCATTCAATAATTTTGATTTCTTGTGACTTTATTCCTTTTACACTTTTATTTTAAACCTTTTTCAGTTTTATATCTTGTTGTAGTTTAAATTCAGACGTATTGACGCAAACCGACGGACCCAACAAATATCTATTAGGAGTTTATACATCAAAGTTGGTTCGGGAAAGCAAACTTCTTTAAATAAGATTGATAAATATTTATATCCGGAAATAGCATTCGTCATTCTCTACGTTTATCTGGCACAAACAAGATTATACAAAAAGGGCAGGCCCGTTTGAGAGTGTCGTTAGAAAGGTTGTTTATAACCAAAATTAGCTCGTGTGCTCACGCAGGGAATTACATTTTACTTCCTATTATTTTTGTATAGAAGTTAAGTGAGAAGAGGAAGGTGGCAAAAAGTGGTACCTAATCTGAAAATAGTTACCATACGTTAGGAATAGTTTGTGTACTCAGTGCGAGTCCAAGCGAACAATTGTTGTGCGAATTAGCATTACGATGTGTTAAATGTTTTACAAATTTACACGGCACTATCATATTAAAAAGTAGACTAAACTATCGTGTATCCCAGTGTGAACTACATATATATTAGTGGTATATGAAATTGTAACCGAAAACAAAGTGCTTATCTAATGTTTGATCACGCTCAATAAAACTGAATAAAAATGTGATTCCAATCAAGATTTGACTGCTCAATGATTTTTTCGTTTGCTTTTTTATTGGCAATATATTTTTAAATACATTTTAAATGCCAGAAATTGCAAACATTGCATTTTTTGGCAAACCAAAGCAGTTGTGTCCAAGGAAAATGCAATTTTTGGCTCCTTTTATTATTTTGCGGAGGTTATTTAATAATTGTTTAAAAAGTATTTTATTGACTGACATGTCAACTGTAACGAATCTTTTAAAAAAGTGTGCCAGCGTACTAACGATTTGAAAGGAGAATAATATATTCGACAAAATTTGTTATAATTAGTAAATTGTCATATGTCTGATATGACGGATATGTCAGAAAGGTTATGAATATTTATACCCTTCTTAAAATGAAAAAGGATATGTAGAGGTTTGTCATTCGTTTTATATTTTCGACAATATTTCCGACTCAAAAAGGAACATATATATATATTCTGAATTTATATAGGTAGGGAAGTTCAATTAATGATGTGCGTCTGTATTATCGTCTATGAAATGTTGAAATCAACTTTCTGACGGTACTAGAAAACATCGGACCTTGGAACTTGGACCACTTTATTAGTGCATTCGGAGTCTTTTCTCCGTTTTAAAACAGTTATAGCCGACAAGTTCCGCGGATATGGACCAAACATCCTTCTCTGTTTTTTAATTTTTTTTTATTTTCACTCTTGCAGAGAAACGCTTATACACAAATCATAAAATTAGCATATTTAAAATTTTCTATAAAGTCCCCATACAGAGAAAATAATTGTATTGCTTAAAAATTATTATTTGTAAAAAACGAGATCTTACCGCAATATACAGACAAAATAAATTCACCATATATTAAAATTTGACCCCAAAAATTATAATTTCATTAAATTTCGTTATTTTACCAGAAAACCGAAAATTCATAACAATTACAAATTATCGCAATCTTGTCGACGTACAGCCGAGCAGATTGTTTTCGCCTCCTTTTTTTATTTCTTTTTCATTTGCAAATGAGGATTAATTACCAAATCTATTTATTCCTACTGTTCCGGCAGCAATTATTTTATTCTGCTTGAAAGTTTCAAACAATTGCTACGAAAAATTCATTTTTCAAAAGGCGTTCTGAAAAACGAAGCACAATAGCTGAACCACACCCAAGGGTTTTTACTCATTCTTGTTTTCTTTGCATTGTGGATCATTGATAAATAATGAAAGCATATTACATTCCAGTTTTACTGCACAGGACACGGTTTCTATTGTATATATTCCCAAGTGATAAACTTGTCTTTAAACGGAATGATTATCTTTTCTTACATATTTTTTCAGAAAACATACACTTACTCTCGTATCAGTACTAGCAAATTGTATCAATGTCGCCATACAACTAAACAAAAACTTTGTGTGCAAAATTTGAGTTTTTAAAAACTCGTGTTCTCTTCTTTAAAACACATACTCGTATTAACTTGACATAATAAATCAAAAGCCAGCCAGAACAATAATTATCATTAGCAATAAAGTATATTTAATCACTAAAAGAAAGTAAAATTGTTGCAAGTTCACTATGAATTTGCCAGTTCAACATATTTTATAATAAAAACCCATAGTTTTTCTTATGATGAAAAGTTTCCTACGTAAATAAAGTGAAAATTTTCGAAGGATTTTACAAATAAAAAGTAATTTACATGAGTGATAACTTGTGATGAGTCTGGTGAAAATGTTAAAAAGATTATGTAGGAACATATATTATTAATAGTAATAAACAGAGTGTAATTCTTTGACTGTCTGCTATGTGCGGCAATCAAACTAATATAGATAAATAAGGGTCATTTAAAACAATAAAATAGTAAACAAACACGAAAGCTCATACAACGGTTCAAAAGATAGAGTTTTTTGTGATACCATTGTGTGTATAACATACAAAGGATATGTGTCGGTGATAAATTCATAAGCTCGTATTCCCACAAATAATATTCTTTTACAACTTTAGTGCACACAAAGTTTTTATATGTACGAGAGGTGATTAAATTATAGAATTCTTGTAAAGAATGTGAAATGAGATAATTTGCTGTTAAAATAAAGCACAAATATAAACGTTTTATTAAAACAAGTAAGAGAGCTATATTTGGCTGTGCCAAATCTAATATACTCCTCACAAAAGTTTGTTTATTTTTTATTCCATATCTGATAGAATGTAGAAGTTTTCGGTACGATTTCAGGCTTTGGGTTTTCATTTAATTCCAAATATGGTAAAGTTTGTTTTTCATTCATAAAATTTAGGTTTTCGAACTGTTTTGACGTGAAATCGAATACACGTATAAATTGCAAAAATAATGTAACGAAAATTGTATGGCTTTCGAAAAAATATAAAACAATTTCTTTCAAATTAGCAGATTTATTTAAGAAAATGATACAAAATGTAATAGCAATACAAGACAGACAAGCATACGATTAATGTCTTTTTATATGAAACAGAAAGAGCTTTGAGAACTGTTATCTCTCAGTTGTAAATTATTGACAACGGTGTGACACTTGAATATATTAAAATACAATTATAAATACACTTCTAGAAATTTGTTACAAAGCGATTTGCAATCTTATGTCTAGTGTTAAACATAAACAAATAAATGTTATGATAAGTTGATTATGTTGTAACTGAACAGGGACCATTTGTAAAATCGAGTTTGTTAAAATCGCTACGTTTTTCATAAAATACTCGTTTTCTGGCAAAATTTTCAAAACTGTAAATGAAGTTTAAAAAAACTTGGTAAATTTTGGCTTTAGTGGTAGTTTTGGAATTATTGCTTTTTATTTCAGTTTCTCAATTTTGTGGTAAATTTTTATGAACATAATTTTTTTGGTACAATGCTGGATTTCTTTAAAGTTTTGTGTATTTTAAAATTTTTTACTTTTGTAATTTAAAAATTTGTAAGCAAAAGTTTGGTTTTGATAAATTAACTTTTATTTGTATATTTTAATATTTTTGGCGAACTTTAAGTTTTTGCAATGTTTATATTTTTTTGTACAATTTCGGTTTTTTTAAATTAAAATTTTTTCGATAATTTAGTTATTTTTGTAATTTAAGATTTATACACCTTAGTTTGAATTGATGGTGAAGTTGCCAAATATTTTGCATTTTTGTTTGTTTTCAGATTAATTTATATTTTTTTGGATTTTTAATATTTATGCTATGTTGGTGAATTGTTAATTTTCAACTGCATTTCCAAGTTGTGATGAAATTACGTTTTTCTGTTTGATATATTTGATTTTTTTTTTAATTTTGTAAAATTCTAGTTTTTGTGATGATTCTCAAAGTTTTGCAAATTTTTTGGATTTTTATGATATTAAGTGTATTATGGTGAACTTTCGAATTTTGATGAATTCTCAAATTATGGTAAATTTTTTTTTTCATTTTTCACAATAATTGCGGTAAATTTTTAAGTTTCGGGTTTGAATTTTTAAATATCAATTTTGTTAATATTTTGCCGTCTTTCATAAAATATTGACTTTTTATAATTTTCGGTGGAATTAAAAAAAATTTAAATTTTTGTAGTTTTTTTCCAAAATTTCGGTTTTTATGACATTTAAAATTTTTTTATTACAGTTTTACGATTTTGCGATGAATTTTTGGTGAATTTAAAACTGTTGAAACATTTGGTGTATGTTGCAATTTTCTCCTGCAGCTTCGATTTCTCTAGAATTTGGATTTTTTTTATTACAGTTTTACGATTTTGCGATGAATTTTTGGTGAATTTAAAACTGTTGAAACATTTGGTGTATGTTGCAATTTTCTCCTGCAGCTTCGATTTCTCTAGAATTTGGATTTTTTTGGAAATTTATTAGTTCTTCGCCATTTAGAATTTTTAACTATAGTTTGGCTATAATGAATATTATAATTTTATTGAATTCCTGAATCATGTTAAAACTTATTTTTTAGGATAATTAATATTTTTGATAAAATTTATAATTTTTTGACTTTTCAATATTTAGGTGAATTTTACAACATTTTTGGATAATCCGCACCTGTGACAAATTTTTAATTTTTGTTTGTTAAACATAGATTTTTTGAATTTTTTTGTTTTGATACTTAATTTTAATTTATTGAATCTTTCTGCTAAAAGAATTTTTTTTATACATATATTGATGTTTTTCTTTAATTATTAATTTTTCATGATTTTTAATTTTTTGGACAAATTGCAATATTGTGGTAAAATTAAAATTTTTGGGAATATGTTTTTTAATCTTTTTTAGTAAAATAAAAAAAAATATTTTATTTTTCAGTTTTTCGGCAATTTCGGCTCTTGGTGAATTCCCTAAATTTGCTAAAATTTGTTTTCTTTTATTTTTCAGATTAATTCAGATTTTTTGTAAAGTTTAAAATTTGTTTGATTAACACACTATATGTGTTGAATTTTGTAATTTTTATGTATTTGCTTCACATCGACTTTGTGCAAATTTAGATGTTATTCATAAAATATTGATTTTATATGGATTTCTGGCTGTTCGGCGAAATTAACAAATTCTGGAAAAATAAAATTATTGTGCTGAATTTCGCATTTTTGAGTTTTGTTTAACTTAGAATTTTGAATTTTAATTGCTTTTGCATTTTTTTAAAAAAGCGGTGTTTTTTATTACAGCTTTCGGTGTTGTGGTAAATTTAAAACTTTTGCAAAATTTCGAAAATTGTCTCTGTTAGTTTTTGATATATTTAGGAACTTAAACATTTTTTTATTCGTTTATCTAGAGGTCTCGGGATGTTAATTTCGGCCAGGGAACTTCATAGCAAATTTCAAACAAAAAAAAAAACAGAAACTCGTAACTCGGGAATTTGTGGATTATAAGCTGATTTTATGTAGCAAAAATTCTCCAAGCACATTCCTCATGTGCTCCTAGTTTCAAGATCATAGATTGTCTAGTGCCGTCAGAAAGTTGATTTCAACATCGGCCACACAGATGGATGGTGAGACAGACATCGTTAATTAAACTCCCTAGCTAAAAGGATCGAGAATATAAAAATTTTTTTCCGTCGAAAGTGAATATTGTAGAAATTAAAAACTAAGTGACAGCTTTAAACACCCTTTTATTTTCATTTTTGTGAAGTTTATAAAAATATAACAACTACTTGAGTACTAGCTCAGACAGTCATTATGTATAGTAATAGGTTATATCACATGCTTAATACTCCGTGTTATGCTGAAATCACCTTACTTTAAGTCACAACATAAACTTGGATTTTAAGTTGTGAAAATTATATGAAAGTGGGGAATAAGATATTGGGATTATCTGCTGAGGCAATCGTAAAGGTAGCGATAACCAAAGGCCTATTTAATTGTTGCTGTTTGCGAGAATACTTGAATCAGATAAGTGAATAACCCCTTATTGGACCTATAATTCTCCAGCTTTTAATTTTATAGTAGTCGCTAAGACTTTAGGACTGGAGAAGTCTTGCTTGATCATCTGCCAGCAACGAATTACATGTGACTGACTAATTTCTAAACGGAATAAAACACAATATTACTTAGCAATTAGATGCCGCGCGTAATATGTGAAGCCAATAGAGCAGCTAGTTAAATGGAATAAAGCAGGTTGTGTGTGAGATTGTAGCGAAATTCTTAGAATATCGACTGCCGCGTGTACGCCATTAGATCCAGAGCATGGCAATAATTTAACATTCAACGGGTAAAAGTGCATGTTATCCACCTTCATACTGAATAAAAGGAATTTGTTTACATTGATCTGTAGTGCACGCGGTTGGAAGAATGGCCTAACCGATATTTTTTCGAGGAAATACGGAACAAGTCTCACCAGTACTAAATTGTTGTATATGCATCTTGTAAGGTGCATCTTATAAGGATTAGTTTTGCCCCAAATTTGGCATTGAAAGAGTCGTGTACCACACGCTCATATAAACTGAATAAAAAGATTGATGTTTCTATGCCTACGAGGCAAAACGAAATTTTTCCGCTGTAATACTGCTAAGGTTGATGGGGTAAATCGGTTAGAAATTTATTAGAAATTTATTACAAACACCAGCTGGAAAAGATTTTGAAATTTAAAACACTAAATAATAAATAAAGTTTTTAATAAACTGTTTCCTTGATTTATTAAAGGTTGCGTTTAAATTTTAAAGACCTACCGTCAACCAAAATAATTATTTTATTAAAAACCTTTTAAAGACCGTTTGCACAATCCCTGCTAAATATATTGTGTCGAGTTTCTTCCAATCAGGCTATGAGCTTACAGAAAAAAAAACTTTCTTAAATAAATTTTTCAAAAGGCACACAGCCGGCAATTTGGCGCTCAGTTAAGATAAAATTATAATATATTAGGGTTAAATTTTTCAATATTTCATACATTTTATCACAGTGAACGTGTGTTATGACTTTCATAGTTTTAATATATTTTCTCTTTACAGAATCTTATTTTCAAGAATTTTGTTAGGACGTTTGTTAAGGACTACTTATATTCGAACCATCTTTTGTCACATAAATAAAATTTACTAAATTTAAAAATTTTTAAACAGACATTTTATCCTAAACTTATTCTTAGCTGAAGGGAAGCAACTGAAATATTGTAAATTCATTTTATAAAAACATGTCCAAAGCTGTTGTTTTCGGGATGTTTGTATGCACATAATGTGTTGTATGTTTTCTCATGTGACAGTTTTTCTGAAGCATACTCTTGCAGCACATCAGGGTATATATTATATTTACTATTTTTCAGATACGCTTTTGGCTCTTTGTGTGTTTAAATTTTTTTTTTATCACGCATCCTTGAAAGGATATAAATATTTAAGTTATGATTGCAACATTTGTATTAATGTAAATGTGTAACCAGGAAATGAGATTGAATTTAATCTTTGTGTATATTTCTCTTTTTCTATTTTTGCTGGTTCATAATGTGTTCGAGTTACTAACATATAAATTAAATTGCTTTTCGTGGACATCGCTATATACATTTGTGACATTAGTGATTTCCTCTGGTATGCCAAATATACAATTTCAAATGTTTTTTTTTTTAATTTTATTGCTTGACGTAAGGTTGTCGATCTACTATTATTAATTTAAGTAATATAATGATTAGGCTTAAGATCATTTGTTTATAATCCTTCTTTTAACAAAACCAATTGAAGAATGCTGATAAAGTGCATAGCGGCATAGAAAATGGATTCCATTCAGCTAGTTGTATAATAAAAAAATTATAACTTCAATTGTAGAAAATGTATATTATAAGTGATACGTTTGGATACTGGTTTGTGTTTTTAATAATGTCTATATAATAAATATTGTTTGCTGTATTACGCAAGCATGCTAATTGTACTCGACTCCATGATATAATTTTTAACACTTGGATGACAAAGGACAGTTTTACATCACAACAAAATACTCAGGCACGTAAATGCATAATTAAATACATTAACAAAACGAAAATATGATTACCAGTTATGAGTTAAACACATACAATCAAATAATATTGCACATCCATTATGTATTAATGTCATGCGTGAACGCAATGTCTTAGTATATTATTATGGCGTGCAAATGATTGCACGCAATACACGTCTGTATCAAGCGATGCGTGTTTGCATTTAATTAAAATTAATTGTCATTTACATTAGCTTAGTTATAACCAATAATGAAATTCAATTTGTGCTTGCAGACATAAAGCTTCACCCTGTAAGATTCTAACGTTCACAGGCGATAATAATTAACTACCGGGACTTGCTGATATATCTTGTGTTACACTCCGTTTAGATGTAAGAAATTGTTAATAACTTACAAATAAGTACAATGACGCAGGAGAGAATAACAGGTATTATTATACATTATTACAAATGGCATGATAACCTATAGAATTCAAAAATTTTATGGTGCATACATACATATTCTTTACAACACAGAAAAAATTTTAAATTTATTTTGAATACCGGTGCGTATATGTAACGACTCGAAAAGTTATTCAATTATAGTATTCTTATAAAGAGAAAGATATATTTTTTAGGCCATACAAATAATAGCAATATATATGTATATGTTTTATTCTTTTCTGAAGTTACAGTAAAACCAAAATATTAAGACTTTGAATATTTGAATAAGAATTAATGTAATATATTATATAAGTTACACATAAAAGAAAATTAAATTAAAATACATTTTTTTAAGAACTACTGACATATACATGATATCCAATAATCTCTTAAAAATTATTACCTTAACACCTATGTCGGTTTTATTTGTAAGATAATTGAGAGATTTATTTCTGTTTCAGGTGTTGTGAGGGGCATAACTATAATTTTTAGTTTGTTGTGTTTCTTTTTCATTCCCTATTTTAAGTATTATTTTTGAACTTTAAGGAACAAAGTTATTGTAAAAGAGAACTTTAAGACTTTTTAGGCATAACAGTAAACTAAAAGTAATAAAATAATAGAAAATAAATTTGTAATGCCTATTTATTGTACGTAGACTAAGATGAATTGTTTTTTTTTTAATGTTTATATTATTTCTTTCATAAGAACCCATTCAAAAATGCTCACAAATGTCTATGATGTGAAGGATTAAGTTTGAACGACCCTTAATTAATTTGAGCATTGGGCTTGTATATGTTGACTGGATGCGTGATTGGCAAATATGATTTTAGAAAAACCCCTCCAATAAAGGTCTGACGGAGAACAATCGCTTGAACATGGTAGGCGATTCATCAGTTCACCTTAGTGGATTGCTTGTTGTGACATTCACTCTTTAACATGTAGTATCGTCCTGTTCGTATCATATATTATCCGCGTCGATTTCATACAGTTTGAGCCATATAAATTTAACTTATCTGTAAAGCTTACTATAGGGGTAACTACCCGCGCCAATGGTCATTTTGAGAAAGTACGAGGCAATGAGCAAAATTCATACCCAATAGTAACTTTTTGTGAATGCATTAATGATAAACAATAAATAAAAGACTTAACAAACGCCTGCTAATACCGAAAACTCGTGTTTGGAAAACCCGTGAAAAAGTAAGCTTCTTACTATCTACTTAGTACTGCTTCATCAGTATAAAATTAGTTAGATCTTTAAAATGAAATAAAACACTGACAATTTTTTGTTTAGGAAAGGTAGTTTTCGAGGCATTATTCAATTGTCGTTAAGTGCAACAAAACTTCGGATTCGACAGTTCTGACTGGTGGATTTGTGGATTCAGCGAAAAATTTTTGCTTGGTAGTAACCGTACCTAATTTCTGAACTATCTTTACAAACCCTTGTGCATGAGTGTTATGTCATTAACCAGAAGGGATAGCATGCAGCATAATCGAGTTGATGAAGTGACACTTTAAGTACTGCTCAATTTCACATTTTGTATCTCTGAATCGTTCTTCAAAATTGATGTAACTCTTTTCGGTAGTTTATGTGACACCACTAGATCGCGCGCAGCACCACTAGATAGGGAATATATGCGATATAATTTCACATAATATAACAGCTTTCTTTAACAATTAAAAGAATAAAAAAATTTATAAATCGCTGCTAAAAGGATTTGAGTTTCTAAACACTTAGAAAGAAACCAATATAACAAACTTTTTAAACATAATTTATTCTTTTAATGATGTTAAAAATTTAACCAAGCCCTTCATAGTAGAATATGTTGTTCAAAAATTCTATTTTTAGATCATTTACAATAAAACATTCTGTTTCTGAATTCGAACAAGAAGTTAAAGTTCATATATAGTGTAATATTCACGGTCAATAAAATTCACTGAAGGCTTAGAAGGCCGGAAGAACACACGAGATGAAACATTGTAGAACTAAGTGCTTGAAGAAAATAAATGTTAGTTCAGTACATATTCTTAATTCAAATAATAAATAAAATTACGAAAATCTTCTGTAAATGATCAAAAAAATTAAACTAAATCATCATTAGGGTCCAAGAATTTATTTACCTGCTGCTGTTATTTCCCTAACTTTAAGCCAAAGACGTAATCTTATATAAAGCACAAGCCGTGAGCAAATCAATGGTAGAAACACTCTTTGCATAACTTTCAGCTCCATTTTTTAAATTCTGAAATTTTTTTGCATTTACATTTTTATTTTTAATTTAAACAAATAGAAAGAATATAACAACAGTGAAGCTATCAACGGAAACAATGTTGCATTACCTTAAGAATATCAAGTGAAATTTCTGTTGAACTACAGAAACTACTCATATAAATACCAGATCATGTAGTAAACAATTTCCATATCCTGATGTACAAAATACAAAAAATTCCCATATCTATGGCCATTAATCATAAGGACGTGATTGTAAAATGCACTACGTAGAGTTAATATGCAAAATATTTCAGAGTCAGGTTAAATTAAAACTTAAAAAAGGCCAAGAAATATAAAGCCGTTAAGTATAATAACACTTAAAAATTAAAGCTAGACAAGAAATGTTATTGTTACCCACGTCAAATAACCTAAATACATTAAAAAAATCACATGAACATAAAAATCTCGCAAAAACTGAAAACACAAGACCAAACTTTAACAAGAACCAACAACAAAAACAGTTTCTCATGCAGCAACATACACAGATAAAACCGACGAATTTTTAGAACAATTACAATAAATATTCATACATAAACCAACAAATAAAAACATCATTAGAAAAACGAGCTCCTCTTCTATTTGTGCACTGGGTAACGCTCAACGTCGACAGATTTAGGATAAACGAAAGCTTTTGAAACATCCGGTTGGATTTATTTATTGCTACAACAACATTACATTTAAAGTACGAATAGTGGCACATCATAATGGAATGGAATTTGATATCCACAATTTATTGAACTTTGTTCTGCTCGTCAGTATACAAAATCAGTCCCTACGTGTGCTTAAGTACTAAATGTTTATATTTATGCTCAACAGAAGGGAGAGTTTTTTGTTGTTCATAAGTAACGAAAATGTTGACTTTTTCTAATTATTTTAATATTAAACGGAAATATATTTCCTTAATATTTATTATAAGTCAAAAATGTGCTTATGAATTTATATAAAGGTTATAAACATATTCCAACTTCATTGTCTTTACTTCGGTGAGTTGTTATCAGCTTTATTTCTTAACGAATTTTGATGAATGCGAGAGGAAACTATAATTTGTAGCGAAGTTAATTCGGTAGGTTGCAGGGACTCTTACATAAAACCATTAAGTTTAATATTAAAAAAATATGGCAATTAAAAAATACTCAATTATATCAATTATTTTTATCAATAGCCACGTATATCAAAAAACCGAATAACTTATTCTAAACACCGAATAACTTATTTTTAACAGTCAAATGGACATAAGTCATTAAAAAGCCTTTTTAAATTTAAATTTTAGCAAAACTACCTCACAAGTATTTAATCCTGCTATAAAAAAACTGCTTTAGATATTAAAAACTCATTCAGGAAATATAACTGACATTTGTCAACTCTGATAGTTTTCGTTGATCAATAATGTTTTTAGTGTGACACATGCAAATAAAAAAAATAAAAATTAAAACAAAACGCACGTACCAATACTATTAAGAGTTTTGCCGTAAGAAGGGATCAATTTTGTCAATTTAGTCCAACCATTATGGGTTAGCGACGCACGTCATTGATCGCCCAAAAATCGTTGAATTCGATGTTAGAAAAGATCGTTAGATCGTGTGCGAGATATTATTAAAAAATATTGTCATATTTTTGATTAATTGTGACTTCAAGTTGTTGTTTATGTGCAGCTTGCTAAATAAAGGAACGTAAACTAGAATTCGATGCATTGTTTGCTGTTAGTTTCACATTTAAGTTTTTTGGAATACTTTAAATTTCACTCTCACTTTGAATTGAAGACTGTGCTTTCTGGTTCAAAATCGCTACCTGATAGTTCATGATCACTTCATGATCACTTTCTTCTATTAAACTCTCTATTTTTTCTCCAGTCAGTTATCCATCTCATTTTTGTTCATTTTCGAACAAAATGCAGCTAAATCCACTTTATCGTTTACCAAACACGTGGTTAATCACATGTTTAGTAAGCAGGGCGCCTCACATCTGATTTGAAATTACAACAATATTTTAGTATACATTTATTTAAAAAAAGCCAATTAGTATTGACGCAGTTAGAAATTAGTTAGACTGTGAAATTGATATGAAACATTTTCGTTTCCAAAATCGATCCACGGTTAATAAACAATATGTACGCAAAGCTTTCCGATTTTTTCTCATTTATGTGCCCATTGTTCCATTTATCAGTAATGTGCTAAAGTTTGATAAGCCACAGTTATACTTTTGACTAACATGGCAAAAAAAAAAATTCTGCTACACGCAAAAATACTTATGATAGAAGAATGCATTACTTACATTTTTTTTGTACAGGTAGTGACTCTGATATTTGACAGCTGATTTTTTACCGATTATGAACAGTGAGTTTCTTTTGAGTTAACGTACCGGTCGGCGTCTTGAAAACATTGTTGCTGTAAACTCGGCATTGACTATCAACGGCATTCGTTCTAAGAGCATGAGAGCGGAATTTTTGTGGCCTCAACTAGACCGCATTGATTTGGACGACGACGCCACCTGCCCCTAGCGCATGCAACAATGAGAGCGGAATTCTTGTGGCCTCAACTAGACCGCATTGATGTGGACGACGACGCCACCTGCCCTTAGCGCATGCAACAATGGATTTATTAAAACAAGGATATACATATATAATGGATGCTTTTATTGAGACACCCTATATATAAAGAGGCTCCAAAAGTATTTCATCACAAAAATATTTAAGTTTATACAAGTGTTGTATAATTACCAAAGATTTTAATTTTCAAATAAAAACTTTGTTGTTCCAATTAATATAATTTATTCCACCCACGCTGGTGAAAAATATTTGCCATGCATCGAAACACACAGATATTTTTATAGTTGGTTCATTTGTTTTATTATTTTTTTAAGCATTATTTAGAAATATGTATGTGACATACTTTTCCAATGTGATGATACTTTTCCAATGAAATTCATATTTATATAAAGATTATTCTTGGTTTGGTTGAAATTGCACATTCGTCTTTAATTAAGGGATTCATGCTAAATTGTCCTAGAAAAACTGAATTTTTCTGAGTTACCATATAAATCACAATTTTTCTTTTGTCGTCTCATTTGGACATTAACTTGTTTGGGAAATTTTTGTAGTGAAACGGCTACGTACTGCCGTGTTGAACTGATGCAATTATTGTATTAAAAACATAGGATTTTCTGGGAAATGAAGAAATTGAAGGAAATAGTTTTGTATATTACCTGAGAATAGTCAGTCTTTTTTACTAATGTAATACATATCAAACTAGGGGCAAACAAATACACATTCGAGTACAGTATTTTGCCGAAATATAGCATTTTATCGCAGAAGTGTATACGTTTGAGAAATATATTTTATAACATTATTTTTCTTAATTCTAGGTATTCACAAAAAGATCCTTAAAAAATTAAATAACAAAAATAATATTAAAGAATATTGGTTATTTTTTTTTCTCATATAAAACTACCAATAAAATTCATTTATATGTATTTCATATTAATTACAAAAATAAGTTGACAATTAACTTTAGGTATTTAACTTGATATTGGTAATAAATTACAGAAATTGGGCTGCTAACAGAATTAAATTGGAATTGCACTATGTCAGTAAAAGAGAACCGCAAATTAATATTGGGAATTAATTATTCGACTATCATAGAGATTTTTTTGCAAAAAACCTCTGAACTAAAATAAATAGTTTGGGTTTTGACAAAAACATCACCCAAAGAACTGAGTTGATAAAAGAAAACAATATAATATATAATTAAGTAGATCCTTATGGAATCATTAAATGAGTATCGCATAGAAGAGCTGCAACAAAGTTAAGTGAAACAGTATAATAAAGTTTTTTTGTCCTAACGTATTGCATTTACAGAAGTGGACTCATTGCCTTTATGTACTACTATAAAGTTGTCAGTAGTAATAAAATGCGGAAGTGCCTATGATTTGAGCCTATAAGGTTTTTTATAGACAGTAGCGAAAAATTGAAACAAAGAAATATATTGTTCTTACAATTAAAATTAAACTTTATTCTTTAATTGATTTCACACGAATGTTCTAAGTTACAAAAGAAAAGACAATAATTGCAAAGCAGCAGCATTAACTTCAGTGAGCTGCATTAAATGTGCCGTTGCAAATATTCTTATTGTTGTTGATATTATCTTCAAAAATAAGAGCCACTAGCAAACATATGTATGTACATACATACATATGTATGTTTGTGGATATGACTAAATGTGTTGACCTTGAATAATTTCAAGTATAAATATTACAAATAAATAAAACTGCAGGGACGGATCTGCGGTTAACATGCTCCCCCCGTTGAAGGCGTGGGGCCATCAACCGATGTCTCTATTGGAAGGACTGCTAATTTTGCAACTGAGCGCTTCATCAAACCATTACCCGTTCGAATAACTGCAACACGAGCCACCCCATCATTGCCAAGTATTACGTATGCAACGCGACCGATTTGCCATTTTAATGGTGGTTGATTTTCATCTTTTATTAGCACCATTGTGCCACACATAATGTTTTTGCCATTATCACGCCACTTCGTGCGTTCTTGTAATAGAGATAGGTATGAGCTGCTCCACTTTTTCCAAAAAACCTGTTGTATTTCTGTTATATTTGGCTCAGCTACAGATACTAAAGGACTACCAACCAAAAAGTGTCCTGGCGTAAGCACTTCAAGATCGTGGGATCCTCAGAAATTGGTGTTAGCGGTCGAGAATTTAAAATAGCAGAAATTTGATATGCCAGGGTGCGTAACTTTGCGGATTTTACAGCTGCCTCCCACAAACCACCGAAGTGGGGTGATCTCGGTGGGATAAACTTCCACTCAATTTCATCCTCGAAGCATTTTTGGTAAATTGAATTCTGGTGAGATTCATTCAAAAAAAGTTGTTTTAATTCCGCTAGCTCGTTTTAGCACCCACAAAATTTGTTGCGTTGTCGGACCAAATTGTTTTAGGTTTGCCGCTAAGAGCAATAAATCGATGAAGGGCCGATAAAAATGATGATGTTGATAAGTCTTGAACTACTTCCAAATGCGTAGGCTTTGTTGAGAAACAAATAAAAATGGAGATATAACATTTTATTGGTGGGCGAGTTCTTACTTCAGACTTATGATAAAATGGCCCACAAAAATCCACTCCAGTGGTGTAAGACGGTCTGCTTGGCCTAACTCTATCAATAGGTAAGTTACCCATTACATGCTGGCTCAATTTCGGTTTCATTTTAAAACATCGTAAGCACTTTGAAATTATACTGCTTACCAATTTACGACCACCAATTGGCCACTACTGCTGCCTGATTGAAGCTAACAAACATTGAGGACCTGCATGTAATAGCTTTTCATGAAAATGCATAACCAGGGATGTAGTAAAGGGATGCTTCTTTGGTAGAATAATGGGATGTTGGGCTTCAAAATCAAGAGCTGAATGTTGGAGACGACCACCCACACGAATTGAACCAAAAGAGTCAATTATTGGCATCAGTGAACGAAGTTTGCTAGACGGTGGTAAATTTGATTTTACCTTTAAAGCCTTATACTCTTGTGCAAAATGTATGAGCTGAACATTTTTAATCAAAAGACGAATTCCATTCTGAACATCTGTTGGACTTAAGGTTAAACCTTGGTGCTTCAATTTGGAAGAAGCGAATTTAAAAACATACGAAAATATTCGTTATTTTTGCAAAGGAATTGTGATACTTACACTTAAAAGACGCAATTTGTTTGTTTGTGTTGGTTTTTATTTTTGGGGAAGAAATATTCTTTAAGTACAAATTTTGATAATTATGTCAACGTATCTTTCGTTTTCCGAACTTAACTGCGCGCGTGCGTTTGACTCGGTTTCTTCTTGTCGACTGCTGTTCATTTCCCTAGATCTTCCTTTCTACTAGCAATTTGCCTCCTAACTGTCGTCTTCTCGCTTCTACATGTTAATGTAGTTCTACCTAGCACGATGTCTCTCTCCTACCAGGACTGTGAACGTTAATATGCTTACACACTGTATCGACAAATTTGATAGTGAAATCGTTATGAAAACGTTTTTGCGCCGCTCTGGTAGCTCAGCTGTAAAATCAACATTGTTTGGCCACATTGAAGGCTCCTGACATAAAAATTTTGGGCCTTCACTCCATAAAGAGGAATGAAGCAATTCCGTGGGTGTTGCGCCTCTTGATAATATGTCTGCTGGATTTAGGTTTGTTGGAACGAAGTGCCATTTCATTTTGGCTGTAACTGATTGTATACGAGAAACTCTATTCGACACAAAAACATTGAAATTTGATGGCTGTTCTCGAATCCACGAAAGTACCACCATTGAATCGGACCAACAGCGTACATCACAATCAACTAGTAACGTTTTAACGATTTCATCAACAATGAGGCTGCAGCAAGCTCAAGTTTTGGCACAGTTAAGCACTTCAAAGGAGACACTCTGGACTTTGAGCACAATAGCGATGATTGAACTACGTTTTCGAACTCGGATCTTATATAAACACAGACACCATAAGCAACTAGGCGTCACAAAACGCATGAATTTGTACCCCTGAAGTTTCTGTGAAAGCTAAAGCTTCGAATAGAATCGAATTGAGATACATACTCAAGCCATGATGAATGTAATGACTGTGGCAAACTTTCATCCCACTCCAGCTTGAGCTTCCATAAATGTTGCATGAAAATCTTCGCGTTTGTAATGACTGGACCAATTAGACCGAGAAGATCATACATCCGAGCAATAGTTGACAAAGCACGTTTTGTGACCACATTATACTTATCTACTGATTTGAATGAAAGTATAAAGTTATCAATAGCAGGGTTTTCGTAAAGTTGGTTCCATCATAAAAGTTTAAAAACTGCTCGCATTCTTCCGGCGGTAATCCGTGCAATTCTTCTGGAACGTTTGAGCACCATTTTCTTATTAAAAAATTACCACGCTGAAGCAATGACGTCACCTGCTGCATAATAGCTACCACTTCTTCAACAGAGTTACCACCGGATATTAAGTCGTCGACATAAAAATCACGTTTTACAATTTTTGAACCAATTGGAAAATTTATTTCTTCATCGTTTGCTAGTTGTTGCATTGAACGAATCGCCAGAAATGCTGCGGGCTTCGTACCGTATGTAACCGTGTCTAATTTGTATGATTTGATTTCATCCCCTTCGCTTTCTCTCCACAATATGCATTGCAAGCAGTTATCTGGGCTAGAAACTCGTACACACCTATACATTTTACAAATGTCTCCACTAATAACAACTTTAAAGCAGCGATACCGCAAAAGTGTGTTAAAGAGTTTGGGTTGTATAGTAGGGCCCGCATGCAAAACGTCATTGAGAGACAAACCAGACGTTGTTTTTGCTGAGCCATCAAATACAACTCTCAATTTGGTTGTTGTACTCTGAGGTTTGAGTACGCAATGATGTGGGAGAAAATACGTCTTCTCAGCAGCTGGTGGTGAAACTAGAGACATATGATTTAAGGCAATATACTGACTCTGCATACTCAGCTTCAACCTGTGGATGCTTTTTTAATTTCTTTTCCAGAAATTTAAATCGCTGTAAGGCTCTTTCATGTGAGTCACCCAGTAAATTAGCACCATGCCCTTCTATTTGAGGTAACCGCACAGAAAATGCACCAGAAGAGAGGCGAACTGATTTTCACAAACTATTTCTTCACCTGAGAATAAACTGCGAGTTTCGAAATTATTTTCAACTTCCCAGAAACGTTTCATTATGGAACACAGTTGCTCTTCTTGCTCTACCTTTGAGACGACAGCTAACGACCACGAATGACGAGTACCAAAAGCACCACCAGCAACTACCCAGCCTAATACTGTCTTTTGAAGCACTGGTAAATTATGAGCCAACTTAATTTGACCAACTGACATTATTTCGAAAAAAGTTCAGCTCCAACTAAAATATCAATTGTACCACATCTAGCAAACGAGGGATCGGCAAGCTGTATATTGTTTGGTATATGCCAATCTGAGATATTAGTGCTGATGTTTGGCTGGTAATCGGTAATACTCGAAACGACCATAGCAGTCAAAGATGTTGAATAGTCACCATATTTTGACTTTAAAACGACATCGACCGATTTATCGATTATAAAACTTCCATCGCCTATACCCAAAATGGTAGCAGAAGTTTTATTGCATTTTAGATTTAATAGTTTAACGATGCGACTAGTAATGAGATTTAACTGTGAGGCAGAGTCTAAAATAACGCGACATGGTATGAAAACTCCAAGTTTGTTCTTCACCATAACAATAGCTGTAGCCAACAAAACACCTGTAGTTGAGGCTGAACTTCTAAATGTATTTGTGCCACTTGCAGAAGTGATGTACTTGGAACCACTTGGGATGTAGTTGGAACTACTTTAGTTGTACTTGGAACTACATACGATGTTGCTCTAGTATCTGCTGAAGCATTATCCATATGCAATGTTGTATGATGTTTAGCAAAGCACTGACGACAATTACCTGAGCTACAATTTTTTACCATATGTCCCTTTTTTAAACAATTTATACACAGCTTCAGTTGCTTTACTCCTTTAAAACGAATAGAAGGAGACAAGCTTAAAATTCGGGAACAATTCGTGATGTAGTGATCCTTTGATTCGCAAAATGAGCACAGCCTAGCAGAGCTTGCAGCAGAAATATGAACATGTCTGTGAGTTTTTTCGGAGCCAATTGTTTTGTAGATTTACTTACGACAGAGTTTTCAAAATTTTCTACCATGCGACACCTGCGTTCTAAAAATGCCTCCATTGAGTTCCAAGTGGGCAACTCGTTTGTGGGCAAATTTTCTTCCCATTTTATAAGCGATTTTGCATCTAACTTAGTTGACACTAAATGAATTAAGATGCCATCAATAATCTGTTGTTGAGTACCAATTGTCTGCATGGCGCGCAAATGTGCATTTACTTTGTCAGTCAACCGACGTAAGTCACCAGAGGAACCATTTTCAACACCGTTCAACGCAAATATTTCTTTAATGTGGGTTTGAAAGTTTAGAAATTTATTATCAAAATGATTTTTTAACAATATTCATGCTTCCTCATAATTTATTTCATTGAGTTCCAGCGAAGCAATTGTATCGAGAGTAGCATTTCCCAAACTGGCTCGCAAGTAGTGAAACTTTTCCAGCTGGCTCAAGTCAGAATTATCGTTTATGACCGTCGAAAATAAGGAAAAAAAGTTTGGCCACCCTGAGTAGGAACCACAAAATTTTGGCAACTGTATTTCAGGAACTTTTGTTTTACGCGCTGTTGTTGGCGAAGGTAGTTCGTGCAAAGAAAATTGACGAAAGGTTGATGCTCGTTGATTAGAGTCAACTTTGCGAACAGCGTTTATATGACGGGTCAACTTGGCTTTTACCTCAAAGTACAAGGAAACATATTTCATGCGATCAGTACTTACCACGTCACTATTGTCTATTTCTTCTCTAATACCTTTGGCCTTTTCAACGCTCTTGTTAAGCTCTTCAACATAGTCTAAGCGAACACAAAGCTGTGCTTCATCATAATCTCCCAGTTGATCTGTGGTTAAATTTTTGTTCAAGTAAATAGGGTAGAAGATCCACAGTACGATCTGTTTCGTTGGGCTCAAGTTGGTTGGTGGCCATTTTTAATGTGCAAAAGACGATAACTTTTGTTTAAAAAAGTCCAAAAAATAATCCCCAGCGGGCAAACGAAACACTATTGAACGTGATCCAAAAGAAATTTTTAATATCCGAATTGATATTTGTCCATGAAAAAAGATCACGTCGGGGTCACCAAAATGATTTGAGCCTATAAGGTTTTTTATAGACAGTAGCGAAAAATTGAAACAAAAAAATATATTGTTCTTACAATTAAAATTAAACTTTATTCTTTAATTGATTTCACACGAATGATCTAAGTTACAAAAGAAAAGACGATAATTGCAAAGCGGCAGCATTAACTTCAGTGAGCTGCATTAAATGTGCCGGTGCAAATATTCTTATTGTTGTTGATATTATCTTCAAAAATAAGAGCCACTAGCAAACATATGTATGTACATACATACATATGTATGTTTGTGGATATGATCTAAATGTGTTGACCTTGAATAATTTCAATTATAAATATTACAAATAAATAAAACTGCAGGGACGGATCTGCGGTTAACAGCCTACACTGTGGTATTTACGATCGTGCTTCCCCATACCATGTAGTGCTCATTGGGGTCGCAGCGCATTACCCAGTGAAGGTTGAAGCGCAGTTAATGCAGCCTCCTCTGTGTTGTCATAAAGGTAGATGGAGGGCAAGACAATCGTACTCCGTCCTCGGTGCACTCAGTTCTTTAGCCCTCACTGTAATTAGGTCTCATTCCATAAGCTCTGCGATTGAGAGAATTTTAATTTGACTGCTGATCATTATTGTCGCTCAACATTACTGTCATAAAAAAACTTGCACTTTTTGCCTGCAGAACTTTTATTTCCGCATTGCGGCCTTGGTACGCCGCAGAGTTTAAATCTTATTTTTGCACCATGATACTGAGCCTATAAGAGGTTTCTGCTGCTCATTGGAGATTGATTTGGAAGCAGTCAGTTCCATTAAACAGAATTTGAAAGCTGAAATTGCATTTTTGTCAATTCTGGGTGCCCCTATGGGAACGCAGAAATTAAACCGTAGACCTTACACGGATTTCGATACCCAAGTTCCTGCAGGCATAGTTGTGTACTGTGAGTTTGGGGGTATTATCAAATTTACTTCGTAGTGTAGAGTGTGCTCAATCGCTAGAAATGGGTCACTAATCCAAACAATAGTCGCACTATCCCGAGGGAGGACGAAAATATTGTGCCTAAACAAAGCCAAGAGGAGTCCTGGAAGATGTAGTTTCAACCTTTGCTTTTAATCCAGACTATGCTCATATTTTCTCCATGTGACATATTTTAGGTCACAATACGAACCTTCACCGT
The DNA here is from genome assembly GCA_963932375.1 of Phania funesta. NCBI lineage: Eukaryota > Metazoa > Arthropoda > Insecta > Diptera > Tachinidae > Phania > Phania funesta. Next base: position 35,794,905 of record OZ010655.1, read on the forward strand.
GACCAAAAGACTACAGAACCTATCAGTTTAATGCTATTGATTTGCCCGACATTATATAGGTGCTTTTCTATGTTAACAAAAAAAGCAGCTTATCAAAAAGATACATACTCATCTTACTTATTTTGAGTAAAGCTTTCTAAATAATGCTAATGATTAATAAAAAGTTGTGACATAAGTATTGGTTAAAAGAGGACAATTGCCGATTTATTTTAAAATTTGGTATATCAGAAGAAAAAAATTGTACCAAAATAATATACACAAAAGATACCTTAAGTATCAAATTAGTACACTATAGATTTTTAACAGTTCATACTACGAGTATGAAAGTTGTATACTATAACTAATGGGTAGCAATTTTCAGCCTTATGTTATTTAGCTAACTATATTCTTGACATCCGCTAAAATAATCTTTATTTATAATTGGATTATAAATCTCTCTTTAGCAAATCAGCAACTGGTAATAAAGATAAAAAATTTAGCAAAAAAAATGTGCTTCACTCAAATTAAACAACCAAAGATATCTTATAATAAAAGAAATACTTTCTTGTCTTTTAAACTTTATATTTTCAGTTGTTTCGTAGCACGATGGTTTAGAACTAGGATGATTTTGAAGATACTAAACAAATATGTTTTTTTTTAATTTTCTTTTAATACAGTATTAATGTATTTTCTAATTGTATTAAAATTTTTTCTTCTTCTACATATCTTGTGCTTTGTCAATGGTCAGATATTATAATGAAAACTGTTGTGCCATTGACATTATCACAAAGGCAGGCAGTAGCTATAGGTACAGCCTCATTAGTTGTAAGTTCAACGTTCAGTGGTTTCGATGCAACACATTAAATATTTTCCTCATGGCCGTTATCACTACCGCCGTGGTCATCATCACGTGAATCATTATCACCATTACCGCAGGAAGTTAAGTGTACTGCAGCAGACATTTACTCCATCTTAATTAACGACGTATGTATATATTTCTCACTCCAATAACATCTAGAATTATGAGTAACATCAACAGCATTCACCCAACACAAACAATAAATATTTTATACACTACTGTTAAGACCAGACGCATCAGTAGAAGCTGGGTACAGTGAAGTTAGTGGTAAAAAATTTGTTAACAAGTTGGTTGGTAAACTACAAGCCAGATTAAGTTCTTATACACACGCTACTAGCCGTCACAGTGCGGTTAGTAGTGATGTAGAATTTTTAATATTTCAAAGTATTAAAAAAGAAGAAGTAACATTAAAGCCAGCAATTTAAGCATCAGTCACGGCAGTAGTTCCTATAACAATTGCCAACACAAGCACCAAGATTTTCCGCTTGATTTCACATTTTTTTTTTTTCAAAAAATCAACAAATTCAGGTGAGTCTATGAAGCATAAATATGGTATGGAAATAACAAGAATTAAATTTAACGTTGTTTGCAATTCTGAAAAGAAACATTATACAAGACTTGACTGGAGACCAGTTATATTGTTGTTAGCTACATATATTTAAAGCACTAAATTGTGTAAAAATATTTAATACAACAGGAGTTTGTTCTTAGTAATTTCACATTAAGTTAAAGTAGAAAGGTAATTGGATTTTACAAGAACTTTTCTTAATAAAAATATCTTTTCTGGTAGGTAACTTTTACTGAAGCTGATATTTTATACGTTGAGTACTACGTCACCCATATTCGAGTGTCTGTGATCGGGTCGCCTCACCTGTATTGGGGTGACGATTATTTGACTATTTGCTTAGGATTTTCGTGTGCATTTATAAATATATTTGGCTGAGGAAGTAACAAAACTATTGAACATTATTTAATATAAACTTAATTTATAACAGAATATTAAAATATCAGTGAGAATACCCAAAATAATACGCTTCAGCGTGGCATGAAGGAGATTTTACTGTAAACGCGCGTAGTTTTTGTACCAGAAAACTGGCTGCTTATAGACGCCAGTAATAGGTTTTTTGCAAAAAAGATTTCTTAAAAAAAATAAATTTGTTAAAATTGTATACAATAGTTTTAAAAATATATAATGGTTGTCGAAATAATTTGGCTACCAAAGTCTAGAAGCACTAAACTGTAACACGCAAAAATTATCAGAAACCATCCGCCCACAGCTTCTTCACAAGCACCAACTTTAAAAAAGTGCATATATCAAACAACATAAGCTGTTTCTGGTGTTTGTTCGGCACACACTACTTGCTACTAGATGCTTTTAAACTTTCCTCTCCACACTAAAAAATCGTCAACACAGTAAAGACGAAATTGAGAACTATTATGTCCGAAAAAGTGCAAGTACTATTCAAAATAGGGGTAGATAAAACTTTAGGTAATTATTATCACAAATGCAACAAACGTTAAAATCGTGTGTCAGTGTACAGGCCCTACCCCTCTCTCAGCATTTCTATTAGCACTCTCATTCTCTAAAGAATCCGTTAATTCCGACACACATAACATATATGCCAATCGGTGCGATGATAAAAGGCGCTTTCTCGTATACTGTCCACACTTCTCGTATAGAAACCACACGCGAAGTGCTTTCTATAACAGCCTTAAGCCTGGTGAATCCTGTTCGCTATGGAGCTGCTTACAGTTTGATATTTTTGACAACTTTAGATACTTAGACATTATTGCAGAGAAATTTTTCGTTAATTGAAAATAGCCCCCATTACATCACTTCCAATTTAGGGATGAATACCCACAACTTGTCGAATCGTCACTAGGACAACCTCAAATTTTTTATATAATTTTTATAATTCATGTTCGATAATTACTTTTATTGCGACTGCAATTTTTCTTCTCAAAAATTCTACCAGTTATGGGTGTAGAAAAGCTACTTGATATCAGAAGTTATTGAATAGAATTCGCAGAAACTTATATATAATTCTTAGTAGAATAATTCCGCTAGAAGAAATGGTAAATAAAATTTTGCTTTGCTTTTCACTTACGAATATTTATCATATCTATTGGAAACTAATTATTGTTGTTTTAAAGATCTTCTTATAAAGTGCTCCCGTAGTATTCATTTATGTTATAACTCGACAAATCCGTAAAATAACACCGCGTATGAACTAAGTAAATCAATTCTCTTTATTCAAAGTATCATCGAAATTTTAATTTATAATTTGTATAATTTCTATGGCAACCGTTGTGTCAGCTCGATTGCTGTCTGAAAACTATTTGAATTTAATCAACCGGGTTACTGGTCGCCATAATTCATATTCTTAAAAATATATGAACGACGCATTTATCAAATCAGAGTATTGTTAAAACTAGTGCACGTAAGATAAAATATAATTTATGTTGTTTTAAGAGAAACTTCATGTAGTTTAAAAAAAAGTTAGAAAAGTGGCGGAATTTTGGGATTTGCAAAAACGATCCAAACAATTTTGTACGGAGGTCATATCAAGTGATTCTTGATTTGATATTCCGGCAGGGAGTTTTGGCGTAGTTTTTTGGATCGAATTTCCGTCATCTCTTGTCAAGTTTGGTTTGAAGACAAACCGGTTTCGGCTATGTGCCATCTTCAGTGTAATTTTTCGCTTTTCAGTTTGGATCTCCAAATTAAGCTTGACAAGGGATGACGTAAATTCGTTTAAAAAATCGACATCATATCAAGTATTAGATGTCTGATTGAATAACCGCCAACAAAACCATTTAACGATATGCCTTGATCGGACTGCAAATATCGACGCATTGGGCAAAAACTAAAAGGGCGGTATGCAGGAGCATGGAAAAGGATATTTTTTCTTAAATCTTCTTCAATTATAGGAATCGCTGACTGGCTCATCTTTTTGTGTATGGGCATCGAACCCCTTAATGATTATGCACATCTGTGTGATTATATTTAATTCAATGCAGATAATTTTTTTTTATACGTTTCATGTTTATCCCATTCATAGAGGGTTAACAAATGTTTAAGAACTTTGTTTCCATTTCGTTGATTGTTAGGAAAGTAAATCGAATAACATTCACTGTAGGGCTCAAAATATGTGTATAATTATGTTTTAAGAAAAAAAGATGCTGCATGCCATTTATTTTAGAATATCTTTTTGAAGTTTATCGATATATTTCAGTATGCTGGTAAATATAATAGAAATTGGCTTTCACATTTTTAATTTTGATATGTTTTGTACATTTTTCTGATTTTTACATTTTGTAGTTTCTTTAGCTTATTTACGTTTCCAAATTCTTAATCTAACTACATTCACCTTTGATGCTCTCTTGCTTCTGATTTACTTACAATTTTTTGTTCATAATTTTAAATGTCTTTATTTATTCTGCCAAATATATTCCAACGATATCAGTAAGGTCTCTGACTGTTAATCGTCGATTCTCGAACACCGATTCATTGATTTTATTGACGTGTTGATCATCAGTTGATGTTGATGGCCGTCCTAGACGTGGTCCGTCGTCAACGCGTTCTAGACCCTCTTTGAATAATTTGTACCATTAAAAAACATAAAACATAAAGACATACAATTTTCACCGAATGCCTTTTGCAACATTCTGAACGTTTCGGCACCAGAAATTTCATTCCGCACACAAAATTTAATGGAACTTCTTTGTTGAATAATTTCACTCATTGTAAAAATCGCCGAATGAACTTGTTGTACTTCAGAAAGACAAACGTATACTAAACACTAATGATTACTTTGATGTGGTATTTGGCACAGATTTCACTGACAGTCATACCAACCTAAAAAAAAATTCGACGAATGGATTTCCACGCAAATTTAAATTAAAAAGTCTTACTATTTTTTGCCCACAGTAGTATATTCAAGAATTGTAAAATATAAACCTTTATTACCACATATTAGCACATAAAGACATGTTAGATTGTTATTATGTATATTTTTATTTTACTTGATGGAATTGATTAAGTTCGGAGGTTGGACATCATTTCAAGTTTTTTTATTGCAGACAAGTATTTTTTAAAAATTTTGCATTTATTAAAGAATTCAGTTTGTATAAGATAATGCTGAAAAACAAAGAAGCAAGAAAAATGTTATTTAAAAAATATAAAAAAAAAAAAATATTGTTAATGTTTCCAAAAGGTCATTTTGCAATTTCAAATCGCGGTATTTTTGGCCCTTCATTTTTTGTTTTCTAATGGTGAATTTATGTTTATAAATTTTAGAAATTGCCAAAAACTTGTCTAATATTTGATAAGTACCGACATAATTGACAGAAATTATTTACAAGTAACATCAATTATTCCTTGCATTTTTTTTTTTTATTTATATTATAGAACATTTTTTTAATTCTATAAATTATTTCCTTTAGCACAAGAAATCTTTTAACAAGTTTAATCAAATATGTTCTTAAAATACGAATCGTCTTCAAATTCTTCTCCACAAGTTAATATTAGATTATTAAATACAAGCTGCTTTTCTCTTTCTTGTGCCATAACTTACATGCTTTTGAAGTACGGTCTTCTAAAGGATTCTAATTTAAAATAATTTAAAAATTGCGATCAAATTTATAAAAAAATTTCTTATAGAACAATTTATATTTTTTTCCCAAAACTACAGTGCATATCTAAACGATGTTGCAAACTGCGGCCAACCGAAAGGCAAGGAAAATATTAGCTTAACATTCTAAGTAGTTTATTTTAATAAAATACGAGTATATGCTTGAAATAAAAATTATTTAGTTTAAATTTTCCTAAATTTTGGGACACCTCTGTATTATCTAGTGTAGTTTAGCACTATATTTGGAAAAAATTTTATTCACTGTTTTTCGTAAAAAGCTGTAATCACTTCCTTTTATGATTGTGACCCTTAGTCGCACGCCTTAAACACACAAAATGTAATAAAACTGATTCCTTGTTGACTCGTTTTGAAGCACATGTTTTTATGGCACTCTGTCATAGCTGACCTGCTTCACTACAGCCATTTTTATAATTGTGGCTGTCAGATATCTTGTGGATGAATACAAGAAAATGTGTGCAAGTAGGTTTTTCTTTTAATTTTTTGTCATTTTGTAATGCATTTGAATGTCCATGCACTTTTTATTGTTGTTTTTACATTTGCTTTACTGTAGACATATATTATATTCTTGACTTATTTCTTAGTTACAATATCTGACTATTTTCATATACTTTATGTCCATTGAAAACTGATAAAGAAAACGAAGGATGTTAGTAGAACTGCAAGTAGTTTTGGCAATAAATGGAGAAAATTTTAAAAAAATTTAAGCAAAAGGTATCTTCTTAATTTTTCTGCCATTTATATTAAGTAAATTGTTTGCAAATTGGATTGCTCCAATTGTGCTCTGATTAATTTATTCTAAATTTATGCTCATTATATTTTACAATTCAAAATATTCAAGCGCTGCTTCATTTAGTAATTGTGAATACCCATTGAAATTTATTAGTTGAAACCAATGGTGGATAATTAGCAGAGCCATTCGACGGTTAACAACTTTCTTGTTCCAGAATTGAGTATTTAAAGAAAATGGTGCAACATTTCGGTTGATGGGAACAATAAATAAGTGCGATAACTTTCATATATTCTTCACCCTTCCCTTTCGTTTGCAAGTCTACTTAGTTATTCCACCGCGTGGATATATTGGTACCAGGGGTATATTGAGAAACCAATCCATGAAACTTGTCTGAGGCCTGAAACCAGAACCCAAGGAACTTAGTGGTTTGGTCTGTAACCATATGACTGGTAGGATTGTGCCAAAATCCTTCATTAGTTCCGTGGGGGAATGGGTAGTTTGAAAATCCACAGCGAGGGGTAACTTCAATGTTCAGATAGGTACGATACTAAAACTGCTACCTATATAATGAAAGGCAGTGGATGCATGTTCCGACCCAGAACTGGGTTTCTTAACTTGGTTGAGTAATTTTGCTATCACAATACGTGCTGGAGTCAGAAACCGATTTAGTAATTATGGCACATCTAATCTAAACTACAGATTTAATTGCAATGTAAGTTTCTTATCGCACCAGGCTGCAACGTGTAGCTTATGAAGAAATGCTTAACCATATTCGAATTCTTAAATGAGAAAATACTCTTTCTAAAAACTAGCTCAATTGTTTACAAAGTTAGCTTCATTACATATACAGTGCACGCAGTGTGCTTTACTCCATTCCTTATGTTCCCTTAACATTGGCAATGAGGTGCTGTACTTAAACTATTGGATGCTGTCGGCCATATTTGTTGGAAGAAGTAGTAAAATATCATCTTATGAATATTGTAGGTAGTTCTTTACAAGTTTGCCATATACACTATAGTGTAGCCAACAGTTATTTACTCACATTAAATACGTCTACAAATCCTTATAACACTTCGAGTATTTAAGACAGATTTCTTGTAAGCCTGTATAACAACAAATGAATGTACGTGTTACGTTTAATGTAGTAAAAAAATTAGCTAAAAACAATTTATTTTATTTTTTTTAATATGTATGTAATGTATATTTGTTAAGAAACACCAGGAAAAATTTTCTTCAAAAATGTTCAATGTCTTCATCATTTTGCCACTTTTTCAGATGGTTATACATTGATATGTTTCACGAAGATGTTTTATTTTTGTAGGTTTATAGCATACCCTCTTGACTAGCCAGAAATTTGTTCGGAGATGAACAGAGCGAAGGTGAAGTAACGAAAATAAATTTCTTCGTGGTTTACTGTATGGAGAAGACGTGTAGATGTTGCTGCTATATTTAAGCGTAGTTTATGTGCGGATTTTAAAGTTGCGTGAATACATACATATTTTTTTTTTGCGAATGTGTATTTGGTTTGTGTATTGGCAGAACCGTTTTGTGCGCACAACTGTTTTTCCAACGCTGTTTGAACACGAACAGCTATGGTCTGCACGAGCCAAATTCCTTTGCGAACAGCAATTTGTACGCTGGCAGAACAAATTTCTAGCTAGTAAAAACTGCTTGTAAGCAACTGATAATCTAAATAATCACTTAAGTCTTGTCTGATCCGCATGTCAGTGTTCTTTGTTGTTTTTTATTTTTGTTGTCCGTTTTTGGTTAAGCTTTTTGATATTCCTGATAACAAAAGCTTTTGTTTTTCATATTGTAACCTTTATGTCAAAACTCGACATTTATAAAACCAGACAAAGTGCCATAAATAAAGATATTTTGTTGCTCTACTCTACTGCTCGATAAAAATAAAAATATTGAAATAAGTTGTCTTTTGAATATTTAGTCAAAGTATGAGAACTCTGTCCTGAGAATTTGAAATGGGGATTTCAGAAGACCCCAGTAAAATTACAAGATATAATTTATATACGACGGATTAATTAAATGTTGCTAACTTCTTTTCTTGTAAAGTTCAATAAACTTGAACTAAAATTACCTCAAGGAACAATAAAAAACTGATACAATACGCATGGATATACTCTGTTAACATGAAATTTTTATACGAAACTCTAGCAATAAAACATTGTAAAGTTTTCACTATTTCTGATTAATTGATCCTCCTTCTTAAAAGAATTATGAATATTTTGTCAAGCCGCAAATGAATATTGCAGGTATTGAAAAGGAAATTGCTTACCAGCACGCTTGTGGTTAAAGGTAGAACAAAAGCTACCAAATAAGAAGGCGTGTATTGACAGCTTAGAATTGAATAAGATAGGAATTCAATAGGATTTTCAAACTTCATCGTGGAAATTATGTAAATTCTATTACCTATTTATATGGAATCACGCACTATTTATATTTATAAAACATCTTTTAACCTATGGCTTACAGACGGTTGGGTTATGTAAAATGTCAGCTCTCTACTTAAAGTAGAAATGCTCCATACAAATAAGGGGGCCCCCGTCATAGTAGATGAAAAGTGTCCTTTTTCAGATTTTTTTTACTACTTATTCTTTAAGACCTACCTGCATACCAGATGTAGTAGATATGTCACATAAAAAAGGGGAACTCTAAACCCCCTAGATAAAGTGTTCCTTTTAAAAATGTTCTGTTTATTTGTTCTTCCAGACCTACCTGAATACCAAATTTTACGCTGTAGCTATAGTGAACGTGTCCCATACAAATAAGGAGGCACCCTAGTCGCACCTAGGCACCCTAGAAATAAGTGACAGCTTTTAGATTTTTCTGTTTCCTCTCAAGCTATAGCGGAAGTGAGTGGGTTAGTGAATAGGTACCAAAATATGCACTAGTTGCACCTTTTTAAGTGTTTATTTTGTGTTTATTTTCATTGTTTACTCTTTATTTAAGGTCATTCGGGTGAAGTGTACAGCTGAAAAAGTATCACTATTGACAATGGATATGCCAGCTATAGCAGTGACCCATGAAAGCACGTGAAATTTCAACATCCTGTCAAATGGGATGATGCTGAAAGTATCGAACCATTTACCACAAATTAAAAAAAATGTAACTGCTATAGGCAAGACAATACTTAAGCAACAAAATACAATACAGAAACTGAATTTTTTAAACGCACTCGAATTCTAAAAAAGAGATTAGTTAGTAAACAAAAAAATTCTGTTAAAGCATAAAGAGACGTCAAAATCAAACAGTCATATAAAGTACAATTAAGGTTAAAACGTTTATTTTTTTATACTTCATTTTCATTTTATTGAATCTTTATACTAAAAGAAATTCACAATAAGTGTTCGAATCTTATTTCTAAAAAATTATTTACCTGTTAATACCAACGTAAGCACTAATTTTTTGTATTCAAATCTTAAAAATTGCTACGCTAGGGCAAAAATTTATTGCCGCTGGCGATTACAATGTAAAGCACACATATTGGGGATCCAGACTGCTTAGTCCTAGAGGTAGGCAGTTGTATTATACAGTTGAAACAAACAAGCTTGACGTCGTATCTGCCGGTAAACCCACCTATTGGCCCACAGACTTTAATAAGTTGGCAGACCTTATTGATTTTGCTATAGTAAAAAACATCAAACGCAATCAGCTCTTAGTTAATTCATCCTATGACCTATCTTCTGATCATTCACCTACAATTGTTATTTTACACGACAGTTTTGTCACTGCACCTAAAACCCTTAGTTTCTACCCGAACAGAAACACGAATTGGTTAAAATATAAAATGTATGTGAGCTCTCACTTACCTCTGATATTCAAGCAGCTGAAGATCATTTTACAGACGTCGTGACTGCCGCAGCCATAGCTGCAACGCCCAACAAAGCCATCAGCTAAAATAATAACGTACCAGGCAACAGCAGATATTCAGATGCTCGTCATTGAGAAAAGAAGACTAAGAAGACAATGGCAAAATAGTCGTTCTCCACACATAAAAATGCAAATGAACTTATGCCAAAAAACTTACGCATTAAATTGAGACAGAAACACGAATTCGCTATCGACAACTTTTTAAAAAACTTGGATCCAATGAAAAACACGGATTATAGTCTGTGGAAAGCTGTAAAGCACTTACAATATCCTATTTCTTACAAATCCCCACTAAGACGGTACTTGGGCTAAAAACTCAAGTGAAAAGGCAAATGCGTTCGCAAATCACTTAGAGAAGGTTTTCGCACCACATGATATAAGTAATTCCACTATTCCAATTATTAGCGACATCGTGAATGATCCTATGAAATTTCGGTTGTCTTCTTTAAAATCGACAATTAAAAATACGGATATGAAGAAATCACCTGGACCTGATTGTATAACAGGATCAATGATAAAAAACTTACCTAATTCAGCTGTAAGAATTTTACTTTACATATTTAATGCCATGTTGCGCGTCGGCTTCTTCCCATGCTCTTGGAAGATGTCTGAAATTGTTATGATCCCGAAACCAGGAAAGGACTCAAGCCAGATTAGAATACTGGCTAAAACAGTGGAGAATAAAGGTAAATCCATCAAAATGGTAAGTTTTTTATTTGCCGATTTTAAAGAAGACAACCGAACTTTCATAGGATCATTCACGATCTCGCTAATAATTGGAATAGTGGAATTACTTATATCATGTGGTGCGAAAACCTTCTCTAAGTGATATGCGAACGCATTTGCCTTTTCACTTGAGTTTTTAGCCCAAGTACGGTCTTCAAGTCTTAGTGGGGATTCGTAAGCAATAGGACATTGTAAGTGCTTTACAGCTTTCCACAGACTATAATCCGTGTTTTTCATTGGATCCAAGTTTTTTAAAAAGTTGTCGATAGCGAATTGGCGTTTCTGTCTCAATTTACTGCATAAGTTTTTTTGGCATAAGTTCATTTGCATTTTTATGTGTGGAGAACGACTATTTTGCCATTGTCTTCTTAGTCTTCTTTTCTCAATGACGAGCATCTGAATATCTGCTGTTGCCTGGTACGTTATTATTTTAGCTGATGGCTTTGTTGGGCGTTGCAGCTATGGCTGCGGCAGTCACGACGTCTGTAAAATGATCTACAGCTGCTTGAATATCAGCTGGATTTCTCAGTGGGATGTTCAAAGGTAAGTGAGAGCTCACATACATTTTATATTTTAACCAATTCGTGTTTCTGTTCGGGTAGAAACTAAGGGTTTTAGGTGCAGTGACAAAACTGTCGTGTAAAATAACAATTGTAGGTGAATGATCAGAAGATAGGTCATAGGATGAACTAACTAACAGTTGGTCGCGTTTGATGCTTTTTACTATAGCAAAATCAATAACGTCTGGCAACTTATTAAAGTCTGTGGGCCAATAGGTGGGTTTACCGGCAGATACGACATCCAGCTTGTTCGCTTGAACTGTACAATACAACTGCCTACCTCTAGGGCTAAGGAGTCTGGATCCCCAATATGTGTGCTTTGCATTGTAATCGCCAGCGGCAATAAATGTTTGTCCTAGCGTAGCAAAGAACCTGGCAAATTCATGGTGTTCGATTTTATGCCTAGGCGGGCAATACACTGATGAGACTACAATCTTAAAACAAGTAAGATTCATAGTCGTGGCTTGCAAAAGTCTTCCCTGAATTTCGGCAATGGAAAATGTCTTACGTTTTTTCGGCTCTAATGGCAGTCCCACCACATGCCCTTTCGCTTGGGTGTTTGGTGTCATATATAAAAAACCCCTCAATTCTAAAGCAGTTTGTTAAAGTGAAGTATGTTTCAGAAACTAATAGTATACTATATCATATGCTAGCAGGAAGTGTTCTACTTTTTATGTTGAGAGTGCCCATTAGCATTCCAGAAGCATATTTTTAACTGGTATTAATTTTTTGCTAAGCAGAACTTGAAGAAGTATGTTTTGGGTTCGCATCATTTCCTGAAACTTACCCTGCATAGTTGTCATGAAATTATTCATTGTTTGTATTAAATTATCGATTGAGTTCGAATTGGTAGTGAGGGATGTTTGTGCACCTTCTTTAGGGACGTGGGCGTATGAATGTTTATGCGCATTAGAACGTTTGGCATTCGCATTATGTAAATCATTTCTAAATGTTTGTGCATACGAATAGTTTGGTTTAGTGTGTGGCTGTGTAGCATCTGTACTAGCATGAAGCCGACGAAATTGGGAAGATCCATATTGCTCATAATCAGGTTTACGAACGACTTTCGCATTATTTTTTACATGTTGAAAGACTTAGCAGCGCCTGTAATTTTCACCACAGTTGCTGCATTTTTTGACCTTGGGGTCTGTTTTGGAATAAGTGCATTCCAAAGTCCGGTGCGCTTCACCGCAAACAACGCATACGGATGGTAGCTTGCAGGAGGTTTTCGTGTGTCCGAAGTCCTGGCAGTTAGTACACTCTCGGGGACCATTACGTTTTAGAGGCTCTTCCACTGTTATTCTTCTGTTCAAAAGTTAGCGCAAATTGTATATAGGATCAACCGAGTTTTTTGATTTAAGCTGAAATGCGTTAAATACGATTTCGACACGATGAATAGGTTGGGGAACTTTGTTCTTATTTAGAATATTGTGCACTGACCTTACGACATAACCTTCCACCTCTATGGCACTTTTTATTTCATCAGTGGGAACAGAACTGTCAATGCCCTTTACGATGACAATCAAACTTTTAGCACTTTTGTGTTGATACGTATAATAGCTCTTATTATCTGCATCGAGGCGACTTGCGATTAGGCAGTAATTCTTCTCAGTGTGCGCTTGGATCTTTGTTTCTTCAATTTGACCTCTTCGTATAGAAGCTACATAAAAGCTTTCCTTACCTACAAGCTGAGACAACATGTTAGAAATTTCAGTAGATGTTTGTTCGCGCAAGTAAATCGGGGGAGTTTTTTGTTCCCTGACAGCGGGTTCAGCTTCATCATCCCCTGTCGCAAGTACAGAGAATCTGTTTTCGCTTACCGGCAATACAGCACTTTGGGAGCTTTTATATTGTTTAGCAAGCAATGCGCTCTTTTGGTTATGGTTATATAGCGATCCATACCTGTTTGCACTTTTTTACGGGGTTTTTTAAATTACCTATTTCGTTGGTTTGTTGTACTATTTTTGATATGGTACCTGAATTGTTGGTTGAATTTTATTTTCTTCTGATGTTGTTATATGAGAAGATAAGTTTATATTTCCTGATAAAGAACGCGTTCGGTCAATTGGCCTGGCGGTTAAAAAAGAACTCTCATCTTTTTTTTTATTATTTGTATTGCTCATTGCATTATTAGCATTTGTGAAAGTAAAAGAGTAATAAGCATTGGTATTACATTTTATATTTTTTTCGTTAATATTTGGTGCCTTCATACACTCACTATCAATTGTTCAAACCGGTTTAACCATGCATTATTTGTTGTTTTTTTACACACTGTATATTATATTGTTGCTATTTATGTATTACCAACTGTTTACTGTTCAATTGAATTTTTAAAAAAATATATTTGTTATGCGTTTGATATGACGTACGTCTGTACTCAAAAGACAAAAAGCAAAGACATTTAATGGAAAAATTTTATTATATTTAAACTTCCGCTACGGTCACATTAGAGTTTTCTTCCTTGTTTACGCATATTTAATATGAAAACGTTGATGGTACTTTAAATGTTGAAAACAAATATAAAAAATAATAAAAGTGCCATGTGAAGGAATAATATGAAATTAATAAATACAACTAAACTTAAATTAAATTTTCTTAATAAAATTTTTCGTATAAATTGAAAAATTTTGTATTCCAGAAACAATTAAAAAATAAAACAACTAACTTCTTATTCGCGCTCCAAATAAGATAATTCATTTTGATTTTTCTGCCTGCACTTAAAAGATAGACTGATTATAAAAAAATTTCATTACTTTACTGCCAATTTAATTATTCCTTTTTTTGTTTTTTTTTTCATTGCAGAACCTCTTCTACATTCAATTGATGACCAAGAACGAGATGTTGGGACATTCTTATTGTAAAACTGACAACTCCATTTTCTTGTACCCTCAAGTTTTTCGTCGCTTTTCACACAGTGAAAAACAAAATATTTTAAAATCTCTATTTATATCTTGCCATTAGTTTCCTATTGTGGATTGTGTTCTTGTTAACAAAATTAATGGACTGTTTATTTAACACAAAAAAGCGGCTTGATTGACTTAAAATTGACTGTTTTGTATATAAAGTATATATTTTAGTCGCTCGCTTGTGTTACATAAACAGGGACTAATACTATTACGAGAACGAAACATGAAAAAAGCTGATCGACCACTTCGGTATTTTAAGGTTTTATAGTTTTAAGAGAGCTAGTCGACGGATTGTAAAAAATTGGTTATTAGTGGAAAACATCCGAGACCCTAGAGGTCGTATCTAGCATTTTACGCCCGATTAACAATGAGCATGTGTGTGCGTTGCATGTCAATATATTAGCATATGCTAATTGAACTATTTTTGTAAACCAATCATAAAACTTTTAATCATTTTAAAATCAGGGTAAAGTTTTGTGTACATAAATTTTGAATTAAGAATAAAGTAAAATATTTTACTTTTAAATTATTTTAGTTTTTTTATTTAAGCTTGCGCCAAAGGGTCACAACAAGCCTTTTGGCATTAAGCAATCTCTTAAGCCTTTAAATACAATATATTCACAGTAACACCACGATCAGAAATTAAAGCGCTACCGCAGCAGCATTATTTTTAATGACAACAACAGCAAAAGTAGTATTAGTGGCCGGCTACAGCAAGATTAAGAACAAAATTCAGATTAAAATGGCTACGAGCCATTATTGTAAAAAATATAAACTAAACTGTAACATAACCTGGGAAGCAAGGAACTGCTGTTTGATAATAATTTAGTTCTTTGGTCAAAGAATGGTTTTAGGAATTTTGTGTTTTGATCAAAGGATGATAAGGACCAAGGCGGAAAATCTGTTCGTATTTTATTAGACTGTATAACAAATTACAATATAATATTATTTTTTTATTGTTTACGTATAAGAGACAAGGTTGAAGAAATTGAGTTTTTAGTTTATTTTGAGCTGCTAACAAGTACTCAAAATTAAGAGATTCAAATAAATAGTAAATTGTCTTTCAAACCTAATGTATTATGCGACACTGGTTAAATATTTAAGGTATGCGCCTTTAAAAACATGAATCTTACTGCGGTGCTCATGAAAAGGGACTTCGTAGTGTTTACAGAGAAAAGTATTACGGTCCCATCTCAGCAAGGAGTTACAAAGGAGCCTTTACGTCCTGCTGAAGACAGACAATGCAGACAAGGCATTAGTAAGCAAAACTTATATCCTGTAGCGTTAAGCATAGGGTTATGTGAACTGACTATTACCTGCTCAAACAATAATTAGCTGAAACTTCGGGCGCTTTTATTGTGTTGTGTATTGGGGAATTTGTTTACAATGAAGTGCGGCCATCATTTTGCAAAATATTAAATCGCCTTTATTATTTTTTGGCAAATTGTGCACTTCAAATTTAGGGACCAATTATTTTGGGTAGTTTTCAAAATTGTATATATATAATTTTTCTTGTGATTGAATTTGCGTTATTATTTATACAGCCATGTGTCAAGGGATCAATAGGTCTCATGTGAGTTGTTTACTGCAATGAGTTGCTATTGAGATATCATTTAATTGGATGTAGAACAATCGACGTATTTAATATCTGTTCACTTTGTTAACATTTGGAGGGTTATATTGGCAACAACTTGCCAAATTTTCTTTCGATCGTAAATAATTAAACCTTGTTAAATGGACGCATCGGGAAACGGTGATTCAACCCAAGGGTATAAATGACGGAAGTTTCGTTACAATTAAAATCTGTAGTTTTAAAGCAAATACACATTACAAGTTCTGCAGCGACAACCTAAACATAAAATTCAATAAAATATCGAATAATTTATTCAGATGCAAGTTCGTTTTTTATTCTTTCAAATAACTGAGACGCTTAATTATTTAAGATTTCAGTTCGATAAAATCGTAAACAAACATAAATTTCTCCCTCCGTCTATTAATGTTGATGGTGCGGCCATGTTTATACAAACTGTGATAAAACAAAACTGTTGTTAATTAAAATTTTATATTTAATTATTTTTATTTCTTTGTTGATAAATAAAATATGGGTTAATAAAATATTAGAATATTCACAGGTAAATAATGCAACACTCTGGTGCATTTAAAATTTGATTTGTTGAAATTAGTACTAGAAAAATGTTTAGCTTTAAAATTATATGGAGAAGTGCCGCAAGGATCGATCATTCCCTTTTAATTTATGCAAACGACTTGAAAAACAACTTTCGCACTGCACAATTCGTATGTACGCGATAATGTGCAGTTGTATCTGAGCTGTCTAGTACAATGGCTTACCAGTGATTTGGAAAAAGTTAATCGCTGGGCGACAACAAATGGTCCCTTATATATTAAATTGCTTTATAATTATTTATAATTTTGATTTTACGTACAACCGAGACACTACTTAATACAACTAGCCTACAAACGTTGCAATCTCGTGTACAACCCTCTCAAGTTGTACCAATGGTCATAATGTCGATAGCTTATTTTACGTTACACATATAATATAACTAGCCTACAAACGTTGCAATCTCGTGTACAACCCTCTCAAGTTGTACCAATGGTCATAATGTCGATAGCTTATTTTACGTTACACATATAATATAAGGCAACGATGTCAAGGCAAAGATACTGAAGAAATATAGATGTCCACTAAATCTAACGCCTTGGGTTTTTAGTACATGTGATTTAGCGCTTTTTGATTTTAATTTATTCGTTTGGAATTTAGAATCTTTTTTCCATTTAGGCTTTGAACATTAATTTTTTTTTAGTTTTTCCCAGTTGGATATTAATGCGATATGATTATTGTGCGCAATAATCCTCATTTACTCTACTTGCAGTAAACATGTGTGTGGATATGGAGTACTGCATGATATATACTAATTTGTTGGGCCATCACTATCGCACTAATATAGTTTTTAACATCAAATTAATATTATTATAATTTCTTTTATTTTGAAATATATTTCATAAAAATTCGTCTATTGATCATTTCGTTAGAAATTTGTCATACGCGTATCTTACTTAATAAAATATATTTCTTGATTTTTGTATGTTTTTGTTTTTATTTACTTATTTTGTATACTGTACTTGTTGTTTTTTAATAAAATCATTATTCAATTTGAATACTTGAGCCTTGAAATTTGTCCTTGGATATGAATAGACTGTAGAGACAAGTTTTCCACTGCCACTATTAAAAAGTCTTATTATAGCAGAAAAGTTGAATACATTTCCAACGTTAAAATAATTATGTGCGAATATGTTTATTTAAAACATAAGGGCACACATTAGTGGAATTATAATTATGAATGTATATGGAAAATAAAAAACCCTTTCCTCGTTAATTAACGAAAATTAAAAATTTTCTTGAGTTTGTTTGAGCTTAACAGTTTACTGCGGAATGTGTGTAAGGGAAATAAGCTGTAATTCTTCGAGTTAAGTCCTGTCTTTTAAAAGTGATAATATATGTTCGTTCGTAAAGACAATTAAAAAAGAACTTTTAGTGTGTTTTTATGCATCTTTAGTTATTATAAAGTGAATTCTTTAGTAGTAGATGAAATTAAACATCACAAGTAGTCGATAAACTAACAAAGTCTCTCGTTAAAAAAATGAGCCAATTTAAAGAAATAAAAAAGTACTCTTCAAAAACAAACAAAAATGAACACAAGTAATTATAGTTTAAATAAAATTAATTGTATATATTATGCTGTACATATACACAAGTCTGATTTACAAAACAAGATTTCAGAAATTCAGATGCTTTCCGTATCTAGCTACTGGTGGTTTTATACTGGGAGCTACGAAAGCTTAAATGGATACTGCTTAAAACAATATATCGAGTTAAAACTCCTTAGATACAATAAAGAGCACATTCTCTGTAAGCAGGTAAGTTATTGCGATTTTTATTGATTTCACTGTCGACATAAAACAACCATTACTTCAGGATTGGAAGACTGAACAAAAGGGATTGTTTCATATAAAACCATTAACCGCATTCTACGTAAAAATTGACCAAATATGTAATCTATTATGTGAATTTGCAACAAAAGGTTATATATCTAAATTAATAAATACAATATGACTCCACCCGGAAGCAGTAATAAACTAGTAGCAGAATTTACAAATATTTGTTTACCTCGTTTAATTTTACCAACGACTAGAAAAACATCAACACCACAACGATCAGTGCCATCAATGTAGCCAGGCAAATGAGGAAAATTTTAATTATTATGGAAATAAGTAGCTACTCAATGACGATATTATGTGCAATAGAGGTACGAGCGAAATCTTCAGTGGAATAGTCAAAATAATTTACACACATATTTCCGAATTAGCAAAACTTATCGTAAAGCCAATGTCTTCAATACTGCATCATTTTTATTGTACGAAACTAAATTTGAGTGTAAAAAATATGATTTTTATTATTTTTTTTTTAAACAAGAGTCAACTGATTTGTGGAGTTAATACTTATTAATATACAGTTTCATGTAAAAGGAACGACAATACATGAAAACAGAGGAATTTCATAAAACGAAAAAAACTTTATCTACTTCAAAATGGAGTAGACGGCAACTCCAAATGAATACCAAATTTTTAACGTTATCGTAAGAAATAAGCTAGACATCATATCTTGATATAAATTCACTTAGTAGCTTAGTGACTTTAAAAACTTGCCAGACGTTTTTGATTATTCAATTGTCAGAAATAGAGTAATACAAACTCAGATATTTTTGCTACACTCAAGATAACTACCGAAATATACGTGTCTCGCCGATTTTAAGACTAATTGTTACAACACCTTTTATCATATGATTAGTATAGAAACGTTGACTGGATTGGGGTTAAAGGTTTTTATGTTGTCTAAATTATTTCTAATTTGAAGATATAACGATTTTTTATTTGATTTCAAGTAACTTGAGAGGAAAAATAATATTAAGTAAATAGAAGTTAACAAAGTGATTGCGCAGGTTCTTTGCACGTAACTCTGGGGTACATTTTGAATGCATTTTTTACAAAGTCTTTCCGACTTGCTTAGCATTATGTTTTTCTCTTTACTTGTACACAAGGTTTATTTCTTGGCTTCGACCCAGACGTGATTGTTAATTTTTTTAACGCTCTTACCTTCGTCGCCTGTATTTTGTTACTTTTAAATTAGCACGAATTGCAAGCTATTAAGTTGTAATTTCTCTTACAAATGTTCCTCTATAACAATGTCAAAGTTTGATATAAAATACATTGTGAATATATATTATACAAACTACGAATTTAACGGTTATTTGTGCCCTGTAGATGATGTTTAAGGTGCGTTGAGTTACAATTACAAACGGAAAAGCGTTCGCATCTTATTCGTGTAGAATATAAATTAATGAATCTTCTTTCACGCTAAAAGTAGAAATTTATATTTTTCCATAATTTAAGCACTCTCCTGCAGCAAATATATTGGTTATTAACTAGATCTGCTGTTTATTAAATCACCCCAATGCGATTAAGCGTATGAGCAATATAAATAAATTGTATATTTTTCATACGAGTGATACAATTTTATTCATATATACAATATTGAGATATAATTTATGTTACAAATGAATTATTTGTTGTGTTTGAAAAGTAACTTCTAGAAGTTTTCGAAATTGACACCGATCAACTGAATATGTTAAATACGCATGATACTTATTGGTGATCACATATAAACATGCCAGAAATTGCACAAGTATATTGGTGTTCGCATAAAAGTGCAATAAAAATAAATTAATTCGAATACTATTATTTATTAATATTCGTACCAAATGATTCCTATGGTTGAACATAAAATATATGTTTGATAACATAATCGGCCTGATTACGGTTGTCGAAGACGAAAATCGAGAGCAGTCGAAGTCGTTGTCGATTTCGATTATTTTTGGTACCACGTAACTTTTTCGACTCTTGTGATTTTGTAATAGACTGAAAAGTACAAGATGTATCATAATAACAAAATTACATGAATTGCCCTGTCACATCTGTCAAAAGAATGTTTCCTTTTACATAATTGTCCGCCAAAGGCAAAATTTTATTTATTTTATTTATTTATAATTAATTACATAAATACAATTTTTGTAACTAATTTGGGAAAAATGGAGTACTAGCTACATAGGATTTCGACTCCGAGATTTAAAAATGAATTTAGATAAGATTTAGTAAACTATTTTCTAATATGAATTTATATATTGATTTTATATTTGTATCAGAGATATTTTTAAGTAAGACAGTAGGAACATTTGATCCAAAGATGTTGATTCGGGACGTGTTGTATTTTGAGCACTCATCTAGGATGTGAGTCACATTAAGTTGTGTATTGCAGGTGGTACATCGGGGGCAGGTTTTTTTCCAATAGGTGTTTGTGGGAGAATTTGCAGTGTCCGATCCTTAGTCGTACAACAGTTGTAGTTTCATTTCTGGAACTGGTTAGAGGATAAATAGTTTTGTTCCCAACAGAATTAAAATTTTTGTATGCATGTTGATAGTTTGCCCATTTTTGATCATATATGGTCTTAAAAAGGGAAAATATAACGTTTACTATATCACGGTTTTCCCAAGTTGTGAATTTTAGTAGACGTCTGTATTTAGCTTCTGTAGCAGCTGAGTCGGCGTGCTCGTTGCCGGGAATACCAGCGGGCGATGGAACCCTCATTAGTTTAATTTTATTTGAGTGTTTGATTAGAATATTTCTGATCCCATTTATTAATGGAGAGTCGTATAATGAATTTTGTGTGGCGTAGACAGAAGAAAGACTATCTGTGCATATGACGTATTTTCCTTGGTTTTGAGCAGCAAATTCCGCAGCGGTAAATATCGGCAAAGCTTCAGCGGTAAAGTTTGAACAGTAGCTATTAATATAACCGGAGTTGATAAGCTGACCATCTTGTTGAACTATTGCAAAAGTTGTGGAGTCATGTGACTTGGAGCCGTCAGTAAATAAGAGCTTCCAATTATCTTTTATAAATATGTTATAAAATGTTTGTTTATAGACTGTAGGCGGAGTAGTAAATTTTGGAAAATCAATCATACTCACGACAAATGACGAATTTTCGAGGGACCAGGTGGTTCCGATGTTTGTTTAAAATGAATGGGACTAATTTGAATATTTAGTTTACGCGATAAGGTTATGCACCTACTTATCACGGACTCGAGCCTGGGTACTCGTTTGTGTTTAATCGCTTTTGACACTTCTTCAAATAATAATTTATTGCGACAGATGAGGAGTTTTGGTATAAGCTTCTGTGTTAAAAGTGATGTTCGGTCCTCAATTGAGGGTAATCCAGCTTCAGCTATACTACGACGAATTGCAGCATGGTATGGTCCTTTGATCAATTTGATGTAAGTGGCTGCACACCAACCGTAGATTGGAAGAGCGTAATCGATTTTTGATAGCACAATTGAGCGTGTTATGTTAGCCATTGTCGTAATATGTATTCTGAAGTTTTTGGATGTAAGATATTTTATAATATTTAGTCTTGAGTTTAAATTTTTCCTGAGCTGTAAGCAATGTTCTCTGAAAGTGAAACTTTTGTCAAAAGTAACACCAATTATACGTAGATGATTTACTTGTTTTACTTTTATGTTTTCAACGTCAAAAGTGTTACAGTTTTTCTTATTGCAAATGTGTAGTGGACTGCATTTTTCTATAGAAAGTTTGGCACCTGATATCAAGCTCCAATTTTTAATATCTTCAATAATTTTTGAGAAAATTTCTTTGACCTTGTTGTTATCTTTTATTTTTGTAAATATTACGGCGTCATCAGCGTAAATAGCATATTCGATGTGTTTATGTGAGGATATGATTTTGCTAAACTGATTAAGGGCGATAATAAATAGAACCACGGATAAAGGTGATTCTTGCGGCATACCATTACACAGAGGAAACGTTTTGGATTGTTGGAAGTTTACTCTTACTTTGAATTTGCGGTTGCTAAGTAAGCTTTTAATGATTGAATAAATTTTTTTACCAATTTTCCATTCCGTTAGTTGTTGAAGAATTATATGAATTCCAATTCGGTCAAAGGCTCTTTCAAAATCGGTAGATAAAATGTTTATGTGGTTTTTACTCGATAACGCTCTTGAAAAGGAGTGCTGAAGGTATATAAGGACGTCGTCGGTGCCTTGCTTTTTCATAAAAGCTACTTGATTTGTAGAAATGAAGTTATTAGCTTTTAAAAACCACATTAGTCTTCTCGAGATAATTTTTTCGAGTGTTTTGCTGATACACGGTAGTAGGGATATTGGTCTGTATCCTGAGACGGAAGAATGATCTTTATTTGGTTTAGGGATCGGAACAATGGTTGCTATTTTCCAAGCTTAGGGATAAACGTTGGATGAAAAAGTGTAGTTGTAAATATTAAGAATGTGTTGTTTTGTAGATAATGGAAGATTTTTAAGCATCCGATACGATATACGATCGTCCCCTGGAGTTTTACCCTTAGCTGAATGTAAAGCGTCTTCAAGTTCTATCATAGTTATAGGAGTTTCAACTTTTTTGGCATGAGTTTTAAAGGATCGCGGATTGTAGATCTGATCTATGGTGTTTGATTTATTTTGCTGGAAACTGGGAGAAAGACCAGTATTTAGCTAGGCAATTGGCGATGTCAACTGAAGATGACAGCATATTCGATTCAGATTTAAGGTATTTAATTGTTGTTGAACATTTCCCACCAGTTAGAAGTTTTATATTATTCCATATACGTTTTGATGAGGAGGCAGGGTTAATGTTGGACGTAAATTTTTGCATACATGTAGCTTTACTTACTTTGACGGCCCTTCTAAACATACCGTTGTGTTTTTTGTATAAAACCAGGTTTGTATCGGATCTTGTTCTCTTAAAATTGTTTTTGCTTCCTTAAAAGTTCCAGATTATTGTTCCACCACACACAATTGGTTCTGTATGACGCACTCCTTGCTTCAGGAATGCTTAAATTTGCTGCTGACCTAATACATTTTGTAATTGATGCAGCTTGTTGGTTAACGTTAGTAGATGTTTTAATTTTAGATAGATTATCATCGCATTGTTTTTGATATAGTATCCAGTTGGCAGCTTCGGTTTTATATTTTGGTTTTCGTTTTGTTGTAGAAGTGTTAACGTTTTTTTCTATATTTATTAAAATAGGGTAGTGGTCGCTACCATGTAGGTCATTAAGGGTATTCCATGAACAGAGAGGTGCGATCTGTGATGAGCACAAGGATACATCAATATGTGTAAATGTGTTGTGTGTAGAGAAGTGTGTGGGTTTCTTGAATTGAAATAATATCTGGATTATGGTATTTTATTATTAGTTGTAATTCGTGGTAATTGTTAATTAGACCTTTTATATTCCACTGGATGATTTTAAAATCCATATTGAAAAATAGTAAACAAATTACTCTTCGTCTACAAACATTATTTCTTCTTGTTCATTATAATTATTGTTGTGGGGTGTTGTTATTGTAGGCTTAGGTAAAGCGAGATTTTGATTTTGTATTAAATTTAGAGTTTCTTTTGTTTTATTTAAATTTGTTGTTGTTGCAGATTTGCTTGTTTGAACTTTGGTCATAGACCGTGTCTTTATTGGAGATATTGTTTTAGGGTTAATATTTGTTGTTGGGGTTTTTTGTGGTTTTGGTTCTTATAAAGTTGTTTTTTGTGTAACAGTAGAATTGTCACTTGCATTATTAGTTAATTCTGGTTTGTTAATTTGTGTTGTTGTAGTTTTAGTAACATTGATTGGATTATTTTTTTCAGCAGTGTTGTTTTTTTCAGTTTGAGTGTTATTAGAGGCTTTGTTGTTGTAAGTTGGTTTGTTAATATTATTGTTGTTTGTGACATCAGAATATGACTTGATTAAAGGTTCTGCTAATTGTTGTGTTTGATATTTTTCTTTTGCAGCTTTTAAAGAACATTTCTCTTTAGTTTTATTTTTAATATTTCCTTTTGTTGTTTAAATATTTTAAAATCTTTAGAGGTGGAGGGGTGTTCATCAGAACAGTTAACACAAAAAGTTCGTGTACATACACCAGGTCTTTGAGGAGGTAAATTCTCACATACTTCTGAATTTTTGCACCATTTTGTTGTATGTCCGAGTAGTTGGCAATTTTTACAACCCATGGGGTTGGGGAAATACTGTCTAACTTTAACTTTATGCCAAGAGATATCCAATTTTTCGGGAGTGGAATAACGCTCGAAGGTTAGTAGTATAACACCACATGGTTTCAATACGCCATCCGAATTTTTCTTTTGATATTTATAAACATCAGCTACGCCTTGCGAGCTTAATTCTTTGAAAATTTCAGTATCTGGGACGTCATTTAAATACGGAGCGTAAATAGTGCCTTTAGCGGAATTCAAATTAGTATGATATTTACAACTGATACTGCAAATTCCATGTAGAGTTTTAGTAGCAATGAACTTATCTGCATTTGATTTGTTACCAACAAGAAGTAAAAGGTTTCCATCTCTTTATTCTGATACTGATAATATATCTGGAGATATTAGTTTTAAGGAACGGTGTACCGAGAAACAGGAATATTGTTGTAAAGTTTTGTCACCAGATGCGGCAGAAATAATTATGTACTTTGGATCAGGTTTTTGAATGATTGGGAGTTCAGGGAATGTTTCAAGAATGTTTTGATT
Source organism: Phania funesta (assembly GCA_963932375.1). Classification (NCBI taxonomy): domain Eukaryota; kingdom Metazoa; phylum Arthropoda; class Insecta; order Diptera; family Tachinidae; genus Phania; species Phania funesta. Next base: position 35,819,901 of record OZ010655.1, read on the forward strand.
TGTGCGTTTCTTTTTAGCACGGGGGGCATCCGCTAATAACGAAAAGCGGTTGTCCCCCAAATTGGGCGGACCGGACATATCCACTACGCGATACCGATTTTTTGTATAAAAACACTATCGGGCGAATACTTTTTAGGTTCACTGTATTAAAGAAAAAAAAATACACTCAACAAGATCGATAAAGTCAACCGTACAACGCGAAGGTTAGTCGAAGACTGGCAAAATTTTATTTTCTCAGTTTACAATTAAATAAATAGAATAAAATAACAATGTTAAGTTTAGGACATTTCTTTTCTTCGGATGAAGACGATGAGGCATACACAGAATGCGATATAAGTGCCTTGCGCAAAGCAATAAGGCAAAATTCAAACATATTTGCAATGCCCAATTGGAAGTAAGTAGTGAAATTGAGAAATGAGTGTCAATTCATTCTCCCCATCTGCACTTAAGTTTCATTGGCATTTTTAGATTAAATAAAGATGCATTCAAATACGTGTTGGAAAAAATATCAACTAGATTGGAAGACCAAATAAAGTCGTCTGCTGTTCCCAAAGTATTGAAGTTGGCGGTAACATTGCGCATACTTGCTGAGGGCAGTTATCAAATAGGAACTGGCAACGATTATAATGTTGGCCTTTCACACTCTTCAGTAAGCAAACTGCTTTAAGTATAAGAAGGAGAATAATGCAATCTTTGAATATTTAATAACACTGTATATTTAAAATAAAAGGTACTTCAGGTACTAAGATTATAACATAAAATATAAAAGGAAAACAAAACAAATTACAGATATTCAGTCTTTTTAAACCTAAACTCAAAAAATACATGGGATCAGAAAATTACTCCCGATTTCCGCTCTTCCATTCATCCAGCTCTATTTGCCTTTTCTATCTCTATCTCCTCCATTCTAGCTTTGAACAATTTATTTCTAAAATCTTCTTTCTTTTTCAGCTCCATTTTGTACAATGAAAACTTTTCTTCTTCTCTTTTCTCCGCAGCTTTGTACATTTTCAATTCTTCTTCTTTAATCTTGAAAATTTTCCTCTAGTCGTGAGGAAAAAATTTATCGACTGTTTTAGCATACTTTGACAGTCGTTTTCGTCTTCCGTGTAACGAAAATTGTAACAGATTGTGCATTTTCGACAACCGTAGTACCATTTTCCAAAAAAATCGACATTCGACTACGTCTTCGACAACCGTAATCAGGCCGAATTGTGATTATTTATTTTTTACGTATGTATTTTTAAATGAATTTTTTTCGTATAAAGCGAATAATTTATTCGGGCTTAAGTTCGTTTTTTATTCCTTTAATACAAAAAAATATATTTTTGTATTACTATACACCCCTATTCTGCATTTCGATTCGAATTGAAAATTTCTCCGTTTGGCAACTTTGATATTCTGCGTTCTGTTTCGATTAGAAATTTTATGATTTTGTGTATTCGGTATTACGAGCGTAGCTAAGTTTTTATAAGTTGTTAATTTAGTGGCGGAGAGTCTTTCGACTTTAGTTTGTTTAGCTTCAAGAAATCTGTAATTAAAAAAATAATGCAATTAAAGGTTTCATTAATGATCCTACATAACATTTTTTATTTGGTTTATCTCTTAGTACTGAAATGTGAATTTTTTTTTTAATTTATTGCCGGTCGAAAACATTGTTTATTTCTTTCAACAACGACGTCAACGTCAAACAACCTATATTTTTGTACTACAATGAAACTAAAAACAATAAAATATCCAGCGTCGCAGAATCTTTCACACTGAAATATTTTGGCCACAAATACCTCACTTATGGTCTGTTTTTTTGCCTTTCCGTAGTTAACTGATACTTAACATTATATAAATCTTATACGTTTTAATTGTTGAATTATTGTTTTATTGTACAAAACTTAACTTTTTTTTTTAATTTTTAAAAAATTGCTTAATTTTTGTGTTCAAATTTCACACGTTACACAGCGAAACAACTGGTTTTGAAAATACTCTCGGTCTTCTTCTTTTTCTTACGATTTAAATTTTGGTTGGAATACCTTTTTTCGATTCGTGCGAAACTGAATACGGTAACGTAATCGAAATGCAGAATAGGTGTCATAATTTTTGGAATACTGAAAAATTTAAATATTAGACAATAGCAGGATGGAAGACATACTTTTTCTGTACGCCATCAGCTTTCACGGTTTTTTTCTACTGAGTGGTGTCTTATGTAAAAATCATCTAGATAATCTACCTTATGATGAAAGTTGAACACTAGACTTTCTCTTAATTTTCATATCTTTTTATAATTTTCCTGTTGGGGTAAAACAACTACCGCGAAACATGTTCCTATTCTACAACAAAATCGTTACCACGTTCCGAGAGCATTTTTTGCATTATCTTTAAAAATTTGTGAAGTTATAAGCCTTCAGAACATAGCTTAGAAAGGAGCATCATTACACAATACAAGTTTCTTATATAAGCTGGCTTCTTGCTCTTGAATCTAGACAAAGGCACGACGCAAATCTTTTGTTGAAATTCACAGAGTTATGGAATACGAAAGCCACAACTGCTGCGATCGATGAAGAATCGACGGCTAATTCGCCGGATACATTTTCCTATAACCCCTTATATTCATATTTATGTTTTTATGAATGGTGGATACCGAAGCAGACCGATGACTCATTGGGTCCCTTTTCGACTCCCTTCTTTCCACGAATTGATTTTAGTCAACCCATTTAATTTACGACTACATCCCTTTTATTCGAGTCTCGTGCTAACAATAGCATTTACTCTTGAACGTAGTGACTTTAACAATATTCAGGAAAAGTCTTAGAGTGTACCATTTATTTATATATTCCTAAACATATTGACAAGAAAACCATAACAAAATCAATAACATCAAAAACCACTTGCACGTGAAATAAACCACATAAAACGGTCAACACAATTTTTTCCTTCAATATAAGCCCCAATAGACGATTAACAAAAAATATTGTTGTGTAGGAAATTAAATAAAAGTTCGATCTCATATGTTTACATTGGTATAACAAAAATTAATTTGAAGACAAATAATGGCAGAACACACAATGAATATAGCGAAGTAAAAAAAACCACAGCACCGGCATAATATATATTATAAACCTGACTTTTAGTTAACCTGCATAATGGGAAAAATAGAGAATGCTGAAATTATTATTACTAAAAAATTCAAAATATTTATTAAGATTTCTGACTATCAAAGATTGTGAAATTATATCACTGAAATATTAAAAAATGTCCTCCACTTCGCCAATTATTCGTTTCGTAATGTAGATATGTGCGAAATATTATATGATATAAGTAATTTAAAACACTTTCATTTTATTCACAAATCCCAAAATTTAATTAAATTTTTATGCATTATACAAATGGAGAGAACCTTACGAGTATAAAAATATAATTTATTTTTTTTTTTTTCGTACTAAGATCAAGAACAAAAGGAAACAGGTTTGACCCAGAAATCACCAAACATTAATTGCGTTTTGTTTGTGTGATATTATGATTTCAATCGAAACAGAAATTTTACTCGTATCTGTAGTATATATTTTCGTGCTGTTAACAGAATTTTTCGTTATCGAATTAATGGCAGTGGTTTAAAATGACATACAAGATTTATATCCGATCGCGCAAATTGGAAAACATGACAACAAAACAATACTGTAATTAATGCAAATAAAGACTAAATACGCTTATTGCAACAAGCAATGTTGTCATTGTTGCAACTGGTATAAGTCTTGGCAGCCATACATTTTTGTAACACAATAAAAAGGATTTGAAGAAACAATATTTTGTTTAGTTACAAATTTAGGAAATTAAATAACGACAATAAGAGTCTTTTAATTTAAAAGCATTTAATATATTTGTTAGTTATACTTAAAAAAAAAAAAAAAAATGCAGTTACTAGGGACTGCCGGTAGAATTTTAATTCAAAAACTGTTTGTTTTTATTTAAAGCTATAGCCTGGCGGGGCGGCTCTCTCTCTCTTTACACAATAAATAGTTTATTAAGATTTAAATACGAATAATTAGTAAATAATAATTAAGAAATAAGATTGGAATACTTATTGTAAATTTCTTTTGGTAGAAAGCTTCAATAAAAGAAAATGAGGTATAAACAAATTTTTTTGTTTGAAAAAACTTTCCTGAAATGCTTTAAAATTTTTACCCAGCCTTCTGTTTTTACTTTGTTAATTTTTCTATTATGTTTTTTTATTATAAATACTATGTGCATGAAAAATAGTTTAAAATGATTCTGGCTTAGTGGCATAGCGAGCATAACTAGAGGTGGGTGACACTTTGTTGACGGTTCATTTTGTGTATTGTTCGATTTACTCGTAATAAGTAAAAGACTAAAACGAAACAAAGTGCTTACTTTGAAAACTTCTTACAGTTGATCTTCTTTAAAACAAAATATCGTTGTTTGTGTGACCGCAACTTAATTCACGTAATTTTTTCAATTTCTTATATAAAAAATTATGTCTATTTTTATTTGTATATCACATTGGTGTAGTATACACCAACGTGATTTTAATCAAACAAAGGGTACATTTTTCTAAATTTATAAATTTAATAATAATTTTATCTTTTCAAAGTCCAGTGCCGAATAGTTAAGTGAAAGATACAAAAACTATAGAAAATTACGTTATATAAAATTTTAATATAAGGCAATTTTTATTGTAAGATTTGATATAGATCTAACTAGTATAGTTTATTAGAAAATACAGTTTTACCCGATTTACGGACCTGTATATTTTATCGTATTACAAATTTACTTCAAAAAACCCACAAATTTACCAAATTTAATACAAACATGCTGTTTGTAAACGGCGATATTTCAAAGAAAAATTTCAATAATTCCACTATAAATAAAAAAATTGCTTAATATTCGACAATTCAGAAAAAAGAAGCAAACAAATGTTAACTACCAAATTATCTATTTTAAAAAACCTAAATTTCTCCAAAAAATTACATTTTGCAATCTTACTACAAAGATACATTTCACCAACCAACATGTCTAAATTTTACCACCACTTAGTCAAAATATTATGAAAAAGCTCGAAATTTTAACAAAATGTTTCTAAAAACGTCATACAAAAATTTTAATCTCACAACCTGATGAAAAACTACAACAAAATTCGAAAAATCTAAAGATCAGAAAAAATTTTTATTTTTCTTTAAATCATTAATTTGGTGAAAATCAATAATACACCATAAAAAATATAAAATCAGAACAAAATCAAACAAACAAAAAATCGAAATAACGCGAAAATGTTATCCAAAAACTGATTGCACCAAAGATTCAATATTTCGTCGAAAAATTTATCAAAAACCTGAAAACTTAAAAAAAATCAATAAATATAACATAAATTCTTTTATTTCTCTATATTTTGTGATGCAAAAAATAAATTAAAAATATTTATTTATTTATATTTATAAACATTAATAAACATTAATATAATTCAACATTTTATTAGTGAAATTTAAAATATATTTTACTCATTATACTTTCTAAAATAGAATATATGTAAGATTAAGTAATTAAATGACTACTGTATGTACATTATTATTTATACTAAGACTAACACTGTATCATCAGTAATATAGTTGCTTCAATCTTTAGTTTATTATATATATTTACCATTTTCTGGACAATTATTTTGGCCAAACTTTTTGTAACAACTTTAATTATTTGTGCTTTCTTTCTTTTCCTTTTCACATTAAGTAAATTATTTTAATACAATTTAACACTTCACCATTGGCTTCCTAATGCACCAAGCAACGATGATAATTAGTAAAAATAAAAACTGTGTACTTGTTTCACAGTTTTCCATTGATGAATGGCCATTATGCTGGTATTTCTGACCTTAAGTCGTCCTGTATTGGGGATTGCAAAGTTAATGAGTTTGTTTTTGTTCAAACAAAGAAATATCTTGTGACATTGTTCTTTTATCTTGCATTATATCTGGAATATAGGATTTGTTTTTTTTTTGCAGCTTTTACATAATTGATGATTTAAGGAAATAAAATGCATGACCGTCGTCTGACCATTCCACATTTTTTCTTTAATATATATATATATATAAATGGACTAAATGACAGTGTATTAATTCCCAATACTGCTAAGTTTAACCTTTTTAAACACGTCTATTTTTACACAGTATGTTTTTAAGTTCTTTTAAAGTTTACGCATAAAATAAGCAGTACAATACACAATTATTTTCCTCACACTGTTTCTTTATCCTTTTTATAGCAGATTGTAATCGAAACTGCAAGAATCTAGTAGATGCTTTTACCTATTATGATATTTGTTGTAACAACTTGTCTGCTCGTTGCTGTTGTTAGAGGAATTCTGCAAATTATTGCAGAGGGAGTGCCACAAGTATTCGTACTATTCAAGTCGTTGTTTAAGCGCAGCACTGAAATCATTCAATTTTTCTGACAAGAATACTTGTTTACACTTATCTTCGTAAGATAACAAAAACCTGCCTCAATAAAAAAAATATTACTTACCTGGCCCTTATATAATAATATTTGTCCATAAAAATAAATCAAAAGTGCAGTCCTGAATCCAAAGGCAAACGTTAAATTTTTCAATACAAAATTCTATTTTAGTCCATGAGAATGCCTGGGTACCCGGTTATTGCAAAGGCATATTTTTCTGTGCATATGAGCGGTGAACAAATACATGGATGTTTTACTGTAGTTTTAAGCTCTATTTCTTTGTTGTAATTTTGCAACTCGCGAGTGTGATGTTTTTGTGTTCTCAATGACATAGATTTGTATACCCGTTGAAATATTTGCAATAAATATTCTCAAAACACAAGTTAAAATGACAGAACAGTGTTTATTGTTAAATAAAAATTCAAACATTCACACATTTTGCATATGTACTTATACAATCTATTTCATATACTTGTGTGTAAGTAGCTTATTGCAAATACATTTTGTTATTTACATCTAGTGCATCTTTCTTTACACGTTTATCAAAATTTTATATTGAATTACACGTAGTTAGTAATATATGAAATGCGATAAATAAACGGAAAGTACTTTACTGTACTCGTATGCTTTATTGTATCTTATACAATTCTTCATGTCTTTTGCCGCGAACAAAGGACACAATGGTGGCAAAGTAGATTTTTAAAATACTGGGAAAAAAATAACACGATAACTGGCATTCATCAAATCTATAATGTGCCATCCATATACGTGGAAATTATTCACTCTGCACGACCTAACTTGCAATAATATCTCAGCTGCACTTCTCAATGAACAACAGCTTTGTTTTCTACTCTCAAGTCATACGTTCACATTTTAGTGGTTTGCTTTAATAATGTTTTTATTATCCTTAAATTATTCTACGTTAAATCGTTTTTTGGTTTTTTTTATAACTTGCATTTGTTGGAAAAATATGATAGAATTAATTTATATATTAATAATTTATATTCCTATATTTTAATGGTAAACGAATTAAGACTTCCATATTATATTTTTGTTCGTGGTTGAGTATAGATAATATTAAAAAATACATTTCAACAAGAGAAGAGACACAGCAGTTGGAAAAAAAAACAATAAAGAATATTGTGTTTTGCAAATAAGAACCAAAAGTGCATGGATAAAAAATTCCAGTGATAGACAGTATATGAGTGGGCCAAATATTCATGAAAATAATATAAAAGGTAATAACAACAATGCTTATTACTCTTCTAGTTACACAAATGCTAATAATGCAATGAACAAAATAAATAATAATAAAAAAAGAAGACAGTGCTTTTTTAACCACCAGGTCAATGGACCGAACGCGTTCATTATCCGCAAATATACGCCTGAATCAAATCAAAATAAACAAAAATAACGACACAGATGCTATACAAAAATCAGTAAAACAAAAAAAAAAAACGATACAGGTAGTATAACAAACCCATTACAAAAACTGCAAACAGGTATGGATAGGTACATAACCATAACCAAAAGGAATATAAGTTCTGAAGTTGCCGCAAAGGCTGTAAATAATAATAGGTTCTCCATACTTGCCACTTCAGATGATGAAGACGGTCAACCCGCTGTCAGGGAACAAAAACCTCGACCAATCTACTTGCAAACTCCTAATGCAATTGTAAACTTGCTGTGCCAACTTGCAGGAGAAGAAAGTTTCTACGTCGCTACGTCCATTCGACGGGGACAAATCCAGGAAACAAAGATCCAAGCACATTTTTAAGCTGGTTTTTATTTTATTGCCTCTTGCTAAAAGAAAATTACAACAGGTATTAAAATCTTATCTCTAAAATATTATTTATTAATTACTGCCAATGTAATAACTAATGTACTGTATTAAATCTTAATTAATTGCGTTGGGTTAGCCATTTCGCCAAACTGAATATATCAGTCCTTTTTAGTCCCTAGTACCCGCGAAATTGTAATAATTTGCGAACAAGAGTGTTAAAGTGAATGACATATGACCATATTGGCTTTATAACGGTTTTGTATAAGAGGACTTTGTATTCCAAAGCCAAGGTTGAGTAAGGACCTATTAACCAGTGTAGTTGAGTTGTTTACAGTTTTATTTCAGTTATTTTTGCTTCAATATGACGAGACCAAGTTGGGCGTCGATCAAGGTGGATACCTAAATAATTCACGTGGTTTCCACTGTAACAGTGGCATTTCTTATTGTTATAGGTGAAAAATTTTTTCTACTTAGAGAAAACGTTACATACGCACATTGCGATGGATTTATCTGTATTCTCCACTTTTTAGCCAATGTTCTAGCTCCTTAACATGAAACTACAGTTGTTCGGATGCTACTTTCGGGTCCTTTTTAACACTTATAAATGCAGTGTCATCTGCAAACGTTGACGTATATGTATTTGGGCTTGTTGGCATATCTGCTGTATAAATTATGTAGAATAGCGGCCCTAATATACTACTTTGAGGTACTCCTGCAGAGATTTTCCCCTTTTTGCAAATTGATCTTTTGACCTTACCTTAAATGTTCTATCCGTCAGATAGCTATTCAGAAGCTTGTGAGAGCTTCCAGGTAGTACTCGAGTTATTTTTGTAAGTAGCTCATCATACCAGACTTTATCAAACGCCTGGGAAATGTCATTATATAAAGCTGAACATTGCTTGTTTTCAAATGCAGATCTGATAACGGTGACAATTCTGTGGACTTGCTGAATAGTACTATCTCTCGCACGAAAGCGAAACTGATGGGCCGGGACGATGTTATGTTCAATAAGGTAAGGTTTTAAAGATGAAACGAAAATGATCGGTTCATAGCTAGTAGACGTGACGCTGAAAAAAGTGTTATTATACCTACCAGCTAAAAAGTTTGATAGCAGTTATATAGTTCTGTTTCTCTCGAGGAAACAAAAAGTGCTCTAAAAGCAGAAGTATATGAAGTAAGGTCAGTGCACAATATGCCAAAAACACAGTTCACCCTATTTACAACTTCCGCTAGGTTTTCAGCAGACGAATAACTGTAGAAGAACCATTAAAACGTAATGCTCCCAGTCAGTGCACTAATTCCCAAGAATTTGGGCACACTAAAACATATTGAAAGTTATCTTCACTATGCGTGGTTTGCAGCGACGCCCGCCGAACTTCAGAATACACTTCTTCCAAAACTATAAAAAAAAGATCATACTACAAATTACAGGGGCTGTAGTGTGTTTCAGCATGTAAATAAGGAGAAAATATCGCGAAAGCCTGAATTTGAACAATATAAGGCCTCCCAATTTCCCAGTCTCAGTGCTGGTTCTCTTGCTAGTACACAACCCAGTAAAGTACCACACAATAGGCCAAACTAAACGTATGCACAAGCATTGAGAAATGTTTTACCTAATGTTAACGTAAAAAGTAATGCGCAAAAACATTCATATGCAAATATCTTAAAAGAGGGTGCAGAGATACCTATTACAAAAAGTATGTTTTTCATATTCAAGATGATTGGGCACAACAACGAAACCCATTTGGTATTAGTTTTGGAGTTGAAGGTAGCAAATACTCTTTCCTTTCCTACCTTCTCCACATATCGTTGTACTTAACAATTATTGTATGATGAGAATAATATTCTAAATATTTCTGTTCGCTGTCAGTAAAAATACTCGTATTTAAAAAATAAGGACATGTTCTAAGCAATGCCGCTCATAAATATACTTGACTAAAATATTAACGTATAACTCAACTTTCGATCTTAAGCTAAAAGGTACTTCCACGAGACCATTTGAAAAGTTGTTTTTATTAACTTTCAATTGATGCAGGTTTGTGTCACTACGTCAACAACAAACAAATTTTCTTTCCGTCATCCTAACTTCTGATTGGAATGTGACACAATATTTGGAATACTCGTAGATTTTGGACAAAAGAAAGAAACTACTAGTTGCAATACAAGAATATATCAGACCCCTCATTATTTCTGCAGAATAAATAAGAGAAACGAAAAATTAGTTGAAATATGTGCCATGATTGACAACATGATGCATTTATGAACAAGACTCTGTTTTGAGAAATGTTCGTGAGATGTTATACCCTTTTGTCTACTTTGTTTAAGATTGAGATGAACTTATATTGTTTTCTATCTCCATGAAATTTCAATTAATGTTTATACATGCTTAATAATTTAGGAATATGATTTGATCACAAACGCACAGGTATGCATTTTATTTTACGATTATTATTATATATTTTATCAGTTCATCAGTGACCGTGTTTGAGTACAGACGTACGTCATATCGAACGCATAACAAATATATATATATATATATATATATTTTTTTTTAAAGTATTCAATTGAACAGTGAACAGTTAGTAATAACAAAGAAATAAAGAACAAAAAATAACAACAATATAATATATTGTGTGTAAAAAAAAAACAATAACAAATAGTGCATGGTTAAACCGGTTTGAACAATTGATAGTGAGTGTATGAGCGCACCAAATATTAATGAAAAAAATATAAAAGGTAATAACAACAATGCTTATTACTCATTTTCTTACACAAATGCTAATAATGCAATGAACAATACAAGTAATAAAAAAAAGATGACAGTGCTTTGTTAAGCGCCAGGCCAATTGACCGAACGCGTTCTTTATCCGGAAATATAAACTTATCTTCGCAAATAACAACACCAGAAGAAATTACAATTCAAACAAAAAACAATTCAGGTACCATATCAAAAATAGTGCAACAAACAAACGAAACAGGTAATTTGAAAAATCCCGTAAAAAAAGTGCAAACAGGTATGGATTGTTATATAACCATAACCAAAAGAAAGGCCAGTCCTAAGTCTTCGCAGCAAGAGCGCATTGTTAAACAATATAAAAGCTCCCAAAGTACTGTAATGCCGGTAAGCGAAAACGATTCTCTGTACTTGCTACAGCGGATGATGAAGCTGAACCCGCTGACAGGGAACAAAAACCTCCCCCGATTTACTTGCGCGAACAAACATCTACTGAAATTTCTAACATGTTGTCTCAGCTTGTAGGTAAGGAAAGCTTTTATGTAGCTTCTATACGAAGAGGTCAAATTCAAGAAACAAAGATCCAAGCGCACACTGAGAAGAATTACCGCCTAATCGAAAATCGCCTAGATGCAGATAATAGGAGCTATTATACGTATCAACTCAAAAGTGCTAAAGGTTTGATTGTCATTGTAAAGGGCATTGACAGTTCTGTTCCCACTGATGAAATAAAAAGTGCCATAGAGGTGGAAGGCTATGTCGTAAGGTCAGTGCACAATATTTTAAATAAGAACAAAGTTCCCCAACCTACGCATCGTGTTGAAATCGTATTTAACGCATCGCAACTTAAATCAAAAAACTGGGTTCATCCAATATATAATTTGCGCTACCTTTTGAACAGAAGAATAACGGTGGAAGAGCCTCTAAAACGTAGCGGTCCCCGTCAGTGTACTAAGTGTCAGGAATTCGGACACACGAAAACCTACTGCAAGCTACCATCCGTATGCGTTGTTTGCGGTGATGCGCACCGGACTTTGAAATGCACTTCTTCCAAAACAGACCCCAAGGTAAAAAAATGCAGCAACTGTGGTGAAAACCATACAGGGGCTGCAAAGTCTTTCAACATGTAAAAAATAATTCGAAGGTCGTACGCAAACCTGATTATGAGCAATATAGGTCATCCCAATTCCCTCGGCTTCATGCTGGTTCTGTTGCTAGTACACAAGCTACACAGCCACACACTAAGCCAAAATTTTCATATGCCCAAACATTGAGAAATGATTTACCTAATTCGAATGTCAAAAGTTCTAATGCGCATAAACATTCATATGCCCACGTCTTAAAAGAGGGTGCTCAGACACCCCTCACTACCAATTCGAGCTCAATCGATAATTTAATACAAACAATGAATAATTTCATGACAACTATGCAGGGTATGTTTCAGGAAATGATTCGAACCCAAAACATGCTTCTGCAAGTTCTGCGGAGCAAAAAATGAACCAGTTAAAAATATGCTTCTGGAACGCTAACGGGCTATCCCAACATGAATATGAAGTAGAACACTTCCTGCTAGCACATGATATAGACATACTATTAGTCTCTGAAACACACTTCACTATAAAAAACTGCTTTAGAATTGATGGGTTTTTTATATATGACACAAAACACCCAAGCGAAAGGGCATGTGGTGGGACTGCCATTAGAGCCGAAAAAACGTAAGACATTTTCCATTGCCGAAATTCAGGGAAGACTTTTGCAAGCCACGACTATGAATCTTACTTATTTTAAGATTGTAGTCTCATCAGTGTATTGCCCGCCTAGGCATAAAATCGAACACCATGAATTTGCCAGGTTCTTTGCTACGCTAGGACAATAATTTATTGGCGCTGGTGATTACAATGCAAAGCACACATATTGGGGATCCAGACTCCTTAGCCCTAGAGGTAGGCAGTTGTATTATACAGTTCAAGCAAACAATCTTGACGTCGTATCTGCCGGTAAACCCACCTATTGGCCCACAGACTTTAATAAGTTGCCAGACCTTATTGATTTTGCTATAGTAAAAAACATCAAACGCGATCACCTCTTAGTTAATTCCTCCTATGACCTATCTTCTGATCATTCACCTACAATTCTTATTTTACAAGACAGTTTTGTCACTGCACCTAAAACCCTTAGTTTCTACCCGAACAGAAACACGAATTGGTTAAAATATAAAATGTATGTGAGCTCTCACTTACCATTGAACATCCCACTGAGAAATCCAGCTGATATTCAAGCAGCTGTAGACCATTTTACAGACGTCGTGACTGCCGCAGCCATATCTGCAACGCCAACAAAGCCATCAGCTAAAATAATAACGTGCCAGGCAACAGCAGATATTCAGATGCTCGTCATTGAGAAAAGAAGACTACGAAGACAATGGCAAAATTGTCGTTCACCACACATAAAAATTCAAATGAACTTATGCCAAAAAAACTTACGGAGTAAATTGAGACAGAAACACGAATTCGCTATCGACAACTTTTTAAAAAACTTGGATCCAATGAAAAACACGGATTATAGTCTGTGGAAAGCTGTAAAGCACTTACAATGTCCTATTGCTTACGAATCCCCACTAAGACTTGAAGACCGTACTTGGGCTAAAAACTCAAGTGAAAAGGAAAATGCGTTCGCAAAGCACTTAGAGAAGGTTTTCGCACCACACGATATAAGTAATTCCACTATTCCAATTATTAGCGACATCGTGAATGATCCTATGAAATTTCGGTTGTCTTCTTTAAAATCGACAAATAAAAATACGGATATGAAGAAATCACCTGGACCTGATCGTATAACAGGATCAATGATAAGAAACTTACCTAATTCAGCTGTAAGAATTTTACTTTACATATTTAATGCCATGTTGCGCGTCGGCTTCTTCTCATGCTCTTGGAAGATGTCTGAAATTGTTATGATCCCGAAACCTGGAAAGGACTCAAGCCAGATTACATCCTACAGGCCAATTAGCCTACTGTCAGTTTTGCCAAAGATATTTGAAAAATTATCCGTGTCGAGTGTAACTCCTTTTCTAAATGAACAAAACGTTATCCCAGATCATCAATTTGATTTTCGAGCAAGGCATAGTACGATTGAACAAGTCCATAGAATCGAAAGAAAGAAAGAAAGCAATACTGTTCAGCTTTATTTATAGACATTTCCCAAGCATTTGATAAAGTCTGCCATGATGGGCTACTTACTAAAATAGTTCGGGCTCTACCTGAAAACACCCACAAGCTTATAAAAAGCTATTTGTCCGATAGAACTTTTAAAGTAAGGTCAAAGGACCAGCTTTCAAGATGTGGGAAAATCAGTGCAGGAGTACCTCAAGGTAGTGTGCTAGGGCCGCTATTATATATCATCTATACAGCGGATATGCCGACAAGCCCACATACATATACATCAACCTTTGCAGACGACACTGCAATTATAAGTGTCAGTAATGATCCAAAGGATGCATCTGAAAAGCTGCAGTCCCATATTCATAAGCTAGAAGACTGGCTAAAACAGTGGAGAATAAAGGTAAATCCATCAAAATGTGCTCATGTAACGTTTTCCCTTAGAAGGCAAAATTGTCCACCAATCACAATAACTAATACCACGGTTCCCGCGGAAACGCACGTCCAATATTTAGGTATCCACCTAGATCGGCGCCTAACTTGGACCCGTCACATTGAGGTAAAAATAACGTCCATAAAGCTTCGAACAAATCAACTGCATTGGCTAATAAGTCCTAACTCAACTTTGGCTTTGGAATATAAAGTCCTATTATACAAATCCGTTATAAAGCCAATATGGTCATATGGTAACCAGCTGTGGGGTACTGCCTGTGCATCAAACATCCAGAAGTTACAGAGAAGACAGTCCTGGTACATAAGAAATGAAAACATACATAGGGATCTCAAAGTTCCCACTATCCACGAAGAAGTTAAAACATACACGTCCAAATACGTGAAAAAACTAGTCGCACATCCCAACACTCTAGCACGCAATTTATTGCAATTTGACGGCCACCAGAGACTAAAAAGAACTGACACATTGAGCCTGGCGAGGCGGCTCGCTCTACAGAATAGAAGATAGATTTTTAAGATTTGAAAACAAAAAATTAGTTATTACGTTGGTACTAACTAGTAAATAATAATTTAGAAATAAGATTTGAATACTTATTGTGAATTTCTTTTAATAGAAAGATTCAATAAAATAAAATACTGTATAAAAAAAAAAAAAAAATTTTACGACATGGATCTGGAAATTGAAAAACGACAAACCTAAACACAATGGCAAATTGTTCATTTTCTCTTACATGAATATTACTTGCAATAGTCGGACATTCTAATGCGTATTTTACGTCCATATTTGGAAAAATAAAAATTTGTATGTTAATAGTTGACCAGATATAAGACAAATTAATTAATTGCTATCAAACATATAGTTTAAAATTGATATTTTTAATACGATTTTCTGTTCATTGATATTTTTATTTTCTTTTAACATTTGTGTTTACTTTTGGCTTTACATAAAATTAAATATACAAAGTCATTTTTATTTCTATTTCCACAGTGAGATTAAAGTATTAATTATGCTTCTCTCTATGTTGACTTGAGATAGAGATTATATTGAAAATTGTAATGATATTTAATTCCGAATTTTAGTTATAAAAGCAAATAGACTAATTTAACAAAATTGTTGAACCATCTAATTGCCGCACTTTCACACTCTATTAAGCAGACCTTGTAAATAAATGAAAATACAAACACAAATTAAATACCAAGCAAAATATCATTGACAAATCGCTTTATATATAGTCTAATTACACGCTTGAATAGCAAAAATATTTGACTGAAGAAAGCTCGCTAGAAAATATGTGGACGAAATTGCTGCAGTGAACTACCCAAGATGTGAAACGAATAACGGGGTATTTGCATTTTACTTGAGATCAAAACTTCTGTAGCACTTGCAACTAACATTCCTACATACCTACACTTTGTTTTTGTTTTATCATTTATTTTATTTAATTTGTTCTAAACTAGTCCTACGTAACCAGTAAAAATAGTCCAGCAGTACATTTGGCATATTGTAAAAAAATATTAAGTGATATCTAAGTGAATTTACCTGCAAATTTATCTCGATATTCCCTCACAAAACTACTAAAGGCACAGCAGCAGTTTTTGCTGCGCAAGAATTTTCAGATTTTATCCTCTTTAATTTCTTTTAACCTCCTACAACCTCCAATAAAGTTTTCGGAAGTGCTAAAATAAATAACTATTAGTTTTCTATCATAACGATTTTTAAAATTAATAATAATAAATGGTTTAGCAGCTCTAAAGTCGTGAGTTATATTAATTGTCAGAACAGTGCTGCATCGTTTAGCTAACACTGACACAGCGAACAGATTTCGTTCCCCAGCTACACTTCCTATCTGTGGTCATGCTCCTCCAGTGTATTCTGCAATTGTCGCTTTTTATCGCTCGTACCTCACTACTAACCCCTTTCGTAGTACTAAATAATTAATAATTTGTGTCGCCACATTTTTTCTTTTTTATTTACTTGCAAAGTCTTCATGTTAAATATCGTCGCCGATTATTTTCCAGGAGACTTATTACCTCTATTTTTATGCTAGTTAATACTTAAAACAAGCAAAATTAAATAAAATATATGGAATAAAAATATTATTATTTGACGTCACCTTGTTAAATTATGTAGTCCTTTTTTTCATTTATCAAATTGGATGTTAAAATGTCGGTTTCTTATTTCCCTTTCGTTTTCCTAGCCACCCCAGTACTCACGTGCAGCCCGCTGGACATTTTTCAAAAATTTAGCATCTGTTTAAAAAATAAATTTTCATTGTATGACCTTTTGTATAGGTAGCTTGACAACTATTTTATTTGAAAAAAATACCACAATGTTTTTAATTTGGCAACACTATGAAAAATATCATAATTTTTTTGATCAGCTGAGTTGAAAAACTGGTTTTGTAAGGTGGTTGATTTTGAATTTGTGCTATTGTTATTTCAAGTAGTAAAAAGTATATGTTGATATTTTATATCATTGAAAACTTTGTAAAATATAAGGTAATGATCAAATATGATTCATAAATTTGATTTAATAGTGTTATTATAGCTTTTTTGTCCGTTGTCAAGCCCGCTGCACACTTGGAATTTATTTAAAGAAAAATGCCTCGGAGACTCACAGAAGAACAGATGTTGGAATTGCTTTTAGAAAGTGATATTGATGAATTGTCAGATGAAGGTAACAATGCAGAGGAAGAAATATCTGCAGAAAGCGATAGTGAGGAATCGGAAGATGAACTTATACAATCTGAAGAACCCGAATCGCCTGCGTTACTCTCACTAACGAACACCAGACCTTTGAAGTGGTTCTGTAAACCTGAAGGTATTTCTGCTCAACTTTCTGAAGAGCCAACTTGGGAAGTAGATAATAGACAATTGTGGTCACCATTCACTTACTTCTCTGAATACTTTGACGATAAGGTTTGGGTTTTGGTCTCAGAGCAGAGTAACAGGTATGCTCTTCAAAAAGGTATATCCTTGAACTCAACATTGAGCGAATACAAAGGACTTGTTGGTGCACACATCATTGCGGGTTGTATGAAACTACCTCAAATAAGAATGTATTATCGACCACAAATAAGAGTTCCGGCGATAACACAAATTCCGAGAGATCGGTTATTCAAATTACGAAATAATATACACTTCGTTGATAATATGGCAGTTACTGAAAAAGATAAAGAAAACAAGCTTTGGAAAGTTCAACCTATTATTGACGTTATTCTTAACAGATGTAAATTAATTCCAAAGCCCAAAAAAATGTAGCATTGACGAGCAAATGATACCTTTTTCGGGAACAACCAGCCTCAAGCAATATGTTAAAGGAAAGCCTAATCCAGTTGGATTGAAAAATTTTGTTCTTGCGTCTCCTGATGGATTAGTATTAGATTTTTTTATATACCAAGGCGCCAAAACATGGCCTGATGGAAAAATAAATAAACAATTGGGAATTGGAGGCTCTGTTGTTGATAAACTTGCAACCGACTTGAGCAAGGGTAGCGAAATTTTCATTGATCGATATTTTACTTCTGTTAACTTGCTACAACATCTTTTGGAAAAAGGCATATTTGCTAC
This sequence comes from Phania funesta, assembly GCA_963932375.1. Lineage (NCBI taxonomy): Eukaryota > Metazoa > Arthropoda > Insecta > Diptera > Tachinidae > Phania > Phania funesta. The sequence continues at coordinate 35,838,051 of OZ010655.1, forward strand.
AGGAATAATTCAATTAAATAGAATGCCGAAGGACCTCGTTGCAAAGCTTTCCACAGACAAGGCCATGCTTTGCAAGGGCAGAGGAACTTTCGAACAGTTTGTGAGAGAAGATGAGAAAATTTCTGTCATTAAATGGATGGATAGCCGATCTGTCGTAATGGCTACGACATCAGTTGGAGCGCGTTCAATTCAAACTGTTCGCCGATGGGATAAGAGGATCAAAAATTACATAAATATTGATTGCCCAAATGCCATCTCACGATATAACAAATGTATGGGAGTAGTAGACTTAGCAGACAGACACATTTCGTATTACCGCATCGCTATTAGAACCAAAAAGTGGCCTTCTAAAGTATTCTGGCACTTAATAGATCTTGCTCTATGCAACTCTTGGGTGATGTACAAAAAAGATAAATACGCTAGCGGTGAAAATCGTAAAAATATAATGAATTTGTTAGAATTTAAGTTTTATGTTGCTGATTGCCTGATCGCGGATGCAAATAAAGACATTGAAATAGAAGAACCCTCTGAAGATGAAGTGGAACCAGGGCAAAAAAAATCGAAAACTGTGCCTCTTCCACCGAGGGAAGTTCGAAAAACTAATAATAAACATTTACCTGTTTGCGCTGTAAGTAATAAAAATAAATTTATGCGCTGCCGTAAGGAAGGATGCAGCCAAAAAACCCGATTCAAATGTATTGCTTGTGGAGTTTTTCTGTGCATTACTAATGAGCGTCAATGTTTTATGGAGTTCCACACATAATTTATAATTTTTTTTTTAATAATTTTAATAAGAGATACACGATTTATTTTTAAATTAATATTAATAAAAAATGAATTACATCACTTGCTCTTAATCTTAATCCAAGTGTCCAGTCCGCTGCACCATATATAACTCAAGTCTCTCTCGTCCTTAAATTCAAATAAAATTTTTTTTTCACTTAATTTGATGATATAAGTCTAATAAAACGGGTTTTCCGATAATTTACTTTTTATTTTCGTCTCGGGACTGAGGAGGCTAGACTTGAAGGAGCTCCCTAAAACCTAACACTCTGGGTTATAATAGAAATTTGTACAAATAGACAGACTACAAAGACCAGGCAAAACGTCAAATATAACTTTACAACAAAATTAAAAAAAGTTTTGGAAAAAACATCATGTCTTTCCCCAACGGAAATTTGAAAACTCCCTGTCCTTACTTTTTGCTCATTATCGCGCGCTTAAACTTTTCTTCTTATAGTTTTCGTGAATATTATTGATTTACTTATAAATCAGTGGCTATCTTTTATTCATCCTTCACGATTTTCACTTTCCTTTTTTTTATTTCTAAATTTGGCAAATTATACAATTTCCTCTTTACAATTTTGTCTTTATGCAGTATTTGGTAGTCTTTTAGGTCCACCCAAAGTATATACATATATACAATCAGTAGCCTGCTCAGCACCCTTGAAGTGCTGCTCCAAACTGTTTTAAATTAGGAATTTATGACCGAATCCAAGACTCAACTCATTTAAATTCTCACGATTTCCTATTTTCATCTCCATAGGAGAAATTCCTTTTTGTTCTTTGCCTTATCAGAACACAATACCTTCTTATACCTTAAAAAATGTTTAGAATATCTTGAAGATACACTCAAGTTTTTTAACCACCTTTTTTTAATGTTTTATTTATAATCATTTCTAGTTCTTATATTGTTTATGACACCACTTGTTTGGTCGCTTGGCTTAGTCGAGTTATAAGAAAAACCTGCTTTTACTATAACAGCATAAATAGAACCTAAAAACTGCAATTTATTAATTTTATATTGTTAATCAAATTTAGAAATATTTAATTAATTTTGTTTTTAAACTTAAACCAACAGTTGAACAGTGGATTACATTTTTAACTTTAAACTAATAAAATTCAATATATAAAACACAAGACTTGTGTACTTGCGGCAAATTAAGTATACATTGTTGTATCAAAATATAATTGCACACGTGTGTTAATTTTTAGGCCGTAAGGCAGGGTATTAAACGCGCCGTAACACAATTAATTTTAAAGTTTTTAACCAGAAGGATAATCTGATCTGCTAAAATTACCGCCTCCTTATTTCACACATCGCATAAACTTTTTCTTCGGAAAAAAATATGTTTGAGTGGTCCAAAATCCGTCTCCGAAAGTTAAAAAAATATTCATCCTTCTTCAATTCCAAATACTGTAATACTGTGTCTTTTTTATTGCTTGTGATTTTACAATCGTTAATAATTTTCCAAAAAAAATAACCAACAACGGCCTGAAAAAATTTTATTTATAGAATTTTACACCTCTATTACTCATGTATTAATTCAAGTCTATCTGGCAGTCTTGTAAATAACATGACATGCATAAGTACATACGTATTTAATAAACAGACCACAAGACAATTTTCTAATTGGAACGTTGTGTTTGTACAAGGGATAATCTATTCAACTTTTTACATCTCTATATCTTTTTATTAGGGCAAGTAAAATGTCTTTATAAGCTAGTAATCCCGTTGTATTGTTTAATCGATTGTGTTATTCTATAGTCGTGAGAATGTGTTATTGGTAATTTGCTCTGAAAAATAATACAGCTTCAATTGATATGTGCTTCAATTTCATGCTATCAATCTGATACGAGTCTTTATTTTTTTTTAATAATAAGAAGACGTTTTGCTGCATGAAAGTGCAAGTGATGAGATATGTATTGGGTCCTCACAAGTAAATAAACGAAAAACGTATTTCAATATGTACACGGTAAAACAATATTAAATTATTATTAATGTATGGGGGAATATCGAAGCAGACCACTTACTTTCTGGGTCCCTTTTCGACCCCCATTTCGCTCCTCAAATTGATTACAGCGAACCGATCCGTAATCACAATCACCTTACTTTCATTTGAGTCTCGTGCTAGCCCTAGCCTTTACTCTTGACTAAAGTGATTTCAGACTGTCGACTGGTAACTGTCGACGCTCTTCCTCATCACGAAGTCTTTAGCAATTGCTAGCATTTGTCTAAGGCTTAGTTCCCCATGGTATTCACATCTAACAAGTGTCTGCCCGTGGTCTTAAGCCTTATGCTAGCCAGTGCTACTAGCAACCCTGGGTTCTGGTCCACAGAAATCCACATCAGATCCCCTTTTTGCTAGTTCGTCTGCTGCTTCATTCCCAGCTGTGCCTATGTGTCCATTAATCCACATCAACGTTACCTCATTCAACGAGGTACATCTGTTTAGTTTCAGAACACATTCCAGCACCAGTTTGGAATATACGTTCATTTGCCTCATGCGTTTTATAACTGACTGATTGTCAAGTGCAATGAGAACCCTTTTCCCATGCACTCGGCTTTCAAGCAAGTGATCCAACCCATGCAGCAACCCAAGCAGTTCTGCCTGGTAAACTGATACGTACCTTCCCAAACACAGACTACAGGACAAGTTCAGCTCAACTGAGAATATACCTGCTCCTGCCCTACCACTCATAAGAGAACATCAGTAAAAATGCTGATGTCGTTCTCCATACATTCATTGTGTATAATGCCTTCCGCAATGAGTGTCCGATGCAGCCTCTCGACTAACTTTCTTCTACTCATGCGTTCCATTGGCATCTGAGAAACCCTAACCTCTTTCCCAACGAGGTCCAGGATACTCTTATGCCCGATGTTCGGCCGAAAGCTATGCCAAACCGCATCGCTCCTCATTCGCAAAGCTGACAATGCGGCCGTTGACCTAATGAATAAGTCCAATGGCAGCAATCCCAACATTGCCTCTATTGCCTGTGTTGGCGCCGTGCGCATTGCACCACTTATACCCATGCAGGCAACCCTCTGAATCCCACCCAACTTCCGCTTAGTTGTGCCCTGAGAGGCCTTCGGCCAGCACACCACGGATGCGTAAGTTATAATGGGTCACACCATCATTGTGTAAATCCAGAATGCAGCCTTTGGCGATATTCCCCACCTACAGCCACACACACGTTTACATTGATGCATAATCCTTTTGGCTTTCCGGACCTTTGTTTCGATGTGTTCATTCCAGTTAAGTTCCTTATCCAGGGTAACGCCCAGATAATTCACCTTCCTGGACACATTTATTTCCGATCCAAAAAGCTTTAAGGCTTCAACCTCTACACCCTTCCTCTTACGAGTGAAAAGCATAGCGTCGGATTTACTGGCATTCATGGTTAGACCGTGGTCACTGCACCATGTCTCAGTCACCATGAGAGCCTGTCTCATGCAACCTTGAATGGCCCCGATGAACTTACCACCAACCATTAGTGCCAGGTCGTACAATATTAAATTGCTAATATTTATATAATTTTCTGTAGTTTCAATTCCATTAAGTATATTTAAATATAAGATAGCTTTATTAAAGTGTTTAATTAAAAATGCATTGTAAAAAGACAAGCAACTATTAATTGTTTCGAATTTTCTGGTACATATTAAGTACAGAAAGATTACAAGTCTAAAGTAGAAAGGAATACCTTGCAATATATGTGCATAATTGCTTTGTCTTCTTAAACAAATTCTATCACAGAATATATGCAAATTCTCAGTCCAAAAAATGCTTTTCGTTAATGTTTTCTGCTAGAATTCAAGTTAGTCTACGATCTGATATATTTAAAAAGTTTGTTTATATAACCAAAGTTCATCTTTAAGGCTTTCATGTATAAAGTGTTCAAACTCCATTTTGAAGTGAATAATGTACATAGTATATTAGTTAAGAAATGCTTAAATAAAGATGGTAATTTATATATAATATTGATATGCATGCATATTTTTGTCCTATGTATGAACTAAATGAACATTATACACACATTTTGTTTGTCTATTTAATATGCATACTTTCATTTATGCATATCTTAATCCAAAATTAAAGGCTTTTTGGATTATTTTGTAGACAATATACTAAAAGATTTATAGCATATATGAAGCATATAAAAATATCAAAAAAAAAAAAAAAATATTGAAATTTTATGCAAATATTTTCTATTATTAAAAAAAGAAAAACAAGATTTAAATTAAAGCCACAAACTGAAGTGTTTATACGTATAGTATGCATGTCAGAATTATTTATATTTGTAAATAAAATTTCTTTGCTGTTTAATCAAAATACTAAACATGAATTTAAACCATTCTTAAGTCAAACATGTTTTCTTGTCCTCAAGTGCTTTTGACCAAATAAATTTGGTAAGTTTGTATTAAAACATTCTTATTTATTTTGATACAAATGTTAGAGTTTTGAGATGAAGATATGTTTCATGGGCCTTTAAAATCTTAGCTTAGCTAACACTGAAGCATTTATTTAATATTATGGGCCACATATAGAATAAAATTATATTAAATGATATAATAATACTTTCCCCTTGGAGAAACTTGAATATTTGCTTAAAACAAAAGTAAGGGCTAAATAGTGATTACGCTTTCTTCATAACATATTTGTCCTTTCTAACAGTAACTTTAGCCACGCTTGTTTTTATAATCGTCTGCCAGTCGAAAATCAATACAAAAAAAGGTATTAGTACATAAATCACTTGGAATAATCTAAATCACGCCGATCACACTTAATTACTCATTTAATGCCACAGACCAATCCGTGGACAAATAGATATGTTTGCGCAAAAATATAACATGAATTGGCATACATTTGTTCATCAGCTACTGTAATTTCTTCATTATCAAATGGCCAACTATGAGAGGTGAAACACAGACCGATTGCTAACGACCCGTAACAATTTAAAAACAAATAAATTAAAAGAAATTGGAAATAAAAAGGCCAGAAAGACGGACAGGATATTAATAGTATTTCTGCAAATAATTAGCAAGCAAAGACATGTTAGTACATTGATATAATTTAGTGCTAAACTTTTACCAATTTTTAATAGATTATTGTGTTTGCTAAATAAAATAAACCAATTTAGTATTATTAAAATGTAAGCGGTACAAGAAAACTATGTCAAAATATAAGTTATTATATAACTTATGCTAGATTATGGTTTAGATTTAATATTATGAGGGGAAAAATATATGGATCCCTAAAATTTTACAGTTAAGTGGGTCATAAAATTAGCGATTCAATAGCTCGAGTTAGATTAGGTTTATTAATAATCTACTTATTAAGAATTAGACGTTACTTATTGCTGTCACCTATTTTAAAATTTTAGTGCAGCGAAAAAGTAATAATACTAATAATAATAATTCATACGCTTTCAAATTGGTTTTTAAAAATTTTTGGTGAAATTAAAATTTTGTTTTGAAAATTCTAAATTTGGTATATTGTGTGTGGTATGTTTCGAATTATTTTATTAGATTCTAGTTTTTCGATTTTGTGCTGAATTTTCGAAGTTTTTGGTAAATGTTGCCAAATTTTAAATTATTCGCAAATATTTGATGCAATTTCGGTTTTCTCTAAACTATGCTTTTTTGAAAATTATTATTGTTTTCTTAATTTAAACATTTTGAGACTATAGCTTGCTTCTATAAAGACTATTTAAATAATAGTAAATGCCAAAATTATGTTGAAATTTTTCATATTTATTATTTTAAAATTGATTGGTGATTTTTTTGTGAATCCCCGATTTGTGGTGAAATTAGAGATTTTTTATATAATTTTGTAAGATATATTGTATTTTAAAGTTTTTATAAGATTTTGCTTTTTTCTTTAATTTTCGAATTTGAAAAAATCGTGAATTTGAAAAATTTCGGCTAAGTTCAAGTTTTTTTGGGAATACTGTTTTTTTATTAAATGTTGATTATTTAAGAATTAAACTTTTTATTTCAGTTCTTCAGATTATGGAATATTTCCGGTGAATTTTAAATTTTGGCAATTTTGCAATATCAGTTTTTATATTATCGATTTTTTGGAAAGTTTTATCGGTTTTATAATTTCTAGACTATAATTTGGATTCGTGGTCTATTTTCGAATTTTGTTAAATTTCCAAATTATGGGGAAATTTATTTTTGTTTTCAAATTAATTTGGATTTTTTGAAAAATTTATAATTTTTGTTTCACCATTAGTGATGAAACTTGATTTTTTTGTTTGATAAATTTGTTTAACATAGATTTTGTTAAAACTTTGTAAATACTAATTTTTGTGATTTTTCGGCTTTTTACTGAAATTACAAAATGTATGAAATTAAAATTTTTGTGTTTATATTTTAACTAGCTTCGCAGGGTATAAAATATATAGCCTATGTCCTTCACTGAAAAAATTATTAAAATCGTTCCAATAGTTTTGATTTATTCATCACTGCCCGTGGCCCGCACGCGTTAAATTTAGAGTAAAACAATTCTTCTTTCCCTAAACCATGAAGATTTTCTGCTATCTTTAGAATACAATACTTAGTAACTCAAAAATAACAGTATTTCTCCACTATTGAATAGATGTTATTATACATATAAACCTTCCTCTTCAATCACTTTATCTATTAAAAAAAACCCCATCAAAATCCGTTGCGTAGTTTTGAAGGTTTAAGCATACATAGGGATATAGGGACAGAGAAAGCGACTTTATTTTATACTATGTAGTGATATTTTTTTAATGTGTTTTTTCCGTATTTTTTGGTAAAATTTTGGTTTTTTAGTAACAATTGTTTTTTTAGCAATTACATTTTTTTATTCCAGTGTTTTGAATTTATATTAAATTTTAAAATATATGTTGAACATAAAGTTTTGGCAAAATTTAGGATTTTTTTGTGCAGTTTGGGTTTGTTATAAATTTAGATTTATTTTGCAGAAATTCATACTAATGTAATGTGAGAGTATTTTATCATGCATATTTTGGTATATTTATATTCCTACTGGTTATATTAGACATGCCCATAGAAAAAAGTGCTAGGAAAAAAGTGAGAACACCTTATTTTTTATTTCGTTAACCTGATTAGGAATGTCGAAGTTTTTGCAAAGGAATGTAACTGTCACTATTCAGTAATTAAAAGTAATGAGTATAATTTAAAAATAACAAGTAATTGTAACTAGAATTCTAACATTTAATTTTTTATGAATAGTTTGCCACTACTTGTATGACACATCTCTTCCCTTTTCTGAAGTTGATTAATGAAAATTATATTAGGGCTTTGTTCTTATGTCGTATGCAAAAACACATCGTACGCATTTTTTTATTGCGAGCCTGTTACCGAGACGGTGATTCTATAGATATCGCACAGCGTATACACCGTGCGAAATGTCAATCTCGTAATTCACCTGCTCTCGATAGTATCAGAAAATAAAGTCGGTTGTTCGCCAGCATTCGTCTTTGCGGCTAATTTTAAAGAACAACTTAAAGCCCATAAAATTAAAAATGAAGAAGATGAAATTCGCTAAACGCATTATTACCCAACAATGTGATTCCACGTAGAAGTACTATTAACTAGCCTTATAGGATTCCCGATGCCAGTCCTGTTACCTATTTGCTGTCTGGATACGTGCAAGGCAATATATATATATATAAAAACCAGCAGACGAATCGAAAGCAATTGAAGTATTATTTCTTATAAATATTATTTCTTAGCATGTAAATAAAAATATTAACATGTTTATTTATTTTTATTTTTTTATATTATTCTACTTTTAAATCCTCCGATTAAAGGCCATATGAAGGGGCACAATCGAAGAAAAAGTCTTTGTTTTTGGTCTTTTTAATTTATATTTAAATATTTCTATTTTCAGCTGTGCAGAACTATTACAAATTAACAATACTCTTATATACAAAAAATTGGTTTCAAGTGTTTATGCTATATAAGGATGGAGAAACACTAAATAATTTTGTAAACCAATACAAACAAACTATAACAATTGTTTAATGTAGTTGATTTTGTTAATGCATGTTCTATCATGGCACAAAAAAAGAAGTATAAAAAAAACGGCATTAGTTATGAGCAAGGAAAATAAAACAACAACGAAAACAGTGGAAACATCAAGAACCAATGCGTATTTCTTGGTATTAAAATGCATTTATTCCACTTCTCTGTTTGATTTTTAGCGAATGAAAATATTGACATTTTTCTATTAATTCGACTCACGATCTTTTGGAAGGAAAATTAAAACAAGAAGCACTAAAAATAAAATAAAATTAAGGATAAAATTTCAATTCATTTCGAAGGAGGTCATGTATGTATGTTTTTTGCTATAGAAATGTATGCAGTTTTGATATATTGTAATTTGATATGTAGCTTTTGTTAAGTATAGCAATGAATATTCATAAATATATTATTAACTGCATTCAGTGTTGTTAACCGTTAATACTACTAGTGGGATGACTGTCGAGTCATGTATAATTTTAATTTAAAATATTAAGATAGTAACCTAAAAATTCAAAATGCACTTATATTACATTACATAGTTCATCAGTGACCGTGTTTGAGTACAGACGTACGTCATATCAAACGTATAACAAATATATTTTTTTAAGAATTCAATGAGTATAAACTTCATTGAGTGACTTTTTTTTTATATTAAAAATTGAACAAGTGCAGAGACACAGTTACCAGTTAGTAACAACAACAAAATAAATAACAAAAAATAAAAAGCAATATAATATATTGTGTGCAAAATAAACAATAACAAATAGTGCATGGTTAAACCGGTTTGAACAATTATAGTGAGTGTATGAGCGCACCAAATATTAATGAAAAAAATATAAAAGGTAATAACTACAATGCTTATTGCTCTTTTACTTACACAAATGCTAATAATGCAATAAACAATATAAACAATAAGAAAAAGATGACAGTGCTTTTTTAACCGCCAGGCCAATTGACCGAACGCGTTCATTATCAGCAAATATAAATTTACCTGCTACAGAAACAACGAATTCAACAAATAAAACTAAAGAACAAACAATAACAAAAAATAGTACAAGAAAAAGAACCAGGTACAGTGTCTAAACGCGTGCAAACTGGTATGGATCGGTACATAACCATAACGAAGAGGAAGGCGAGTCCTAAGTCTTCACAACAAGAGCGAACCGCCAAGCAATATAAAGGTTCTCATCAAGTAGCTGCAACATCGGTAAGTGAAAATAGATTTTCTGTACTTGCTACCCAGGATAATGAAAATGCCGAACCCACTGTAAGGGAACAAAAACCCCCACCAATCTACTTGCGAGAACAAATATCGAATGCCATTGTAAATATGCTGTCCCAACTCGTAGGTAAAGGAAATTTCTATGTGGCTTCTGTACGAAGAGGACAGATACATGAAACGAAGATCCAAGCCCACACTGAGAAGAATTATCGCTTAATCGCAAGTCGTCTCGATGCAGATAATAAGATCTATTATACGTATCAACTAAAAAGTGTTAAAGGTTTGATCGTCATCGTAAAGGGCATTGACAGTTCTGTTCCCACTGAGGAGATAAAAAGTGCCACAGAGGTGGAAGGTTATGCCGTAAGGTCAGTGCACAATATTCTAAATAAGAATAAAGTTCACCAACCTATGCATCGTGTTGTAATCGTGTTTAACGCATCGCAGCTTAAATCAAAAAACTCGGTTCATCCTATATATAATTTGCGCTACCTTTTAAACAGAAAAATAACGGTGGAAGAGCATCTAAAACGTAACGGTCCCCGTCAGTGTACCAACTGCCAGGAATTCGGACACACGAAAACCTACTGCAAGCTACCATCTGTATGCGTTGTTTGAGGTGATGCGCAGCGGACTTTGGAATGCACTTCTTTCAAAACAGACCCCAAGGTCAAAAAATGCAGCAACTGTGGTGAAAACCATACAGCAAATTACAGGGGCTGCAAAGTATTTCAATATGTAAAAAATAATGCGAAAGTCGTACGTAAACCTGAATATGAGCAATATAAAGCTTTCCAATTTCCTCGGCTTCATGCTGGTTCTATTGCTAGTACACAAGGTACACAGCTACACACTAAGCCAAACTTTTCATGTGCCCAAACATTGAGAAATGATTTACCTAATACGTATGCCAAAAGTCCTAATGCGCATAAACATTAATATACCCACGTCTTAAAAGAGGGTGCTCAGACACCCCTCACCAACAATTCGAGCTCGATCGAGAACTTAATACAGACAATGAATAATTTCATAACAACTATGCAGGGTATGTTTCAGGAAATGATGCGAACCCAGAACATGCTTCTGCAAGTTTTGCTTGGCAAAAATTGAACCAGTTAAAAATATGCTTCTGCAACGCTAACGGGCTCTCCCGACATAAATATGAAGTAGAACACTTCCTGCTTGCACATGATATAGACATACTATTAGTCTCTGAAACACACTTCACTATAAAAAACTGCTTTAGAATTGATGGGTATTTTATATATGACACCAAACACCCAAGCGAAAGGGCATGTGATGGGACTGCCATTATAGTCCAAAAAAACGTAAGGCATTTTTCATTGCCTGAATTCAGGTAGGACTTTCTGCAAACCACGACCATAAATCTTACAGATTTTAAAATTGTAGTCTCATCAGTGTATTGCGTGCCTAGGCATAAAATCGAACACCATGAATTTGCCAAGTTCTTTGCTACGCTAGGGCAAAAATTTATTGCCGCTGGTGATTACAATGCAAAGCACACATATTGGGGATCCAAACTCCTTAGTCCTAGAGGTAGGCAGTTGTATTATACAGTTGCAACAAACAAGCTTGACGTCGTATCTGCTGGTAAACCCACCTGTTGTCCCACAGACTTTAATAAGTTGCCAGACCTTATTGATTTTGCTGTAGTAAAAAACATCAAACGCGATCAACACTTAGTTAATTCATGATATGACCTATCTTCTGATCATTCACCTACAATTGTTATTTTACACGACATTCTTGTCACTGAATCTAAAACCCTTAGTTTCTACCCGAACAGAAACACGAATTGGTTAAAATATAAAATGTATGTATGTGAGCTCTCACTTATTTTTGAACATCCCACTGAGAAATCCAGCTGATATTCAAGCAGCTGTAGATCATTTTACACACAGGCAGTCACGAACTGCCGCAGCCACAGCTGCAACGCCAACAAAGCCATCAGCTAAAATAATATCGTACCAGGCAACACAGATATTCAGATGCTCTTCGTTGAGAAAAGAAGGCTAAGAAGACAATGGCAAAATATTCGTTCTCCACACATAAAAATGCAAATGAACTTATGCCAAAAAAAAACTTACGCAGTAAATTAAGACAGTAACACGAATTCGCTATCGGCAACTTTTTAAAAAACTTCGATACAATGAAAAACACGGATTATAGTCTGTGGAAAGCTGTAAAGCACTTACAATGTCCTATTGCTTACGAATTCCCACTACATCTTAAAGACCGTACTTGGGCTAAAAACTCAAGTGAAAAGGCAAATGCCATGTTGCGCGTCGCCTTCTTCCCATGCTCTTGGAAGATGTCTGAAATTGTTATGATCCCAAAACCAGGAAAGGACTCAAGCCAGATTACATCCTACAGGCCTATTAGAATACTGTCAGTTTTGTCAAAGATATTTGAAAAATTATTCGTCTCGAGTGTAACTCCTTTTCTAAATGAACAAAACGTTATCCCAGATCATCAGTTTGGTTTTCGAACAAGGCATAGTACGATTGAACAGGTCCATAGAATCGTTATCATTATTAGATCGGCTTTTGAAAGAAAGCAATACTGTTCAGCTTTATTTATAGACATTTCCCAAGCATTTGATAAAGTCTGCCATGATGGGCTACTTACTAAAATAGCTCGGGTTCTACTTGAAAATACCCACAAGCTTATAAAAAGCTCTTTGTCCGATAGAACTTTTAAAGATCAAAGGACCAGCTTTCAAGATGTGGGAAAATCAGTGCAGGAGTACCTCAAGGTAGTGTGCTAGGGCCGCTATTATATATCATCTATACAGCGGATAAGCCGACAAGCCCACATACATATACATCAACCTTTGCAGACGACACTGCAATTATAAGTGTCAGTAATGATGCAAAGGATGCATCTGAAAAGCTTCAGTCCCATATTCATAAGCTAGAAGACTGGCTAAAACAGTGGAGAATAAAGGTAAATCCATCAAAATGTGCTCATGTAATGTTTTCCCTTAGAAGGCAAAATTGTCCACCAATCACAATAACTAATACCACGGTTCCAGCAGAAACGCACGGTAAATATTTAGGTATCCACCTAAATCAGCGCCTAACTTGGTCCTGTCACATTGAGGCAAAAATAACGTCCATAAAGCTTCGAACAAATCAACTGCAGTGGCTAATCAATCCTAACTCAAATTTGGCTTTGGAATATAAAGTCCTATTATACAAATCCGTTATAAAGCCAATATGGTCATATGGTATTCAGCTGTGGGGTACTGCCTGTGCATCAAACATACAGAACTTACAGAGAAGACAGTCTAGGATTTTACGTCATATCGTATGCGCCCCCTGGTACATAAGAAATGAAAACATACATAGGGATCTCAAAGTTCCCACTATCCACGAAGAAGTTAAAACATACACGTCCAAATACGTAAACAAACTAGTCGCACATCCCAACACTCTAGTTCGCAATTTATTGCAATTTGACGGCCACCAGAGACTAAAAAGAACTGACACATTGAGCCTGGCGAAGCGGCTCTGTCTACACAATAGAAGATAAATTTTTAAGATTTGAATACAAAAAATTAGTTATTACATTGGTAATAACTAGTAAATAATAATTTAGAAATAAGATTTGAAGAATTTTTGTGAATTTCTTTTAATAGAAAGATTCAATAAAATAAAATACAGTATAAAAAATAAAAAAAACTTATATTACAATTGCCACCAAATGTGCCGCCTCATCAATAGGCTCTCTCCATCATGAAATACATTTGCAGTCTTTCGTATTAAGAAGAGCTTAACTTTTCCACTGTTATTTGTGTGGCTTGAAAGAAGTGTTCTACATTTTTTTACTTTAATTGTACAAAACCAATTCTATGAAAACCAAGGTCCTTGCAAGCATTATTTACAGGTCGTACCCAGCATCTCCTTCTTAAGCCCTACCGTGCAAAGAAAAAAGCGTATATCCCCATGAATATGGTGTTTATAATTATAAGAAGTTTAACAACGCCCAAAATTGGTTTACATATTCTTGGAATATTTATAAATTAATTTCAATTGACGCCAAAATCTGTTTTTCCTTGTATTCGAGACGACAAATTAACGCAATATTTTAACAAATTATTGTCGTTGAGTTCAGCGTTCTGTGAGAAAATTTTTCGCTGGTCCCCGTGGATCTATACCACATTGCGATATTACTTTGACTCTCCCAGTTACCTTATTACGCAGTTACCTTAATACCGATTGCAAATGAAAGGAAATAGACCCTTATGTAACTTCAAGTGACGCTTCCTTGAATATAATCATAATTCTTCATCTGATAACAATTCTGAGCGGTCCAGATGTTATTTGCCATTATCATCAAATTCGCTACATGTAAACCGTTGAATCCAATCTTGAAAAAATCGTGACTTTTTGCAGCAAATTTCTTCGGAAAATGTTCCATTTTCAATGCAGTGGGTATTATTGTGAAAAAGAAAATTCGCTGTGTACTAAATATTGTGCACAGATATTTTAAGTTGTTGTGTCAGTGTTAACAATATATATGTTCTATTGTTGTTTAAAAATCATGGATAGTAATGTCTGATAATTAATTAGATATTCCGACAGGGTGATTCGATGTAGATTTTTGGAACGAGTTTCCGTCATCCCTTGCCAAGTTTTGTATGGAGAAAACCAGTTTCGACTTCAGTCTCATTTCTGTCGAATAACAAAAAATTGCCACAGGTTGCATAGGCTTTTGAAACGACATAATCCTTGTTGCTTTAATTTTAAACTTTTTATAATCATTATTTTTAATTTTCTTTATCTAGCACTTTTATATGTTTTGCAATTGCACAACTAGAGGCACTGTACCATCAATTGAAAATTTCCTTTGCAATTATTCCTTTGTAGTTTGTATTGTTTTGCATAAGAGAGGAAAACAAAATTATGCTAGTGACAGAAACTATTCAAGTGAAAACTGAGTTGTTGGCATACGATAAATATACTACACAGGAGCACAATAGCCAACTGGGCAAACTTAAGTGCTTAAATTGCATAAGAGTGGGTAAAACATTAAATGAGCTTCGTTATAAGTTAATATCATTACGGTATAAATCGCAGTAAATAACGATTGAGCAAATGAAAATTATACTCTAATAAATGGCCTAAAACCTAACGTTTAATATTGAGGAGGATTTGAAATGTTTAAAAATAGTTCAAATAGTTCGCCATCAAGGACATTATGTTCTGATTTAAAAGTTAAACTAGTACCTGCATACATTCCGAATTCGATGCATCTCAAAATACTGAGTGTAGTGTAAGCACATACAGTATAGAGACACACAATATTTTAAGGCTTAGTATGGCCGGCAGCTTATAAAAGTATTCAGACCATTTAAAAAATTTTGAATTTCTTTACCTGTGACGTATTATTTATGGCGTGTTCGTTTATTCAATGCTTCTGAAAATTTGTTTACTTTTTCACACAGATGAAAACTACAATCCATTAAGAGCAATCACAAGAGCGCCAAAATTGATTGGAATCTTGTAAAAAGAACAATTCTTGGATGTCTTAAGAAGACTGAAGATACATTTTTATTAATATAGTTAAATTCCAAATGACTTGAATAAATAGATAACAACCGATTAGCCATAGCTACTTGGACTTTCGTAGTAGAATCAAACTAATGACGCCAGGCTCGTCAGGTATTACTGCATCAATACATAATTGGTGTTTGGTGCAAATTTTGAGCCGACGGTATCGTTGGCCCTTATTTACTTCAAAGCTAAATTGGTGTCTACAGTCACCGCTACAGATGTATGATAGTAAAATTGTTGGTCTGAAATACACGATATGGACGTGCACGACATGTGATTCAACTAGAAGGCTAGAACTTCACAGTTGGCATGAATTATTTAGGAGTATGCGTATACTCGCTAGACATTTTTTTTAGGATTATCTAAAGTTGCAGATCTATGTCAATAAATCGCAACCGATTATTATTCTCAGAAGTCGATTTAAGCCAGCCTGTCGTTTAACGTCAGCGGGATCTACGTTTCAAATATGTGGCTCCGTGCGAATTCACAGCATACATAATGATCAAAAAAGGGGTCTTCGTTACAATAATATTTTATGTTAACAACAAGTATGAAGGTGTCAGAAAATGATTGTCATAGGTTGGAACAAACCTGAGCTTAGCCAAAAAGATTGATATTATTATATTTATAATATAAATATTTTTTGCTAGCATGTCGATGTTTTTTTGAAGTGTTAAACATCTAACAGGCAGTAAAATATATGAACATTTCCGACTTTAACTACCATGATAAAATCTATTTTCTGTTACAATTTGATTTTGTAGGTTTGCTAAGTTTCCTGCAGTTTATTCTTCAGCCAAAAAGGACAAAACGGTGGGGAATACTGTTACACCAAATACGCAATTTGACCACGTTTAGCTTCGTGTGATTTTCTATGAGACTCAGCCGCGCAATTATTTTACATATTAACCATTATGCCGGCGAAAAATCATGTGCTTGTGCCTCATGTATAATCAGGGCTATTACTAAAGTCAATAGCGACATAAGTGACGTCGGCGGCACACTCACGGCATTAATGCCATCAATATTGTCAGTAATCGACTACTATTTTCCAAGAATTTGTATTTATATTGACCGGAATTGACTTTGGTTTTGTCAATAAAATATTTGGCGTTGACAAGTGAATTTGTTTGGAAAAAATTCCAACACTCGATTGGTATGAACCTTGAGCAAAGAACCGCAGTGTTGTTGCTAACTTTGCCGCGTTAGAAATTGATGTTGAGCGAGTTGAACTCTTCATTGAAGGCTCAATTTTATTTAAAACGAAGTTAAACGCCGGTTTGGCTAATCGAAACAATCTGAATTTAACATTTTTATATAAAATTGTCACAAAAAAAACGTATCCATGTTCATATGTTTGTACGTAGTAAACTCCTTCATTACTTACGTTCTGTCCGGCAAATTGAATATGGATGATCTTCGCTTAAGAAATTTTCTTTGAATCTTAAGCATTTCTTTATTTTCTTCATCACTACTTCTACTGGAGTCAAACAAGAATATCATTTTTATCGCGCACAATAAGAACACAAATTAAATAAATGTCTAAATACATAAAGGTGGCAAATAATGTTCAAAAATATCGATAACACGTCGATATCAACACATTCTCCCACATTTATGCCGATTTATTATTGTGTTGACGTCGGCGTCGACTAAATTTGACTGCAGTTAAAATTTGATGACGGCGTCGACATTGAGTTTGGCAATATGGGGGAATAGTTTTTTATATAATTTTGTATATTATTTTAAATATATTAACGTTAAGAACAGTTTTTAACTTACAGATACTAAATAAACCAGCTATTATTAAATAAATAACAAAAAATTTTCTGAAAAACAATTAAGCAGGTGTCGTTCCATCAAATCAATAAATATTTAACAAATTCCAATTTTTTATCTGCTTATAATTTTTAGTATTTCATACACAATTATTAATAAATAGCAAGTACAAAACCAACAAAATTGATAGAGAACTGCTTAATAGATTTGGATAGCAATAACATTAATGAAAAAAGTTTAGTTTAAAAATTTTGTTGTGCTGTACTAATTTTCAATTTCGTGCCGTACTTAAGTGTACAGAAATTCTCAACCTTTTTTAATTCGGTCATTAAAGCCTTTAGGTAGTTATATTGAATATTGGGAAGAACCTCACCTTATTTGGAGTAAAATCCGTTACAAAATAAAGCAAATTTGCAAAAAGTATGCGTTAAGGTCGATAAAAATGATGGGGCAAACTTGCCTGGAGATTGAGGGTTATATTCGTCAGTCTTGTGAAAGTTCCCGAGAGGAAGAATTTTTTAATTTTTTAATAACAAATTAAAATTTTATATAAAACGAAGGCGCAGAAAGTAGGAATGGACGATACAAAAGCATATGGCGATCCTTCCTTGAGTATATAGATCACATGCACCAACATTCAGAGAGAATAGTTAAAAACTACAAATTTTTAAACCAAACAAAGGAACAAACAGAAAATAAATTTTATATATAAAGACAAATAAATATAATAAAATTTACATTAATTAATATTTGTACTGATTTCCTGAAAATAATAATATTGGAGGGAACCATAAATGTTATAGATTTAACGGTCTTCCAATGCTTAGGGTGACAATTTAAAGTCTTTAGTAATAATTAAATATTTTTACCAACACTATACAAATTGGTCAGTGGCTAATGTATAGTAGCAACGTTGATTTGTCAGCTTCTGCAATTTTTTATTCTATTGTTGGTGTTTTTCTGTTTTGGTTTATGTTTCAGAAAATAGTTTTTTATCGGAATACGTCATGACATTTCAAATTCTCATCCGACACAAATCACATTCGACCCCAATAACCATCCGGACAACGGAAAACAAAATCCCCGCACCAAAAACTGAATACTAAAATAGAAATAAATATAATAGAATAAAGAATTAGAAACACATATACATGTGCATTAAATTCAATGAACTTGGCAGTTTTTGTTTTCAGTAGAATGTTAGTGGCCAAAATAAATTAATAATATTGGAGAGTGTTTTGCTAAAATTAAAGAAAAATATTTGTATTTTCATTTGTTATTTCAGCCTGAGCGACTGTATACACTTAAAATTTAAAACCCTTTGGGGCATAGTAGACTCAACTATTATTTGAGGGACACCATCTAAATGGGTAAAAAAAAAAGAATTTGTATTTTTTTTTTTTTTTTTTAATAACCAACGCAAGTAGTATTTATACTGACAGTATCTCGTAGCTCTTAGTTTAGAGTTTAAAAAGCAAAGTGCCTAATTTGATATTAATTCTATTAAGATGGCGCCCACAAAATTATTAAACTGAGGATTTTCTACTGCTCGTATGAAGTTGTGTCAAAATAAAAATAACACAAGGTGTTCCAATAGTACACAATTGCATATTTTTAATGTAATTCGTGTCATTACTGAAATTATTTCGATGAAAACTCAATATTCTGGAAAATTTAAAACATAAACAGAATAATACTGAACTATATTGAATTAAATTTTTATTTAAGCCCAATAAAAAAACCTAATCGTTTGTGATAATCTGTTATAAATGTTTAACAAGTACAATATTTCTTGCGTCTGCAAAATTAATTGTTAAACCAAACATATTTTAATTAACAAGAGTTTAATTTTTTCACACGTGTGCTTAACAATTTATTTTCAGTTAAATGCTTTTATTATTTCGGTTTGCGGTTAAACATGCAGATAATTTTTTTTTTTCTGATTTCCTAGTAGTTTAATGAATGTTATTTATTGTACACATAGCTGCTTTAAGTAAAACCCCTATAAAATTAATTTATTGTTATATGCATAGGTGTGTAAAAATGATATAAGACTAGACAATTTCCTAAGGAATTTCTTTAAAAAAGTTAGAAGACTACGTAAACTAAAGAAAATCATATCCTGTAAGAATGGGGAAAAACAAACCTGTTTTGTCGCCTATAAATCGAAGCCGAAACCGCGAAAAAAATAGTTCGGTTTTAATTATTTACTTTACTATATGTGATTAGTTTTGCGTGTGTAATTGCGATGGTTCCTGGATGACTCAGATTCGGAACTGAGGTGGCTTTGGACTTGGTGGATTCTTTTTATGTATGTCAAATTATCAAACATTTAACAACAATAAAAAATTCTAGCAGGCTTACACCGCCTGCACGCGCTACTAGTTTATAATAAATAAAACATTTAAACTAATATAAGAATTAACAGATCGTTAACCGAACTTCAGTTTACCTGATTTATTTTAATTTAACAAAATGTTCTTTCTCTTAACATTTAAACACTCAATTCTAAATCTGCCATGAAATATGTGAACACAATAAAGTGTGCAAATTTACATCTTTCTCTCACAAACATAAATGTTTAAAATATCAACTAACAGAAACTCATATTGTAAATAATCTCAGGTGTTGAAGTGTATCTAAATAAACAAAAAATATAGCACTTGTAAATTTAGAAGTGGGTATACGAAAGTATTTTTAAACAAGCCGTTTTACCTGCAAACATATTTATTTACTTGTATGCGAAAATAGTTTTCGAAAATATAACAGTAACGAAAGAATTAATTCACTCATAAAATACTACAATTGGGTATTCGCTTAAAAGTTTAGGTAATTCATATATTGCATATATTTATGAATTTTTGTAAATGCTACAAACGAAATTAAAACTTTTAGATATTTTTGCTAATGAAAAATAAATATAAGCTCTCCTATATTTAAGGCCTTTTTCCAAAGCAGTATTGAATCCCAGCAAACATTTTAGCCTACGTCACAATGAGCAGAGATGATAGTATATAGTCATATGGCACACATAAAGCTCCTAATTAATTTTAACCCCTTTTAATATACGCCACTGTATTTTAATCGTTATGGATGAATTCGTTTATTATGCTGTAACCTGAATACAGGTAATGTTTTTATGTTTTCTTTCTTCCAAAAGAGTGTGTTTGATTCACTAAACTCATTACTATATCCTTGGAGTATTTTAAGTCACGCCTTACAGCTACTGCTTAAAAGCTCAAATTTTAAATTTGACTTCATATAAGAATTTTTAACTTTTCGTTTTAATCAAAAGATTTTATATCACAACACTTTTACATAAAGCATTCACGTAAAAGCCATATGAAAATAAAATAGTACTTCCAATCCAAAACATTATGCGTCCAAGTAGATCTACGATGCTAAAACATGAAACAGACATACCAAAATTACAATAACTGAAATTGAATATGTATATGAATTTGGTTCAGAAATAAAAATATACTTTTTTATGTCGTTTGTGTACCAGTTAACCCATTAAAACCTCAAATATTTATCGACAAATCTAAATTAGGGCTTCATTTTAAAATAATAATAGGTACAATATATAGGTATATCAAACAAAGTAAATCTTGCATCAAAAACTCAGCATCAACCAATGTATACTATACATACGCTGCTATTTACGATAATCGCGTATTTTATCATTAATTTTGTTATGCCTTTTGAGGCAAATGCCAGTATGTATGTATTTAAATATGCGATTTGAAGCTGTCTTGTGAATATAATATTCTTTTGCGATTATATATTATGCTCTTGGTGTTTACAAATTTACATATAAGGCTAATATATATAAATATTTCAAGGAGTGTATTGTTGGAAATTCATCGTTTTAAGCACTGAAATTGTTCTTAAAAGAATTTGTTATCCATTTTCGATAAAAAATCACTCAGTTGGATACACCAGAAATTTAATTTGAAAATTATTCCACGATGATTTTGAAAGTGGCTAGAATATATGTATATGTGAGTAAATAAAAAATAAAAATCTACATTTTGAAACATCTCTATTTTCATTTATTAAAAATTTAAGCTTTAAATACACAAAAAAAATTAATGTGAAAAGAAAGCATAGTTGGTATTCGAAAATTTCGGTTGCTAAAAGTTCTGAGATCGAAATACGGCTCAAATTCTTGATATGTTTGTGCCTGTTTGGTAACATTTTTCCCATCATTTTTCCCAAGCGAGAAATTAAAAAAAAAAAACAACAGCGCGAATGCTTTGGAAATAAGTATACAATGCGTGCATATGATTGAAATTAGCTATCGACGATGAACAATGAATTTGGCTCGCGGAAACAGAAAAAATTAATGATCTGAACACTTTGCTAGAATAAAAATTATTATCTATTACAACATGAACATCAACACGTATTCGCCACATAAAAGAACATGAACAATTAAGTACCGCTGGTTCGGGTCTATGGCTGGCGGAACGTCGTGTTACATGTTTGTTATGCTGTACTCTGGGAGTAGAAGCAGATTAATCCAGTAACAAAAATAACTCGTATTTGTGTCCAAGAACATGTCAAGCGAAATTTGACATAACAAAATAATGAAGCCTAGCAAAACCTACTGCTTCCGCATCAGTAGCTTTGTAAGGGAATGTCGAGGTGATTACATACAAACCTGCATACGCAGGATATGATATTTGTTTTCGACGATTCATGTCCAAAACTTATATAGGGTCCGCCATCTAACGTTTTTGGGCCTGCGATCGACATACAGAAGATGCTGATTTTGCCCAAAAAATCATCTTTTCAAATGAAGCTCATCTTGGCGGGTATGTAAACAAGCAAAATTATCGCATTTGGGGCACAGAAAATCCGCACGCATACATTGAAAAGCCGACGTACCCAAAACGAGTCCCTGTTTGGTGCGGATTTTGGTCCAGAGGCATAATTGGGCCATTTTTTGAAAATGAGCAAGCAGTGGCCGTTACTGTCAATGGCGATCGTTATCGGGCCATGTTGAACTAATTTTTGTTCACAAAAATTGAAGAGGAGCATATTGGCAACATTTGGTTTCAACAGGACGGCGCTACGTGCCACACAGCCGAAGCTACACTCGATGTTTTGCAGCCCTGTTTTCAAAAAAAAAGTTATTTGGCGGACCCTATAGTATTTTTCCGCGTTGCTTAAAAATTAAGTAAATACAATTTTTAATTTTCTACCATACGTATGCATTTATTACGACAAAGTGAAGCACGCCTTAAAACAAGAAAAAGCACACATCAACTGCTGGCGAAGTTTGTATTATTTTTTCTTTTAAATATTTTTTGAACGATTTTTTATGGACTGCATTCATTTCAAAACGAAAAAAAAGTTTTTTAATTCATACCGTCAACTTTTTTTTTACTGGCTATTGGCTGTTGTCTGAGTTGTGTAATAAACAAATGTTGTGTTCAAAACAGTATAGTTTTTTATTTAGTTTTTTAAGCGTTCGTTAACTATCCACTGACTTGAAACTAGACTCGTTATTGTTAACAAGTTGAGTATACAATCAAAGATTTAGTATATCTTGTACATAGATAAAAGTACTTTTTAGTTGTAAATAAATCAGAAATTTTTTACTTCTTTAGGGATGATTGAATTCGTTGTAACAGAAAGGTATATCTAGATATTTAATGTTACTTCGTGAATATTTGATTATATAAATAGGGATTCAATGCTTTGAGGTTTGTTACAATAATGAATATGCATTCGAAATTAAAACGTTTTGTATAAAACGAATTTGTATTTAATTAAATCCATGCAAAAAATTAAAATAAATGGGGTGATATAACAATTCACGAAACATATACAGTCGGCAATGCCGTCAGCAAACACTTAACCTCGATTTCGATTTAAGTTGTTTTAATTTTAAATGACCATGGCATTATGAGTTAAGCGGCAGAAGATTAATAACATCTCATGCCGCAATATTAATAAAAATTATGTATTGTTACATTTAATTTTCTTTAGTACTGAGACCATAATTGAATACCGTGGTTGAGTACAGACGTGCACATGAAGGAAGTATCGAAACAAATTTCCGTCATCCCTTGTCAGGTTTGGTTGTTGACAAACAGGTCTCGGGTATGTACCATCTTCAGTGTAATTTTTGTCGGAATTCAAATGAAGCATAAATTAAAATGGAGATATCTTATTCAAATATAACTGTTATTAACTTATGTCACCAAGTGCAATTGAACTGATTTTCAGTTTTTATACCAAAATTATATTATACATCATTGTAGTTGTCATTATAATTGAAATTTTCCGTTTCTGATGATGACAAGGAACTCTTATTAAAAATGTGAGCTAGGGAAGGACACTACTTCCAATTAATTTTTATTCCTTTTTTTCAATTTTTAGGTCAAAATGCTGACTTTTAATGAAGACAAAAAATTAAAACGTTTGTTAAAATAAACACAATATTAATAACATGAATTCGAGGCTTATTTTTACCACAATAAACGTTAATTTGTATGGTTCGTTTAATTGCAAGAATTAAAATACACAGTCCTTAATGATTTTAGCAGTACACAACTTTATTCGGCAATTAATACTCTTATTTACAACTCTTCAGTACTAATTTACAATGTAAACTTAACAGTCGTATGTACACACAGCTATTCACTGTATGAAATTTTAAATTCAACTCTACTCTCTGCGGTGGACGCCGCCTTTATATAGAGATCACGGCCGCTTCTTGAAATGTCCCGAACATACGTGGAATTGCGCTCATTTATTTCATTTGCTGGCTTAGAAGTCTTGTATATGTGTGTGTATCTTTGGCTTACTTTTTCTTTCTCTAGAAGTTGTTTTGGTTTCTTCTTTGAGTTGCGGTTCGGGGAATTTTCGCTAGGATATTGTTTTTGGTTTATGTTTATAACATTGCGTATTTGTACAATAGGTCGTTTCACACCAATTTCTTGCTGAAAATTATTTGTTTATGATTTAATTAAACACCTTAGATTATTACTTCGAAACAGTTTTGCTTTGAATTCTTCTTTAGAAGGTATACGTTCTATTTATTTTTATAAAGGCTGTTTATAATTTTTCAAAATGCTTTTACCGATTTGAGGTCTATTTCTGAAATTATTAGAAATTAAAAAAGTTTTTTAAGAAGGCCATTAATTGAAAGCACAGTGCTTTGCTGCAGAAGAGTTAGAAATTGAATATTTTTTAAATGAGAAAATGTGTTTAAAATCGAAAAAATTCTTACAATATTTTAAAAGCGATAAAATTTGCCATTCGAGCAATTTTCATTTTCCTTACATTACAATTTTCATTTTCCTTAGCAATTTTTAAAAATTTTGTTTTGTAGCTCTTTATGCCATTTCTAACTCTTCACCAGTTTCAGGATTGTTTACATAGCTTTTATTTAGGCAGTGATGCTTATATTTCTTTTTGTAACTGTTAGAAGCGAGGTGTAAATAAAAAACATATTTTTTTGACTTTTTACACTTAATTGATTGTGTTAGTGTGTACGATCACATATGTATATATACTTCGCATGTAGCTTCAAAATGCAAAGTATGTATAACAGATTTTTAACAGGAAGAAAAAAAATCATCAGTACTATTTTGTTCACAGCTGTATCAGAGAGTAAACATGTTGTAATTAAGTCGTTAAAAAAGAAACTTTTTCTCCCTCTTCAGTAACTTGCTTAGTTAAAATAAGTAAATACTTTAAAGTATGCAATTGTCATGCAAAGAATGACAAAGTTTTATTGCTTTACTCCACTTACAACGACGAAGCTGGTGCTGATGACAAAATTAAATAGTTTATAAATACAAAATCTGAATAAATAATTTTCGTTTAAGAATTTAAATAAAAAAGGGTCCAACCTGCCTGCATATACAATTTTTAATTCCCACGAAACTGCAAAACAATTCTTTTTGTAACTACACTCCATCAACAACTTCATAATTATAGTTTGAAGAGGGCATTTCCAGAATGTAGTTTAACGAGAAAACTTTTTTGGTAATAATAAGTTATTAACGGTATTATAAAACCAAAATAAGCAAAATAGAACTTAACAATCTCTCTTGTGAATTGTTTTACAACTTAATTTATCATTACAAGCAGAGTGAACATAAGTGGCAATATACTTCGTTGAATTTAAATTAAATTTAATTTTTTAATTTGAAGTGGTCGACAATGTTTGGGTGCGAATAGTTTTTTTAAATATTTCTTTATGTCCAAGCAATAAAATTTTAATTATTCGATAATTCAGACACAACTTTGAGCATGAATTCTTCTAAGTGATATTGAAAAGATTTCATTATTTTTTTTTTAACCGGAAAGCTTGATACGTAGGCTTTATATCTTTTTCGGTAGTTATTCCTCTTTTTTATTTGTTATATTTTTTTTAATAGAAAGTCCTCGTTCATTCAATCATTCACTTCTCAACGTGCAGCTCAAGCGCGTAGAAAACCTTGAGGTTTAATAAGCGGATACTGGAAAAGTAGATAAAAAAATTATTTTGTTTCCTTTCTATACTTTGTTTCTTTTCATACTAAGTTTAAAATCCAATTTCAATAAATTGCTGGAGGCTTCTATAAGACTATGCCAATAGGGCCAAAAATGACTCGCGATGATGAAAATAAGCCTTTCATTAAGTCCTTAAAGTTTTGGTGCTTTGTCGATAAGCTAGACTTTACGAAATACAAGAGAGTGTACTTGAAGGGAGACCTTTGCGCGGAACTCTTCGTCGATCGCCCTAAAATAGGGAACGGAGAAAACCTGGCAACCGACGGCAAGATGTTAATTTCACTAAATCCTGCCTTAGTTTTGTCGAGCCTTAACGACCTAGTAACATGCAAATTCACAGACTGTCGGTGCGAATGTGCAATTTTCTCACCTTTAAGCGATCACGCTTCTGACACTAATGGTATTTTGTTGAATTCGTTCAGAGATGCAGAATACAACTACAATTTGGTGGATTCAGTAGAGCAAACGGATGATGCTGTACACTATCGTCAGGAGTTCGTAAATACTCTAAAGCTCCCTATGGTCTTACACACTTATCCGCAAATTTTGAACACTGCTGATGCTCCTGAGAAATCTCAAAACGTGGTAGAGCTTTTATACTTACCAGCTATACTTCAGGCGGATACCACTCAAGCGGATTCAAGTTTTAGCGATTAAGATTCCTTCTTAAGGTCTGTTCAGGACGGTCGCATTACTACCTAAAGACAGAACCTGTTATATAGTGTATAAAGAGGTAATATAAGTGAACACTAAAAACGAATTGTTTTAACACTTTTACATGTACGATCTATAGTGTACAACCAAAAGGTTTCATAAATATAAAACGCCAGCAATCGCTTGAATCGCTTTCATAAATGTAAAACGTCAGCAATCGCTTGAAACGGAGAAACTCCAGCTTTTCATAAAAAAGTTAGATTCGATTTAGTAGGAAAAATCTTTAAATTCGAAAAGTAACAGCTTTCTATTTAATATTTAAACCAAAAATACTCATCTGCTCACAAAACTACGAATATGTTTTCACACTTGTATGAAGGGAAGAATGGATTCTGTTGTTGTGCTATAGTATTCGTTTTACGGGTTAATATTTGCATGCGAGTTTTTGCGATGCCTGCAGTTATTAACATTTTTAAAAAAATATATTGAAGCTCCAGAACTATAAATTTAATAATGAATAAACACCAAATAAAGGTGATAGTGGCTTAAAAGCCTTTAGATGTGTTTGAAATAGCTTTCTTTTCAAAATAAAAAAATTCGAATTAAGAAATTAACTTTAAATGCGGAAAAAAGTTTAATATAGTGCCATCCTTTCATTTATTACTATCTTATAATACGCTGAGTTGCATAGTTCTCTATTTGATATAATTTCTTTGAGTAAATACACACGAGTATTATGCATTTAATAATATTCTTTTATAAAGATTCCTTTTTCATAAGCAAAAAGCCAAATAGAAAACTGCACTTTTTGGCATTTGAACTAAATTTCTAACAAAGCTGACCCCAAAAGTTATGATAGTGAAAAACAAAGGTTCATGGTTTTATATTTTAAATTGTTCTGTTTAATACTATTTTATTTTAAATGCTTGAAGAACCACAAAGAAGTGTGCATCTTTATTGTAATATAAAAAATCATCTTAAAAATAAACATAAATAATTAACTAAAAAACTTGTAACAAAAACTAACCCATCGTATTTTTCCACAACTCTAAATACAGATGCTTTGCTAATGTTCAGATTTTTGTTTTATCTAATAAAGCATTAATAGAAAATTCAAGAATTGTCCTCTTGCATATCGATATAAATATTTTAATAATAAGCAATGATAAAATATCAACACTAACTGTGCTTAATCGGTAAGGTACAATTATCGATAATTTTGACGCATAGCGTAGGCTAAATTTTACCGCTTCCATGACAACTGACGATTTAGGTAACTTATTTATACGGCCATGTTCCGACACTCGCATCTCGCACAAAATTGAGTTCAAGTCGCAAGAGTATGCTGAAGTGAACTGCTGTATTTAAACTAAACTAGTTTTTAAAGAAACTCCAAATTAACTTAATAGTGTTTTCTTTTTATTTTAGCCAAAACTAATGACATTTTGTAGCAAATTTTTTCTAAAAACGTGAAATTTAAAAACGTTCTTTGCTTCTGCAACTTTTGCCTCTGTATTTCTTCTTTTGCACTGGCGGTTTCAATAAACAGCTGATACGAGTCATCTTCGAAAAATATACGCAGCTAGTGCTGTAATTAATTCAAATGAAATGCTCGAGTATTTTTTGTAATATTCTAAGTTCAGGTATTAGAAATATTAAAAATACAGAGTTTTCTTTTAAAACTTTTCAAAAGCAAATCGCAAGTAAAACGCGTCAGTTGGAGAACATGCAGAAGTAAGTTTGGCGATATGCTACTCGCATGCGATTTGACACTCTTGCGAGTGTAAGTAAGTGTATATCATCTCTACGTAAAATAAAATTGCCAATACAGCCAATTGGTAAAGTTTGTTGCCTTAATTCCGACAACCTCTTACCATACCATACCATTGTATCGGTTAATCAAGCAACAAAAACTAGGCCTGTTGGCACAGCTTTCTTTTTTAAATGGAGGTGTGCTGCCAACTGATTCATAAGCTACTCAGCGCGGCAATGTATGTTGGGTCCACACATACATAATCGCCGATATAACCGTAAATATATAGATAAAAATTAAAATAGTGCAAATGGTCTCATATTTATCATTATTAGCTGCAGCGTAGTTTCTCCCACATAAGACTGGAGAAACTGCAAGTCATTTGTTATATTTTATTTTATATTCATGTTGTGTTTTTCACTTTGTAAATAATTTGAAGTATAAATAAAAAAATGACAAAAATTTTATGTAAATTTATCTGCCCAGTTGCTTATCAGTCGATTTGACCTTAAATTTAACATATAGTAACCCAAATTTTTTCATATATCTGAGTTAAACTATAACTTTTTGATATTGGGAAGATATTAAACAGCTTATAATGCTTGCATTTGCATATAATTCACATAAACGAATTCTCGAATCAAGTACATTATACTTTCGGAATTTGTTAATAAAACACGGCATACCAGTGCCATAAGCCCAAATCTGGTTACAAGTTATTTAAATAAAATACAGAAGTATAATACTTTTAAAAATAGGGGTTTATTTTATTATTACTAGTCATTTATATGCATATTAATAAAAAATGTAATAAATATCATTTAATATCAAATACTTGTGAATTTATATGACGATATACCTACGTAACATATCTGGCTACATATTCATTAAGTACAAGAGTATAAGTGATGTCACTGGTGTAAAATTCATATAAAGAATAAAACAAAGTAGTAGAATATCATATCAATGGAACAACATCGAAGCTCAAACACCTTTGCAACTCTATATCAGTGCAAATTGTTAAACGTACGACAAGGAGGACTACAAGTAAGTTAACAATAGTAACTAAACAAATAAACATAGTACATAGGGTAAAACTCAAGAACAGTTACGTGAGACTCTGTAGTCGTTGAAATTGCAGTAAACAATTACCTGGTCTATGAAAAAAAAAAACTACTCAAATAAGGGACACGACTGCTCTGTGGCTAAAAAATCTATGCACTTAAATTTTTAATATTCGATTTCAAACAGGTTTCGTGAACTGCACTTCTAAGCTGATAATAAATTATAAAGTAGAATTCTTTACTATATTACAAAAATTCTGAATTTTTATAATACACTGCAAGACTTCAATGCATCCTTAATAAAATGAGATGTTGATTAAACAAATGGAGTTAAAGGAATCTAAAAAACAAATCCCGAAGCAATCATTGTCGGCAAACACTTCAATTAAGATTACACCAATCGTAGTATGTAACGAAAGTCATACCCGAGTACGAATTATATTAAATAAAAAAGCAAGTATACCCAATCTTACTTCAAAATACTCATATGCTTGCGATAACTTCCACTAAGTATTTTTTTTTTTTTAATAATAAAAAGGTTTTGTCTCTAATGATCAAGCTTAGGATTATCTGTAAAACGCTTTTTGAAAATTTACTGTTTTTAAATATATAATTTAATGCAATTTATAATTGTGTCTCACACTACAAAATGCTTAACTCTCTGTACAATTTTTCCTTTGAAACAAAAAGTTTTTACTCAACTTTTAACACTAGGATCTGAAAATATTAAAAGTTTTGAGTGAAATTAAAACTAATTCGATTTCTTATTTGTTCCCTTAAATTTTGAATTTTTTGTGGTGAATTTATTTCTTGAATAGTTGAAATAGTTTTTATGTTGTCACGTAATAACTATGTCATCAACTCTATGCAGTCGTAAGAAAAGCTTTCTTATTGAGATTCTAATTAAACGACATAAAAACTTGAATAAAAACATAACTTTTCTATATAAGGTTATTATACTTTAGTTTGGTTTTTTTTTAGTCCGACCAAAATAATTAATAATATAATTCTTGGAATTAAATAATGTAGTCATAATAAGAGTACATGTGTTTTATAGTTTATGGTTAAAAAACACACACAAAGGAGTATTATGCAGGTAGACAATTAAGCTGATCCTTTCGCCAAATAAATTCAAAAATTTTTGAATTTTTCCATAATCGTAAAGGTAGGTATTCCACGATTAAAACAAGGTACTTTTCAGGAAAATCGATAAACAAAACTTGATTTTAATCGCAGTTAAGTGAAAATATCTTTATTATTCTTATTAACTCAGCTAATGTGTTACTAATTTTTGTAACATCAAGCAGATCAAAAAAACAAGATATAAATGGAACGGTTATATATTAATATAAATAATTTATAAATAAAAAATATTAAAAAATAAAGTAGAAAGAAGTAAAATGGTTCAAATTGCGAAAAATTATAAAATCCCAAAAAAATTAATCGTTCTCGATAAAAATGGCACTGAAGATGGCCACTAGCCGAAACCGGTTTGTCTCCAAACCAAAATTGACAAGGGTTGTCGGAAAATCGTTCCAAACATATATATTAGAACACCCTGTCGGAAAAACAAATCAACAAGCAATTTTTTAATATTATTTGGTTAGTTCTCTAATTTTAAGTGATACTATAAGTTACTTTGGTTTTTAAAATACCCTTTTATAACCACAAAATATTGGCACCGTATGCTCTTATTATTACTATATTACTTAATTCAAGGACCATAAAAAAATCATTCCTTACTTGGGACGGTTTTGATCAAATCGGTGCAATGCAATTGTGTTACATACTGACAAATGCGTTATAGTGGTACTATGACTTAATTGTAAATAAAGTCCAGATTTGTAAACCGCTTTTTATTATATGTGGTTTACTTAATGTACCTGGATTACCGAAAATTAATGAAACACCACAACTTTAAATTATATTAATTATATTCATTTTTCCTAACTAATTATTCTTAACAGCTATCAAATAGCACCAAAATAGTTGAGCACAAAAAAATGTACCAACGACTACAACGACTTTTGTTTATCGAAATCCGAGAAGCTGTTCTCGAGTTATAGTTTAATGGACAAGTGTAACCGCCCTATTAATGGGGTCGTTTTGTCGCGACCATTAAGAAAATCCGATATTTTTTAAGGCGTTGCATATAATATAAATTCATCCTATTTTTATTTAATGGAGGATTTTATTGCAGAACTGTGTAATTACAGATAAAACATTTATTCTTATTGTGTGTATAAGAATACAGTTGCTTATTATTTATATACACTTAATATTGGTTTATAATTTGTGCAATATTTTATTGTCTGCTGTATATATATGTAGTAAATATATAAACTATATCACAATATGCTCACATAAGCGTGTAAATTTATTTAGCTCGAAAACATACATAAGAACGAACAAAGTTTGTAAGTTGTAAGTTTTGTATTAAAGCGTGGCTTATGCCTAACAATAATTAAACTCTGGTTGTTATTTATTGAATATTGCGGAAACAAACATTATGAAATGTAAAATATTACTTCGTGCCCTGAGGTAGTATCAAAAATTAATTGTAATATCGGTTTAAGTTAAAGTAAAACAGAGCAAACATTACATAATAAAAGCAAATGATGACTAAAGACTATACTGCACAATTCTAATTTACATTAAATAATATCTTTGAAGAAATCTGTAGAAAAACCTTAATAATAACTTAAACTCACTGCAGACCAATTAATACAAACAAAAGGAAATAAAAGCAGAAAAATAATATTATCATTCATAAGTATTTTCTACATAATTAAATGGCATCTTATTATTATCTTCCTCAAACGTAGTACAGGAGAAGAGAATCATTCGCACAAATCGAAGCTGTTTAATTTGCTATCAAGAAAAATCGATTTTTAATATTTATATTTTTAAAAATGTGTGAATATAATATTTTTAAAATCTGATAATGTTGTTGTACACAATTAGTTCTATTAGCAAATAAGACTTAAAGAAGTGTTGAAGAATGAATAGTTATGTCATTTCACCATTCACCGTTGACTGTCATTTTTAGACCATCATCACTTTCGGAGCCAGTTCGACAAGAGCTTATGAGCTCTAATAATTCCAAATTTGACAGTTCTACTTATTGACAGCCATTTGACCTAAACTATGCTTTATAATAGACCTTTCTTGAATTATGTTTCTCAAAATAAAATTGACAATTTGCAAGCGTGTTATGGGTTGTTAAGCCCCCGTAATTGCAAATAAAAGGATTTAAAACATATTATGTATTATTAACGTGGATACAAATGAATACTGTAGAAATTACGTAAAATTTTATTTAATTATAATCAAACATTTTGGTACTAAAATTATCCCTGCTAAACAATAGTTAGTTAACGAGATTTGATAATTTATCAGTTACATAAATAATTGTTTAATTTATAGTTGACCTATTTAAACTGCTGCTGTTATTATTAACAAACAATAACAACACATTATTATATAAAACAATTTAATATTTTCTTTTCAATAAATAAAATTAATTGTTGTGGTACTGAATGGTACAATTAGGCAATGAATCTTTTGCAAAAATACATTTTTAATTTCATAAATAATAAGAAGTAAGAATTGTTTTCATACTTATTTAATTTTTGTGTAAGTGAATCGATATGTAAAATTTGTATGTAGGAGTAATTAAACTTCGGATCATTATTTATAAAAATTTTATTATGTAAGTATTTTCTTAACATTCCCCGTGTTAATATCGTTTCTAGAATTAAAGGCAAATAATTGAATAAATGAATAACATCTATACAGGCTTAAGTTCTTTATTTACCCGACTAAGTTCTTTACTTACACGACAAATGCCGGCTATATGTAACCGGTATGTAGGTGGGTATGTATATTTGTTCTCTCATAACTTGCAAGCTACTAAAAACAATTTGACAAAAGAGGTCTCGGCTTGATTATCCATGTATCGTTACATTTAAATGAATATCACGCTCACTACAGGACATAAAGTCATGATGAAAAAAAATTGCTTTGCATGACAGCGTGTTGTGTGTCAAATGAACGGGTTCAATGAACAAAATTCAAATGTAAACATTTTTCCCGAAGCTTTGTTCTCATGCTTCTGAATACTACAAATATTTTTGCCAAATTGTATTTGTGTTCATATGTTCATTCTACTATCTAATTTAATATCGGAGTCAACGAAATTGTAATTGCAAAATAATATCTATAAAAAAACAAGCTGGAGATAACAATGTTTAGTTGATAACATTCTATCTCGACTACTGTAAATTTATTAGTCTATCTGTTTCCATTATTTGTATTTTTGTTATATCCCTATTACGCATTTTCTTATTCGCTTAAAATTTAAACTTTACTCAATCTGATATGAAGGTAATATTACAAAAAACCTCATAAAGCAGGTTTTTCTAAAAGGCACTCGCAATGGATCGACCAAGCCGTGTAGTTCCCAATGGTTTTAAAATTAAAAACCAATATCAAATAGTAGATACGAGGTATTATGTGAAAACTTATAATATATATTGTAATTTAATAATAAAACTTCATTATTTTACGCAACACTCTCAATTCAAAGTAGAGAAATACCTCTTTCTTACCGTTTATTTTTTAACTTTAAGCTATCACATGTATTGCTTATTAGTTTTGCAGATCTACATATATATTAATAGCAACAGTAATCCCATGTGACGCCCAAAACCCTGATCCGATTTTAATATGATGGAGATTATGCGTATCTGCGAATAATTATCTTTAAAATTGTACTGGACTCAAAGCGGTTGACAAACAGAGGAATTAATTGTACTGAACTGTTTTGTTTTTGCCTATTTATATACACCTTATACACCGTAGAAGTTTATTTGTTTGCTAATATTGCGAGAAAACGCTTATACACAAGCCCATAAAACTCACATATTAAGAATCGATATCAAATCTGCTATAAAGGCCCCCTAGAGAAATTGTTATCCCGAAGTCCCCAGAAAAACTACGGACCTAAATGTAAGACCGAATTGAAACATTTTAACAAACACCTCAAAATTTCAAAAACTAATTACAAAACCCGAATTCTTTACAAAACTTAAATTTTGCAAACATTTTAAATTTACCCCAAAATCGAAAACCTGAATGAAAAACTAAAATTTTAGGGGAAAAAAATGTCTCCGAAATTTTAGCCATATTGATGTTAAACAAAATAGTAAAAATAAATTTCAAAAATTCACTCCAAGTAATGAACTCCCAAAACAATGAAAACAAAATTACTTAAAATTCACAAAAATATTGAAAATTTAAAAATATTGACACTATACTTAAAAATCTCAATTAAATTGCAAAATAAAAAAAAAAACATTTAATCATAATTTCAGAGTTCACCAAAATCCGAAAATCCATCACAAAACCAAACTATAATTCAAACATTAACATTTCACCACAAAATCGAAACACCGAAAAAAGGAAAAATGACAAAAAAAATAATGCTATATGAAAAACGTCGCAATTTTAAACATATAAAAACACACAAGGCCCAACAGTGATGAATTCCCAAAAGAATTAATAAAACCCAAAAAAAAACTCTTAAATCCAGCAAAATATTTAACAATCATAAAAATTAATGATTTTCACAAAATCTCAATTAACCTGAAAAAAGTGAAATTTTACCATAATTTTGTAATTAAGCAAAATCCTCAATTCCACCACAAAACCAAACTACTTCAAAAAGTTTAATTTACTAAAAAAAATTTTAATTCACCACAAATTAAAAAATATCAAAACAAATCGAAATTCACCAAATTTTTATATTCAGCACAAAAATTTAAATTTCATGACAATTTTTTTAAATTAAATTTTATCAAAAATCCCATTTAATCTGAGATATGAAAAAAATATTTTACCATCCTTTGTGAATTCACCAAATTTACCATAACACCGTAATATATATATATCTATATATATATATATATATATATATAATATATATATTATATATATATATATATATATATATATATATATATTTTTTAAGAGGTTCCATCTTTCAAAAGTCCACCTTATTCAAAGGAAGATTACTTAAAGGTGTAACAGGATGTATTAAAGTAAAAATGTTCAATGCATTTACTCTCCAAAAAAAAAATGTTTAATTGTAATTGAAATAAAGAAAAGAAAATTTTTTTACTACAGATGAAATTAGACGTTTTTTTAAAACCTTATATTCGGCAATATTGTTTATATGTTCTAGATTATATGCTTTCTGCGACTAGTCTATACATTACAAATGTCGGCTTATAATTGTTTTCGGTTCATTGGTGTAGACGACCTGTCTCAATTGGCGTTCAATAGTGCAAGAAATATTATCAGTTACCAAAATCACTTCTTACAATGACTCGTTTACCAAATTTTTGTTTCATTAATTTAATATAAGCATTACTAATGTGAGAATAAAAGTTTTGAAATTTTGCTTGTAAGCTGCTAACCATTGAAATGATCAGATGAAGCCAATATTTTTTTTTTAATTAAGTGTAGTCAAGAGAACCCTAAGTTTGAATTTTTAGGCAAAAAATATTGCCGAAATACTTGTAATACAACACCACACGTAAAATTTGTCTATAAAAAAATTTTACTAAGAAAAAGGAGCCAAAAATTTAAAATATTGTTACGAAGTAATGATAGAAGTTGTGTGAAACGACCTATTGTACAAATTCGCAATGTTATAAACATAAAGCAAAAACATTTACGTAGCGCAAATTCCCCGAACCGCAATTCAATTTAGAAACAAAAACAACTTCTACAAAGAGAAAAAGTAAACAAAAGATGCACACACATATACAAGACTACGAAGCGGCTGTTATAAAC
Organism: Phania funesta; assembly: GCA_963932375.1. Classification (NCBI taxonomy): domain Eukaryota; kingdom Metazoa; phylum Arthropoda; class Insecta; order Diptera; family Tachinidae; genus Phania; species Phania funesta. The sequence continues at coordinate 35,874,277 of OZ010655.1, forward strand.
GCGCCGTCCACCGCAGAAGGGATTGTTGATTTTGAGATTTCATAGAGTGGACAGCTCCTAACATAAGCGTGTTAAGTTTACCGTGTAAATTAGTACTGAAGAGTTGTAAATAAGAGTCGTTACTGCCGAATAAATTTGTGTACTGATAAAATCATTAGGGGCTGTGTATTTTAATTCTTGGAATTAAACGAACCCTACAAATTAACGTTTATTGTGGTAATAAACGTAACAATACTAATGCAACAACATCGAAGTTCAAACATCTTTGCAACGCTACAGCATCGTAAATGGTTAAACATATGACAAGGAGTGTTGCATGTATGTTAACAAGATTATCTTAGCAATTAAACATGCTGCAAGAGTAAAAACTCAACATGAGTTCTAAGAGACAATACTATTTATGCAATTCCTGCAGACGGTTACCTGGTGTATAGAAAAAATTATACAAATAAGGCGTACGTTTACTGTGTAGTATTGAAAAAAAAACAACTTTTTTCATTTCCAAATTGATAATAAATTGGCTGGTTGATTGGGAGTTGATTTATATTTATTTCGCCGCGCAAATTTTTTAACGAATATTTTGATATCAATAAAATTGTTCCTATGCTATTGATCGTATTGGTATTCAACTACGGCTTGAGCTCGCATTCTGATGGGGTTTGAGCCAGGCCAGATCAGGATATCCTTCAGCTGCAAAAAATACATTCTTACTTTCCAAAATTAGATTTTTATTAATAGAAGAGAGTTAAAGAGGAGCCGTAACAAACACTGTTACTCCCTGATTCTATGGCGGTATTCTTCCCAACCACTTGGCCATAAAATTCATTAGGACTTTCTTGGTTTTTTATTTTCATCGTTGCAAATTTCCGTATTTAAGTTTTCTATAGTTTTTGTCATATACATGATGACGAATACTGGCGTTAGTCCACTTCTCTAAGGAAGGAGAATACAAACACATATTATGGTATTCAAGTCTGTTTTCTTATTTCGGTCTCATCACACTGTCGCATTTCGTCAATCTAGAACGGTAAAACTCCAATTTGGGCTATATTTTGTTCAACCTTGGTATAAAACCTTAAGTGCCACTAAAAAATTTAGGAGTTCGTAAAACTAATACGCCCACCTCATATGGAAAATCTAATTTGAGGGATACTGATTACAATTTCGAAAATCAGATTGCTGATACTTCATAGAAAAGAGTTACTACCATAAAAAGAAGCCTGTATTACAGCTCGCTGTGAAAACTATTTAAATATGACTAGCAAACCCGGCGAACTCCGTTTCGCCACCAGATGGCTTCGTTTTATGTAAAATTTCGTTTGGTGATTAAAAGATGAAGAAATTTTTTTTTTATATATGAAAAGGAAAAATTTTATTTCATTTCACAACAGTAATGAATTTATTTCGATTACAAAAATTAAGTGTTATTTAGTTGAACTTCTCTAAGTAAATGAAAGTGAATCCAAAGTAAATACTGAATCGAAGCGTTATACGTGTCCGCAAATTATCCGTTTCATTGAAGTGGTGTTTGGTAAACCACATTTTTAGTTTTTTTGTCTGACTTTAACACAAGCAAAGCGGATGGTTTCCCAACTCGTGAACACGCAACGTATAACTGCCCATATGAAAAACAATGATTTTCTAAATTTATCCCGCAAACACTAAGCGATTGGCCTTGCGACTTGTTAATTGTCATTGCGAACGCAAGGCGAACTGGAAATTGCAATCGTTTGAAGTTAAACGGAAGATCAGTCGGAATCATTGGTATTCGAGGAATACATACATTTTCACCTGCGTACTTTCCGTTAATAATGGTTGCCACAATCAAATTCGGCATAAGTCTTTTTACCGAAAGTCGAGTACCATTGCAAAGTCGCGGTGGATTCAAATTACGCAATATCATAATAACTGTACCAACTTTGAGTTGCAAGTTATGTGGTGGAAATCCTGGTAACTCCAGAGAGTTCAAAAACTCTGTTGGATAATTTACTACATCATCGGGATTTGTTATGGAATCATCGGATTTGTATGTCACCATATCGCCAGCAATTTTTGATTGAATGGTGAAATTCAGTGCGTGTACATCATTATTCTTTGCTGCAAGAACTGCTCGTTGACTTGACCAAGCATAATTCAGATAATTCTCACTAATGGTTTGGAAAACATTTTCAATAAGAGCTAATTGAGAGTCTACAAATCGGCAAAAGTCGTTGGTAAGAGTAATTAATCCAGATGTCGCATCAACTGTGACTTTTCCATTTCCAACAGCTAACAATTGTTTGGAAAATTGTGCAGCACTTTGATCATTTTTAAGTTCAACTCTCATATTAGTGGTTAGCGATAATGTTTTTACGTTATAAAGGTGATGCCTTCAGGCAAGCATTCAATTCATCTGCAGGCGTTCCACGGGGAATTACTGGCAACGTCCGGAAATCGCCTGCCAACAGTACCATCAAGCCGCCCGGAGATCCTTCAGTGTGAAGTTAAGTGCTTCAAGTGATTTCTTATGTGCCATTGTGCACTCATCCCAAACAATAAGCTTGCATTGCATCAACAATTTTCCCATTGCACTCGATCGGGAAATATTGCATGTTGGAGTATCAATTGTGTTTATATTGAGTGGCAACTTAAGCGCAGAATGTGCAGTACGACCGCCATCTACAAGAGTCGCCGCAATTCCAGATGATGCCAACTCCAAAGCTATGTCACATCTTGATCGAATAGTGGCCAAAATCAATGAAATTACAAATGTTTTCCCCGTTCCTCCAGGTGCGTCCAGGAAGAATAGACCAGAAGTATTATTGTCCACCGCTTGCATTATTGTTTCGTATACTTGTTTTTGCTATTCATTCAGCAACGGCACATTATTTCGAACGAATTTCTGCAATGTATCAACATTGTATTGCAGCTCTCGATTTAATTCGTGGTTGAATATATCGTGCATAGATCGATTTGGCGCAATCATTCCTACTTCAATCGTTGGTACGCCTGAAAATGCAAAATTAAATGAATTGTTAATGGGAACCAATAATAGCTATCATAGCAATAATTAGTGTATGAATATTGTACCTGTAATTGGATCGACCATCTTCAACGTGATGTTGTATCCGTCTTGCCCTTGCCAATAAATGATTGTAACGCATCGTACATACGATGTGTCTCCTTTACACGATGATATTGCTTCTTCGCTGAACGACAATGTCTCGCGATTTAGTTGGATCGCCAACAATAATTGCAGCAACATCATTAACGGTGGGTGCATTGAATCTTCGCACATGTTCACCTGTTGGTGAACTCTTATGACAAATTTGAGAGTATCCGATGGCATTCGTTCCAATGCTGTTTTGAACATATTAACCGCAGCATTATTAGCGTGAAAAAATGCTTGCAACTGTTCAATAATTCGTCTCTTTAACTGTTGTGTTCCCTGTACATTGCACCGCACATTCAGCTGATCCACCATCGACGAAATGAAATATATTTGCAGAAATTGATGCGGTTCATCTGTTGTTGGCAGCATTGAACCATGCAAATGATATATTTGTCCTTGCATCTGTAATTGGAAACAATCATTTGTTGAAGAATACGGTGTAACTTCTGATCGTGTGATGGTGTAGTGTGGTGTATATGTAGTTCTTACGTGTTGCAATTCATTGTGTTGGTGTGAGTGATTGGTTATGTGTGTTTTATCTTTTACCGGCATGAAGCCGCCTTCTCGAATGATATTCGCTCCAAAGCAAGTCATGCGAAAGCAGTTATTGTATTCAAGGATGTGTTGAAGAAAATGGCTGAAATCGGGATCGCTTCCATCGAACAATGGTTTCAGTGGCTGTGGTAGTGTAAGTAATGGATCCAGTTTGACTTTTCCACTTGCGCAGCACAATCCAGCCGTTTCCCTTTTGAACTTTAACGCATTGCAATATCGGCATGTAGGCGTCACTGGTGCAATATCAAAATTTTCATCATCACTGTAGTTCGCAGTGGGATGATATTGGAATGCCAAGCGATTGTATGATGCCAATGATCTTCGTGTGCTCACGCCTTGTCTCAATCGAGAATTTTCTCTTATTATATTTTGTCTTTCTTCGCTTAAGTTCTGTGAATACACTTGTTGCTGACTTGCATGTCTAGTGCGGCGGCCTATGCTCGCACGTCGTCCTCTAGGCCTTTTGGACTATATTTAGTTTATACAGTTGCACTTACCACCTTTAAGACAAATGCCTGCTGTTGAAATTGAATAAAAATTTGCACAATACACGTGATTGATTTGATGGTTTCCAACTGAAATGTTAGGAAACGAATAACTTATTTTTTTACTTTTTTTTCACAATTTCACAGTGAACCCAATACCGGGTTGTCACACGAAATTAACTTAGCAGAGACCAATGAGTAGCTGTCAAACAATGTGTCACGCAGCTACTTAAAATGTTGGTTTGTAGTACATGCTATGTATCAGAGATGGCGCTGTATGTGAAAAAAGATTGGTTTCACTTACAGGTTTTTAACTTATGAACAACAATTAACGCAAAACAAATCAAACGCAGTCAGTGAGCAAATGAAAGCAAATTTTGTTTTAATGTACCGTTATTTTTTATCAGCGTTTGGAAAAAACTCAAAAATGTGCACAAAATGTAGGTATCATAAATGCAAGAATACACAAAGTTGTTTATTATCGATTGATAATATAATGTTATATGTTTAACTTATTGTACAATGTTTACCTTAGTAAGCGAGTAATATTTTGTGTTATCGAATAATGTAAATATTGATATTGGATCATTATTAACATAGTTTTTTTGTAAATATTTTCGTAACTACATAACCGATTTAAGAGTTTGATATCACGTTTCGAAGAACATGACAACGGCTTTCAAGAAAAAATAAAATAAAGCCACGCCCCTTGATTTTACCACGCCCCCGCTCACATACCGAAAATCAAAAATCAGACTTCACAGTGTCACCCGCCTGAGTATTCTGAAGATTCCCTGAAAATTTCACCAAAATCGGCCCAGCCGTTTTGGTAAATTGGATTTTGCCACGCCCGTCCTACCACAGACCGAAAGTCACAAATCAGACTACATAGTGTCACCCGCCTGAATATTCTGAAGATTCCCTGAAAATTTCATCAAAATCGGCCCAGCCGTTTTGGTAAATTGGATTTTACCACGCCCCTCCGCCCATAGACCGTTTTTTTCTTTGCTACAAACTTCACGGAGCCCGAGACCTTTCCAACAAATGCAAAACCGTATAAATCGGTTCGCGCGTTCTGGAGTTATAGCGTCAGGAAGGAAAACCCGACTTATTTTTATATAGTAGATTATAGCGAGAAAAGTTTTATTTACATATATGTATATGTTCTCATGTTTAGTGCGCCAGGAAAATTCAGGTCTAATGCTCACAGTGTGTATATTCACACGAAAACATTCGCGTTGTTTTTTTACTCTCCTCTTGAGACAAAAGATTTCTACATATGAAGGTGTAAAAGTGAATATTTTGGTACCTACACCGATTCATTCATCAATATTGTGGGGCAATTGTGCTTTAGGTAGGTCGATAAAGTTTGGTATAAAAAGAGGTCTTGAAGAATAAACAGAAAAATCTAAAAATGGGCACTTCCTGTCTAGGCGGACTAGGGTCCACTATAGGAAGAGAGTTGACATTTTGTATAACCCAACTATCTGTATGGTTCAATTTAAAAGAAGCTTTATACATCTATATAAACTTTAACACACAAAAATATCTTGGAAAAAAGGACTCAGATCCGCACGAAAAGATAAATGTGAAAATAAGTTATTATCCAAAAATGTCGGCCGTTAAAAGTACTGAGATCAAAATTAGCACCAAGTTGTGCATATATACGATACTTTCCTATTTCTAAGCAACTGGCTAGTTTGACAAAATTTTCCCCATAATTATTTCGACAATAGAAAGTTAACAAAAAAAATTTTTTTTTAGATGCTTCTATATAGTATCTTACATTAAAGTTTCGGAACTCTGGGACTTCGTCCGAATAGATAATATTTTTGTATGAAAAATGAGTTTGTGAACAATTAAAAGCATGTAAGATCAAACATATTAGCAATATATAAAGGTAATAATTGCGTATCTACTTGCCAACGCTTGGAGCATAATCTGAAAATAGTCTATAAATTCGTTGGTTATATCATCGCTTAATTTACTAGCAAAAGCTCTTATTAACACAATATCAATTCTCGATTTTAATTCATCGTATTTAGAGCTTTATTTATACACAACGTTCGGTAAGAATTGATGGCTTTTGATACCATTCCATTATTAGTTGCCCCGTTTTTTTCTTAATGTATCCAAATAAAGAACTTTGGAATCATATTCATTTTCTTTTGTTAATTTAATGTTGTTATTAAAGTAAGTCTTTCCAAAACATCAAATTTACATTCAGAAATTATACCAAACAAATCATATACGTTATGTTGGGCTTAATATTTACGTTTCCAATACACATGTCCAATAACTGATTAATATCTATATCTGCTACATTTGGAGACATATGTCAGTTCATCATATTGAAAAATACATATTGTTTTCTATACAAAATTTAAGAATACGTAAAAATAAGTCCGTTTTGGGTATTTCTTTATGATATTATTTTTTCATAAATTTTTGCCATTGCTAAATCAATTGATCTACACAAACAAAAATACGACCTTCAAAGCCAATTTGTGCCATAGTCACATGTTAACATTATTAATAACAATACAAATTTGTATAATTATGTCTTTGTGCCCTGCCAATTATTCCCACGTAATTGACACAAAGAACTTTGGTGCCAGTTTAATGAATATCGCAGCAATTACGAACGGTTTTTTAATTAACCGAATACTAATAGAGACTTAATTGATCATTTTATTTGCCCACTACGAGTTTAATATTCGTTAGTAGGGTTTTGCAGCTATTTTGGTTGTTTTGAAACTTAACAAAATATTCGAACTCAAAAATTTTGCTTTATACAATTTTAGTTCAATATCAAGAAATATGACACAATATCCATACCTGCAAATTGATAGATAACAAAAGAGATTGAATAATTTATTAATCATAAAAATAATGGCTTAATATAGAATTGACTTATTCAATCAGTTTCTGTATTATTCATTATTAACAAACAATATTAACACATTATTATAAAGGATAATATAACATATTTTTTTAAACTAGAGTCAACTGTTGTAGTTCTGAATGCTGCAATTATATAATGAAACTTTATACATTTTTGAAACAAATATACATTTTTAATTTCATAAATAATAAAACATGAATGAGTTTCAAAAAAAAAAGAAAAAAATGTTTGTTAATTTTATCACATGAATGAGTTTTTTCTTTATATCCCATATTTTTATCTTGCATTGCAGTTTTTAATTTGTTAATACCTACAAAAATAAAAACGCTAACGAAATGTGAATCAAATTAATATAAAACGCAGCATTTGTAGCATGTAGCATATTTATAATTAATGGCAAATAATTGAATGAATCAGTAATTTCTATACAGGCTGAACTTCCGTTTTTACCCGACTATGGCAAAGCAAACAGTATAGTTACACATGTGTTACATATCTGTTCCCTCATAGCTTACTTATACTAATTTGACAAATCATGTATCGTTGAAAACTGCTGGTTATTGGCTATCTGTCGTTATATTAAACGCCAATTAGACGTTAATTAGAGGAATTAATAATAATGTACCTTTTACAGTATAGAAAATGAATTGTTTGCTAATATCGGGGTCCATATTTAACTGCCTCAAAATACAGAGCGTAGATGTATTACATTGCGTCTAATGGTGTTCTTTTACTTATTGCGTTAGCTAACTTATTTAACAGATATATTCCCCAGTAGCAGTGCATAATTCTTAAATCTGATGACTGCTGAGTTCGCCTGCATGATCTCACAATCCGCTGCTATGTTTTATACAGACCTTGAACTGTGTATAAAATCCCCAATCCACACAACTGCCATAAGTAAACATTTATTTATATATTATATACTAGAGTGTTTTCAGATAAACAATAGGCATTTAACAGTATGCTAAATAAATAGGTCATCTTAAATGTTAGGCTTACTTCTTTATTCTTTCTGCGAGGAATCACAATGTTTATTATATTTATATGATCATTGAATGAGTAGTTCTGGATATTGTTAGTGTTGCATAACTGACTATAAAAAGAATGCACATAGTTTCGATTCTAGTTTTTATATATGGAAATTTGTTTTACAAGATTCCAGATCTAACAAGATGTAAAAAAGTATATATCTTTAAAAATAGTGTTATGTTTTTTAATTACAGCAAAAATTTGTTTTTTATTAATAGAAAACAAAATTAAAATAATTGAACACTTTTATATTTCTCAAATATTTTGCTGCTGTAAAGTTATTAATGCTGTTAGTTTCAATGTTGCCATTAGGGTGAAACGTAAAAATGTTAAAAAATAAACATATTTTATAAAAAACATTGCAATTTTACTGAAATCGATGTTTGAAAAACACGTAAAACCAAAAATCCTAAATTCACCAGAAGTTGTGAATTCCCAAACAAATTTTAAAATCCCCAAAAACATCAGAATTCACCAGAGAATTAAAAAACTATAAAAATTATAATTTTTTTCAAAAATCTCAATTAATCTGAAAAATGAAAAATAAAATTAGGAATTCAACAAAATCCAAAAACTCACCACAAAAACTATAGTACCAAAATCCACAAATTCACCACAAAAACTATAGTACCAAAATCCACCACCAAACCGAAAAACTGCAATAAAAATGTTTTTACATCAAGTAATCAAAATTCAATGATAAACCGAAATTTTGCGAACAACAAGAAATTTAATTCCTCAGAAAATTCAAAATTAACCAAAATATATAAAAGCTATAAAATACAAAAATCTATATCTGAAATATAAAAAAAAATTTCTATTCTTTGGAATTCACCAAAATCCGAAAATTCACCACAAAAGGAAACTATAGTTCAAAATTTTACAGTAAAAAAATATTATAATTTTCTAAAACCTCGAAATTTTAAAGACACCGAAGTTGAACACAAAAATTTTCAAACTGTGTCTACTGTATTACAAAAGACAACAAATATTTTAGGCTCGTATTAAATTTTGCTTATTCTTGACTGGTGCTATAGAAATTGCAATCTACGAAATGTGCATTAACATACAAACCAAGAGAATAACCCCAAAAAAAAAAATAAAAACATTTCTGAATTTATTATTATGAAATTATTATCTCTATAAAATTTTATTTATTTCGTAGGAAATACTGGAAAAACTAACTACACACACATGTATTCAGAATTGTTCTTGTGAATGTATTTTTATACTTCTTGACCAATTGTCACGTTAAGGGTTGTTTACACAATAAGAGCAGGACAAATTCCACCGCAGAAGAGATAGTTGACTTTGAGATTTCATAGAGCGAATATCTCTGTGTACAAAAGCGTGTTAAGACCACTGTGTAACTTAGTACTGAAGTATTGCAAATAGAGTCTTAATTGCCGCATAAAGTAGTGTACTTATAAAATGTTTAAGGACTGTGTATTTTAATTCTTGCAATTAAACGAACCCTACAAATTAACGTTTATTGTGGTAATAAACGTAACAATATAAATAACTTTCAGTATTGTGACGACCAAAAGACCTTCCACTCTTTTAAATTAAATTCGTAGCTTTTATTAATAATAACTTAGTTTTAAGATTAACGGAAATATTTAGGTAACACTGCCACATAATGGTAGCACTGTTTCTTACAACTCTACCATGACTGACAAATGATCAGCTGGTATGGATCGTATAATGTTGTGCGTATACGTGAGACTCAGTCAAACAAGCATAATAGTAATGCGTATACAGTAGAAAAGTCAGTCAGCATGTGGCTAGCAAGGCGCTAAGACCTACTTAATAATATTTAAATATTTGGCAGACAAAAAATAGCTAGGCCAGAATTTTATTCGACTCAACTACTTGCAGCTAAATTATTTTAGAGTTTTACTCAACTTAATTAAGCTAGTCTCTAGCGCCAGCAACTGGTAGCGAAACTACTGCTATTTTCGTGTCAGGCCTGACAAGAGAAGCCAGTGAGTAAAGTGACGCTCTAACACTTGGGCCAGAATCTTATTCGCACCAATTGGTATAGGCGAGTAGTGGATAGACACTCCTCTGCCGGTAAACGGTTGGGATAGAATGTTATTCGCCCCAACCGAGTGCGGTCAGAGTTGAGTGAACAGAGGAGACATCTCTTAGCTTCGGGTCTGAATTATATTCGTCCCGACCAGAGAGTCAATCCTTGTCCCGTCACCTAGAGCAGTAGCCAGACGAAGAGAGTCCATCTGATTGAGATGCACAGAGCTTCTGGTGTTGTCGGGTCTGGCTAGAATATTATTCGCCCTGACAAGAGAAGCCAGAAAAGGAAGCACTCTCTTACCATCGGGCTAGAATTTTATTCGTCCCGAATAGAGAATCGGCTCATGTGCACTCGCAACAAATAGTGGCGATATCTTCTGTAAGCGTCGGATGGTGTGAGAAGCTGATGACAGTACCGGCGAATGTGTCAATGGCCACCGAAGATCCATCGTATTTCGTGTCGCGCTATACTTATTAATTTAAGTTGATGAATAAAGTTTATAACGTTGTTGAAAACATTTATATTAACTGTCTCGTCTCTCTCTTGGAAACAAATAAATATTTTTTTGTAACGAACCCTGAGAGCCGCGAGCTCTACCCCAGCTAACTGCGAAAACACGTCGTTACGTTCTCCGAAACAAATTTTGCACTTCTGACTTGGTAATAAGGGATTCTTTCCCAATTTCAATAGAATTTGTGCTTAACGTTGTGTTTTATTTTTCACAAGAGCATAGTAATATATCTCTACAACATATAATTCAATAATATTATTAGTAAAAAAGCAAAAGAAAAATTCCATTAGTCTTTTGAGCCCTTTCACTGCCAATAGAAACAACGAATCGCTTTTACATGTAAATACTTGTACATTGAGTATTTGCACCATATGAGATTAGTTTAGGTTGAACTTACTATCCAGTAGATGTAGCTGTTGGCAATGTATATCCTTTTTCATTTGAAAAATGCTTTTATTGTTGTTGCAGTTGATGTCGACGGTTTCTGTATCGCAACGGTTTTGATCAGTGTTAATCTGCAGAAACTCTATGAAAAATTTATATTCGCTACAAATGCATCCCCACACGTATTATAAAAGTATTCTGCTATGTCTTGTTCTGCATCATCTGGCAATGCATCGCTTTCGATATTATCGAGAACGTAAGTGGGAACAGAATACTGCCATTGCTATCAAATTTTTTATCTGCGCTCTCTACAGAACTCTCTACACAATCGATGAATTCGAGCAAGTGTTTACAAGACATATATTCCAAGCTTGTTTATCAAATCCCATCTTTACAACAAAAATAAATTAAAAGGGTGACAGTATGAGTACAATAAGCGAAATGAGAAGAGGAAGTTGTTGTACACATAAACCGACAAAACCGTCTTGAGACGGCCTACCATATTTCATTAAATTTTTTTTATTTTTGTTATTGTTTTTACTTCAATTACAGTATTCAAATATAGTATGATACTTTTGGTAAAACTTTGAATTAGATTACTTTATTCTAAATACTTATTTATAAATTCGCGAAGTAATTTTCGATGCTACATTGTTGTCTTTTTGTACTTGATTGATTTTAACGTACAAACGTTAAAAACGTTGTCTTAAGGGTTTTTTATTTTAAAGAGGAAAAATTTATAATACAGCAATGGAGGACAAATTCAAAGACCGCCTTGTGACGGTCTTACCGGTTAGAGAGTTAACATAACCACTTTAGGTATATCCACCATATCGTTTGAGATGATATGCTTTTAGGGCACACCACCTCAAAAGATAATAGAAGAATCGGGTAAAAAGGTTTAGTCAAACAAGACAATACAAATAATTCTGTTATACTTATGACGTTTTTTTCTGTTTTCCAGTTCTAGTAAACCATAAAAATTGAAATAGATTTACCTGAAATGAAGGCAGGAAAAAGCCGCTCGAAAGCAGAAGTAAATTTTAAGTACAACATAAATGATGTGGTTATAACATTCCTTGTTACTATGATCATTACAATGTTACCATCTTCGGGTGATGCTATGCAGAAATTTTCATCAAATTCTAAAACATCAACCTTAATAAATCCCTCGCCAATAAAAACAATGTCTGGGTATTGCAGTTATGAGGTCAAACCATAAACATTTTATAATCTTTTATTTGTTGATAACTAAACACATATTTAAGTCAAAGCAGACGCTATTGTTACAATGATTAATGTGAGCATAAAACTTTTGGTTTTACTTTACATTTATAAAATATCACTGAATAAATTCTTCCCAACATATGAAATATCAAAATACTTAACTGCTGTTGCTGCTGCTTTTCTTGTTTAAAATATTAAAAATAAAAAAATACAAAGCAAAAGTTTAGAAGGACCTCTCACGTCAGCTTTTAATTAAATTCTGTATCTTTACTTTACTATAAAATTTGGAAGATGAAACTGAACGCTGAAACTACAACAGATGCAGTTTCGTTTCCATTTAACAGACGCCAAAAACGTAACACAAGTTCAAATAGAATACACAAGTATTCCGCTTTTCAATTCAGCTCCAAAATCACACTTTCGTATACAAAAATAGTGTGTTAAACTGAATATTAATTAACTTCCTTTTATATTTTGGTAAATAGGCCAACAAAAGCTTGTGCCATGCCACATTTTTTTTTATTCGTTACCTGCTTCATTTACGTATTTCGTTTTTAGGTTTAATAAGTGTTGGGAAAAAACTAAAATAGTGGTTCCTTCATATGCTATTTTTGCCGCTTATTTTCGCTTCTTAAACTGTAAAACCAAAACACAATTTTTTCTTTATTTATGCTGACGATTTACAGTTTCTGGTTGTGTTTTGCTCGTTCTACTTTCGCTTTCAACTAAAAAGTTCAACTAGAATATTGATTTTTATTTCTCTTTTAATAACCTGACTTCAATTACCTCACTTTGTGTATAAAAGAAATATTAATATAAATTGAATAGGCATTTTTAGCCAGAGGAGGGAAGTTTAAAACGAAAATCGTCAATAGAGGATAAAGTCATTACAAAATATAATTCACAAAAAGAAAACAGAATTCCACTAAAATTCGCCATTATTTGTAAAATTTATTTTAAAATTAAAAAAAAAAATTGAAAAAATAATGTAACTATATAAACAGGAAATGGCTACTCACTACAAAGTCAATAATTCGCAATATTGAAAATAAATAGAAACTGAAAAATCCTTAGTATCTAAATGAAGATTTTTTAATTTTATTTATACTAGTTCTGGGATATGTCATAGTTTTACCGGAAACGATACGTTACTTTTATGAATAGATACATTTTTATAGGCCACGGAACAAGTGCATCTAGACCAATTGACACAAATTAAATTAATCGCATGGGTGTATGCAGCAATATGCATGTAAGTGTAATTGGCATTTTTAATTAAAATTGTATGTTGTAATTAATACGTTCAAAATCAATCGAGTGTAAATAATATTGTAAAAAAACATTTGTTTTATAATGCTATTTTTTTTTTACTAATATTTGTATTGTTGTAGTTGCAACATGTTTGTATAGAGGTTGGCATTCAAATAAGGTACGATTATCCCATTTGCTGACCTAGGGCATCCCGCAGCTTTTTTGGTTTTGCATGGAATCAGTCGATTCGGATTTGCTGATTCATGATCTCATGACTCTCACTGAATAAGTAATCATAATATTCCCATTTATACCATTAAAGTTACCATAATTGTGCGCTACGGCCAAGTTCAGCCGTATATGCCATTCAAAATTGGCCCTCTCAGATGGGTGATATCGTGCATTCATGAGCACTTTATATCAAAAAGGAAGAACGAATTGCCTCACCAGCTTTAAAAATAAAATAAGACATTTGTTAAAAAATATTCATTCTTCTCATTTTTAAGGTCTGTGCATTTTCAATGCAATATAATATAGTAAACATTTTAGCAACTACAACAGTTTATATTTTTGTAGAAATACTGAATTACAAATACTCAATAAGTAAGAAGTGTTTTAACTTTATTGAGTGGTTATGTCGAACCAGTTAAAAAGTAAGTTACAGTCAGTAAGCCACATATTTATATTGAGTTAATCTCAAAGTATATTTGATTAACAGTTTAAGTGCAGCTTATTAGCAAGACAATAGTGAGGTAACTATAATTTTTAACTCAGGAAACCACAGTTTCTCGACAATCTTTCAAGGGATGGAGAAAAATTCGAAGCAAAATTGATAACAATGTAAAATAAGCCTTTCCGATCCGATATAAAAATTGGTGGGAGATAATGTCGATTAATTGTATCAGCTCCGCAACTGTAAATAGTTGAAAAATCTATTACCTAACAAATTGACGCTGCAAAAGTTAAGAAGTGATATGGCTGAGCTTTACCATTATACGAGGGGAAAATGAATGCATAGCAACTCAATAATGAGCGGAAAACCCGGCAAGACGTTTCGATCACTTGACCCATGTAGAAGATGAGCCAACATATGTAACACCAAAAAATTCTGTATTGCTCTACAGTCTAAATGTGTTCCGTTACTCTCCATATTATTTATATTAAAAATAATTAGAATAATGGCAAGTTAATATTTTAACTCGATTTAGTACAAAATTACATGGTATTTTACTCTCTATAAATGCAGAACATTATATACACATATCTAGGAAACCAATCTCATTTAGTATTTTAACGGATTCGGGTAGTGGTATAAAATGAGTTAGCTGGCAAATATCGCAGTCTATTCAGATTGGCGTTTCATATACGAAAATTCTGCAATATTTCCTGTGGAGTTTATTGCGTTTTGCATAAGATTTTTAAATTAAAAAACGGGTTGCCTCAAACCAAGCTCGACAAGGAATGACGAAAATTTGTTTCAACTATCAATATCAAATCACCCTGTCAGAAAATCAAACAAAGAACCATACAGAATACTTTCCTAAGTAAGTCATGCTTCTATAATAAACACTCGAAAAAGTTTTGTGTTTTCTAGTCGTTTTTAATCCTTTTAAGGTCAGCAATTGTAAAGAGAGTGAAAATGTTAATATAATTTTCATCACCTCGGATAGAAAGTTATCGGTTAAGTTATGCACTCAGGATTATTAAACAACAGTGTTCAAAAATAATGGTTTTATATATTATGTCTTTATTTTCCAAATATTATTGTTTTATAATAGGGTACTTCTTTCAATATATTAAAATAATTTCCTAATAGGCATTACAAGAGAACCCGTAATCTCGCAAACGTGTGTATATTAAGTTTCCTTCAACAGTCTCTACCATACTAGAAGTTCTTACATAATGTTACCATTCAATAAAGAGATGTTATTTCATATGATATTTTTTTGTACAAAGTCTACATAGGATATTTAGTAGTGTTTCACAAAGTGGAAAACCATGATTAAGTAACGAACCAAATGTATAACCCTATAGGAAAAATGCATTTTAAAGTATTTAATTTTTGAACCAACTGTTGGTTAATTATAAAAATTCTACAAAAAAACATTATCTTTTTATGAATATAAAAGCCAAGTGGGAATAACTATGTTTAATGAGCGGCACATTTCGTTTCTATGGGATCATTGATCTAAACTAGCTACGCAATCTGTGATGGCTCAATTTGCTTATCTAACTGAAAGTCTTACTTTTCTCACTAACTGACCAGAGACCCGAGAAGTTATCAAGGATTCTTTGGTATTCCCAACCTTGGTAGGAGTTTCGAAAATACCTGGTCCATGAGACTCATCGCATTTGACACAACGGTAAGGCATATGACAATTTGATGGACTATGGCCAAAACGTTGATACTGGAATCACTTCCTTATGGCCCTCTTCTAAACTTTCTCATTCTGACCCTATAAGGAAGGATATATCTTAGTTTGTAAAAAGGCCTGTAGTACGATTCAATAACTTCTAACGATTCGACAGTCGCAAAATTATTCGACAATTTTTGTTGTTTATAGTAACGACTGTGTGATTTACTAACAACTCTGGACCGATAATAGACACTGTTTAATTTAAAGTAAAGGAAAAGCACAAAGAAGAAAAAAAACAAAAATTTTATTGATAAATTTTTTTGTGCGTTTAGCTATTTTTCCAAAACGTAAGTAAATAATATGTGAAGCTTTTGTCACATGTAGTATATATATACATATATATATATATATATATATATACATACGTACCTTATACACTTAAAACCAAGACATCATAGAAATGATAAATATGTGAATCATACTCCTAACAGACTGAAGAAATTTGTAAAAACAAACTGTGTTGAATTTTAAAACAGATATTTTAATTTGAATAGATAACTGAATATGATATTATAAAATCCGAACGAGGTGATAACGGTTTTACTATAAAATCGTTAGTTTTTTAACTGAAGAGAAAGATACTATTGGATGAAAGAAATATTTGGTAATGGTACAATCGATACAGCAATGGAAGTTGGTTTTGAAATTATTAAGTGCATTATTGAGAATTCGTAATATACATTTGTACTTTTATTTATCTAATTTATTGAATGTTACAATACAATTACAAATTTTATTATTACTTAAATAACCATAACCGAGCATACTAATATGGACCTTTGCTCTTTGTAGTGAAATAGACCACAGTCTTTGAAGTGAATTGAACTCACGGACGGTAGTGGACTACCGTTGCACCAATGGTATTAGTATTTATTATTTATTTAATAATGTTCTACTATAATTATAAATTATAATATATCTAACCTTAATTACTTTCGCTTGTTGTAGTGTTTTTGTTGGGCATATACCCCCCAGTATATTGTTTACAATCTTATGAATTCCCATTGTTTGTTCTCCTGAAAGAACTACTTTTTTGTGCTAAAAATGTTTGAGCATCTTTAAGGCAAACACAGTTTCTTTTAGCAAGTTATTTATAGAATGTTTTATTACTTTTTAAATTCCACTTTACAAATTTAAGAAAAAATATTCTATATTTTTTATCTCCTAGCAGTTAATTTCTTTAGTCATTTTGTTTACCTCTTTCTTACTGAGTTTCAATCAAAAATTGGCAAAATTATTCGTGACAAGCCATACAAATTTTCCATGAACTAGAAAAGTTTATGCTAAGTGGCTTACTTTTACTTTTAAAATGCATTTAGTCTTAGCACGCTGAAGTTTGACTAAAATTATTTTGTTTTAATAAAAGGAAAAGATGTAGATCCAAAATTCGATGTTCTCGCAGTTGTTAAATATAGTGAATTGTTAGCTGACACTTATTAATTGGCAACATAGGAGGAAGCAAAATATTTATTTTCTTTTATAGCGAACTAATACTATGTTTAGACATGCACCATAATTGAGGCAAGTAAATTTTGAATTCAGTTACAGACTTTGGTGTTTACATATATTCAATTTGTCTTACAAAAGCTATTTAACTTTTTACAGCTGAACATTATGTTTGTGTATTTAAAGAAGTGAATTATTATTCAGAGAAATTAATTATGTAAAACATATTTCCGTTAAAAATTTAATGAAATTTACTGGCTTTTTCATCTGCCATTTTTTATTTTTGTTTTATTTAATGTAGTTATTTTGGTTCTTTAATGTCTTGGTTCTGTTAATAAACATGTCTAAACAAAGTGTAACCCTTCCAAGTAAATTTAGAATTGACTGTTAACCTATATATCCATTCACACCACTAAGTTGATTTGTGGCCTTTCTTCAGTTTTCTGGATTACTGTGAAACAGTTGTTAAACTATGTTGTAACTTACTTGCTTCCTTGGGTGCGTAAATATTTGTGTCTAAGTTTCATGGGAAACATAGTTCGCAAGGGACCTCAAATAAAATTTTCCGTATTATTTGAATTTATTTATTTGCAAGCAGTATGAGTAATAATGGCAAAATGAGGTTAATATACACTACATATCATAAAAGCAATGCCTTTTAGAAAAACACATGCATTAATGTCTCATTGTAGTAGAAATTTAAGCCACAACTATTCTTTTGATAATAAAGCATTTAAAATTTACTCCCTATTAAGTATAATTTTTTGTTGTAATAAAATAACACTTTTATTGTTTTGTTGCGATTTTTCTAATAGCTCTTTTGATATTAATATAATAAGATAACTCGGTCATATAGAGTTTTATATATTCCTACTTCGACTAAGGGCAGGCATTGTTTTTAAGCTTTGTACAATACGGAATAAATTAATAGATTTTTTAGGTAAAAAGCAATTCTGTTAGACAAAGGACGCGTACGCGACAAATACATATGGAAATTATACGAAGCTATATAAAATATCAATGAGAAATTGTTTAAAATTTTAATTTTCTGACTATCTTACATGGGATTTGGGCAGTACTGGAATGTACCCATATTAAATATTACTTACAATAGGTCAAAAAAGATGGGCATGAAGCAGTTTTAGGCTTAAAGTCAGTGCTTCCAGAACAAGAGGAAATAGTTCGACGTCATAAGTGTATTATGTGTGTGCTCTATGAAACACAGAAAATAAGCCCAAAACACGTAGGCACAAGGACAACGATTTTAAAAGAGCTTGAAGAGAACGCTACTTTAATTTATGTTTGTGTTTGCATTTTACACAGAAATTCTTACAAAAAAGTCCCATAAACTCTTATTTAACAATTTCAATCAATTCCTTAAGTCACGCTGTGCAAAATTATACAAAAATTAAAGAAATACTTAATTTTCTAGTTTTTATGCCTAATTAAAATTTTATTTAAACAGACTACTTGAAGCGTATTTAACATTACCAACGTCATGGTAACATAATTAAAAGTTTCAAAGAAGAAGTTAAAACAATGGTAAACCTAAAGCATCATTAGGCCTTTATAAACTGCACACGTACAGGTAAGTGGAAGATCACAGCACAATTGAAAACACTAATGTTTAAGGCAATCATTGTTATTTATATATGTCAAAATACAGCTGCAGTCACGCACGCTGGAGATAAATTTATAATGACTACAATTACATTGACGCATATAATGATGTGCACAGTATCACCGTTTTCCAACAAGTGGCCTTTATTCGTTTAAAAATGTAAAACAATGTTTTTTGGATAACTTTGTTTGCGACTTTTTTTTTTAAGAAATAAGGTGTTATCTTTATATTTTTTTATTTTATCCAGCCTTTCCGTGTTACATCACATGATCCACGAATCTATTAGCAAAAGAGAAATCCGAAAGTACAAGCTAACCCAATGTGCTCTTTAAGGGGTCCTGGTTTGGTCTCTTGTTAAATTCACAGGTCTTCCACACCAATTCGAATCTATAAAACAACGAAGAAGGCATTTAGAAATGCTCCCACTAATAGCTTGAAAACGTGGCATTTTTGTTGAAAGTTATATTGTTATTCTCAAAAGTAGCTTAAGTACAATATTCTATTATTTATTAAAGCTTTATCGCTTTTTGTAAAAATCGCAATTAAAAAACGAATATTATTGCAGTTAATAATTTCATCTGTGTACCATTGAAATTATATTAAACTAAAAACACTGAGAAAAAGTGTATAATAATATACAAGCAACACGACTATCAGTGGTACTGTCGTCATCACTTCCGTAATATTCAGGCAAAAGTATTTAATTTCGAAACATTTTGTTTCCTTACTTAGTAGGGTAGATAAACCTACTGTAAAAAGTTAGTACTGTTAAGCACGGCTTCGTTAAGCTCCTTCCACTCTTCACTAAAACAAAGTAAAAGGGTTTATTATTGAGTGGATATCTATAAATTGTAACAACTGAATCAATACACTAAGCAAAAATGTAAGTCCTGCTTAAATGGTAGACACATTTCAAAGAAGTGTTTAATCATTTTAATAGTTGTTCGAACTAAATTTGCCCTTCAGCATAAATATAACAAAATTGCTCTTTTAATTTTAGGATTTCTTTAAAGATGATTAATAAAGGAATGGTCGGAAAAATGTTCTCAATATATTTTTGTATCTTCGAGCCAGATCGGTATGACTTAAAAACCCGTATCCATAGAAAACCCTCAAAGCGTCCAACTTCTATCTTTTATGTATGTCTAAATGGATTTAAAAAGTACAGCGAGTAAATTGTAAGTAACAGTTATAAAAATGTTTAGAGTATTTTCCAAGATTAATATATAGTAAAAACTAACAATTTTCGCAATTCCCTGATCATCATCTTAACTGTCCTCATTATTCAATAGACTTCTGTTCCAGTGCTCTGCTGATTACTCTAAAACTGCTGCGTGCTGTATGCTTAATGAAAATCTGACTGCGTTTTTATTATCACGTAGGAGTTATACTTATCGCTGCTTTCCTTTATCATAACCATCTATTACGCTGCTAGCAAGCTACCACTTTTCCTTACTTCTTTAAGCAGCTTTTCTGCAGTATTTTCATTTAAAAACCAAAATTTAAATACTAATCTGAATAAGACACATGCACATAAAAAAATAGTATCCTATGCAATCCTATAAATGAACACACAACCAATTTTATGTCTCTGCACAAAGAAAACAAGAAGCCTAACTCGTTAAATAAAACAAGATTTCTAAGTAGAAGTAAAAAGAGTGAAAATCAAAACGCGTTTCTCCAAAATCAAGAATTGATATTTTCCTATATAGAATAGGCATTGAGAAATCTCAAGACCCACGATAAACTGACTCATACTAGGTTAAAATAGGAGGTAAAGAAAACTAACTAGTATGCTGAGGATATGTATTCAGCATGCAAGGAAACATACGTTAGTGCCAAACGTATAATGATTACTTCTTTAGAAGAAATCCGGAGTAAATCTATCGACATCACTTTAATGAACCAATCGATAAACAAATCCTCAGCTGGCTAAAAAGCAGTCTCAGGGGCGAAGCATTACAATGCGTGGCAAATATGAAATTTGTTCAGCCTGGAAGATTTTGTGCAATCAGTACGAAAATACATGAATGTTAATTACTTCTCATTTATAAATATTTCACGTTAATTTCTTTAAACAGTTAAAAAACTCAAAAGCATCGAGACAAAAAAATTATTTTAAAAACTTTGATCTCGAGGTAAAATTTTTTTGTAAAAATTACTTGTTTTGGCAATTTCTAAATTCATGTGCAATTTTTTGCTTTCATAGTGAGTTTTCAAATTCAATGATGAATTTTTCATTTTTGGTCAAAGAGTTTTTATGAAATTTTGGTTTAATTACGATACTTGTTGATAGTTTTTAACGAAGTTTAATCCTCATTGACTTTTTGTTGAATTTTCTGTTCCTTAAATATAAATTTTTCCCCGAATTTCGTAAAACTTCGACTTCTTGGACTGAATATTTTGAATTTTGGTAAAATCTAGAATTTTTGGTGAAATCACTGGTAAAATTTCAAAGTTTTTGCCAATTCTGCTTTTAGGTTATTTTCTCTAAAATATCGATTAATTCTTCTAGTGGTTATTTTTTTTCTGCCGAGAGCCGTTCTTTATTCGCGTTTTATTTAGTTCCCGATTTTTGTTAAATTTTTAATTTAGAATATTTCTTGAAGTTTTTGATGAATTCTGACATATTTGGTTACTTGCCAATTTGAAGTGATATTTTAAGTTCTAATGATTTTTTGGTGACGTATAGAACTTTGGGAAAATTTTTATGTTTTTCATAAAACTTTGAAATTTTGGTAAGCAAAGAACCCTGCCTATTTTATCATATTAATTGTTGTGCAAAACTATTACTAGTGGATTAGCATGTTTCATCGTCGCAATTGAATAACTTGCATCATATATAACCATAATCCTAATATGCATTTGCAGCTGTAGTTCAGTAGAATGAAACTTTTGCTGCAAGTCCTGAAACCAATAGTTGTTTCAATCATTTTATAATTCTTTATTTAATTCCAACTAATTTCTAATCCTTTTAATTCGTTTGCATGTTGTTCATTCAACTAGTATTATTGTAGTGAAAAAGTGTACATGATGTGTGATCGTCTTAATAAGAAGTCTTTATTCTCTCGTCCCACCAGTTGCACATTTGGTTAAATTAAAACAAAATACAAAGTTTTTAGTTCAAGAAATCCCTCTTTTGCTTTTTTATGGTTTGGTTGTTTCCCCTTTAATGAAAATCCTCAGCAATTCTTTAGATTTGTGAAACAATTTAGACATTGCTATACAGACGTTATCACAAGGCAAAAGCCTACACTACAATTATACCGCTAAAAAGAAGAATGAAACTAATTGATGTAAATGTGGTATGAAAGTATTTGTTTATTATGCTTTTTGCTGCAAGGAGTAAAATACTTAAACCACTCGGTGGTGTTGGGTAAATAATGTCGTTCACTTTGGAATTCTATTGCTTTTCATACCGCAGGCTATCACACAAAGCTATATATTTGTTTAGGTTTCTAAACATGCTTTGTAATCCATCACTGGTTTTTGTATTGCTTTAAAGGAAATGCCATTTCGAACTTCCGTACATATATCGGTTTCATAAGCCACTATTTTAATAAGCCGAACATACTTTCCCTCGCTTATGTCACGTAAATTTTTATTGTCCTTCTGACTCATAGATATTGAGACTTATATTATTTTACTTGGGGTGTGTGTTTTTGAAAATAGTAAAAGGGGCAGAACTATATGAAATGGCGCCATAAACCAACGATTAACTTTTCTTAATACATACTGGTATCATTGAATGTCAAATACATCAACACGTAATAACTTACCACAGAAAATGATTACTAAACACTAAAAATAAAAGGAAAAATTAGAATATGTGTTTCTTCAGTGAAGAAGGTTTTAATTTTTTATGTTTTCTGTATTGTGATACGACAGACTCGAATTGCAGATCTATAGCTACACAAATTTCTGATACAATCATATTGTTCGGATATCAACTTTCTATCGTTGTGTACTAACTTATCTGAAGGAAAAGTATTTTTGACCTTTGATGTACTAAGCTGGTAAATCTCGCGAGTAAGTTTTGCGCCATTAAAAAGTGTTAATGCTTCTTCTGGTGACATCATTTCGTTCATTTCTGCATTTGTTCTCCGAAACTTTTTTTAAATAAATCAGCTTCATTTTTATTACCACTGTACCGTAAACTAGATTTCGTTCAGTAGCAAATGTAAAAACATATGTTTGCATTATTATTTAGTTGTAAACACTCTTTGAACATTATTCAAAAGGTAGCGGTGGACGACCTTTACTTTGTTTTGCTTGTTTTGGAAATATCTCATGTTTTATAATAAAAAATTTTTCCGTTCTTCTTTCATACTTTTTATAATTATTTTTTAAACTTCAAATAGACTATGTGTCTCGAGTGGCATATTTTTTTAACAAAAATATACAGGCATGTTCTGAAAATCACTTTTTTGTAAAAGTGATTTCAAATCACGAAAAGGTGTTCTGTGCACAAAATTTTTTGAAATCTCGAGATTTAAAACCGGTGAGCTAACAGTCTGACGATTTCAAATCACTTGAAGTTTTTTTCTATGTTTTGCATTTAGAATCAAATAAAAATTATATTATATATTTAATATGATGTGTTTTTTTATTTATTTAAGTAATAAAATAAGGTCTTATACACACAAAAACATATATATGTATTAACAAATTTCTAAGGGCACTGTTTGTTTTGTAAAAAGTGGTTTTGCTTTGTTTACCAATGTTCGTGATTTACTTTTTCTCTTCAGCAGTCAGCAGGTTTGTTTTTTCGAAGATATTTGTGAGGTTGCCAAAGTGACACAGTCGTAAAATATCATGTATGATATATGGAATTTATAGTATCCTGTATTTTATTTAATACAAAATTTATTTATTGTTGTTAAAAAATATAATAATAGTAAATAACTGAGTAATTTTTGTGCAAATTTAGAAATTAGAAGTGCAAAATCTAAGCAAATTTCATCGATGAAAACAGTGGCATCTTCGTTATTTTTGCATTAATTTTATTTATACTAACATTTGTTTTCATTTGTATTTTTATGCTTTGTGAACTTTGTTTTGATAGGTCCCATAAATGACGTTTTTTACAGCAATTACTGCCTATGAACTAGCTCCCCAGATTTTTGTTACCTTAATTTTTACCACAAAGTAGTCACATAGTTAGTTAAATAGTCAGCTGTTTTCTCGTGTTTTCGAAAAAATAAAACCACGCCGAAAACCGTAAAATCACGTGATTTGCAGAACAGCATCAAATCGTCGGCGTGATTTCAAAATCGTTCGTGATTTGAAATCACGTGGTTTTCAGAACAGACCTGATAAATTCATATTAAATAATTTTATATGAATACTTTTTATAGATATTTTATATTTAGTACAATATATGAATTTTACGATTTGATACATAATCAATGTTGTATATTAATAAGTTGTAAGTTATTTGATATACTCGTATAGGGAAATATTATAAAACAAATTTTCAAAAGTCCTATAAAATAGAAACTTGCTACATATAAAACTAGTATTCTGTTATAAACATACTGTTCTTTAGCGTGTATATGATAGATTTTTGCAATTTCTTGAATTTACATAATTTTATGGTTTTGTGATTTATAAGTATAAAATATATAGATTACACTTTTCCTTCCAATACAATCTGACAAAGAATTGACCATAACTTTTTCAACGTATTTTTTAAAATTGTCGAATCTTTCTTCTAAAAGATATTTACAATAAGTATTGAAATCTTAAAATATGATACATTGTGTATTTGGACGTGTATGTTTTACCTTCTTCATAGATAGTGGGAACTAATTAAATACCAGGGGGCGCAATTATGCACAGCTTCATACAAATTATATTATCAGAAGGTTATCTTCAAAAAAAATGTATTAAGGAAATGGTTTTTAACTCAAATCTAATATTCTGAACATATTGTTTTTCAAGTCAAAATAATTTTTTTTTTTATGTGACGTTAAAATTCAGTCGGGTATCATCCAAAAGTACTAAGTAACAAGTTTTGAACAAGTGGTATGTATTCAAAGAACATATTTTTTTTAATCTCTACTTGTTTTAATTTATCGCATAAAATATTCATAGGTCTGCCTCTTTGGCAACAACAAATGAATTTAGTATTTTCAATCAATGATAATATACTATAATTATTATAGTGCAATAGTGCTTGTCGCATAATATAACGAAAGTAGCTAATAATAAGTCGATTTCTTCTCATGATACTAGTTATTTCCTTTGGGATGAGATTACTATACTGGACTACATGTTCATTTGCATCAAAAAGATAGTTTTGAACGTTATGGACAGTGTATATTTTGAATATAGACTGCATACAACTCTGTGCAATGACAATGCGCATTATTTAGTGTCCATGACTGTGTGATCTTTTACATACCTAGCCTTAAATAGCATAAATTAAATTTGTATTAATATAAATATAACTTCAGTTAATTAATTTGTGAGCACTAGGTGCTTAATAAGATTCTTTTTTTTAAGTATGGCTTCTGCGCAAGGATTGTACGCAAAATCTTGTGTTCCATATTTTTGGATATGCCATCGCGTTTTTTCAATGAATTGCAGATATCCTCAAGTAGATGGTGGGCCTTGCCTAAGATACGCCTGATGCGTATATCACAGTAATAAACCTCGAAATTTCTTGCTTATCGTAATGTGATCTTTATTGAAAATACAAGAAATTGTTCGATTAACTATTTTATCTGATTAATGCAGTCTTAATAATGATAAGCTTTTAATTGTAAACATAAGTATGTATTATTATACTTATTCGATCCCTTAGTTAGTTATTTACTAAATAAACTTTTATTTCAACAAGTATTTTGAGTTTTGTGTCATTATATGTTTTAATAATACCGGTTATTTTTTTACTATGTTTAACAGAAACCCACTTTTTTAAATAGCAATTACTCAAAAACCGGGTTTTTATAAAAGTCGAGTAATCGATCTACCTATCAGCTATACCATTTTTTTCTTGATGATTATTACTATTATAATATTTTATTTCCTCTTTTTTTTCTTTATGTACATTTTGAGCGAACAATATTTGCCGGAATTTCTCTTTGCATAGAGTTCAATGTACATTTTTTTTAAATTGAAATATTTATGACGAGGTATGAGGAATAAATGTGTTATCGATACAGTTTCAATAAAAATTAAACTCAATGCTTGTCAAAACACACCAGCATATACATAAAGAAACAGCTGACTGGGAAAGCCGAGAGTAATAAAATATTTAATTTGTTTTTATTCGTAACGTAATAAACCGTCATGTGTATATAATCTTATTATATCAGCAGAAATTAATGTGCATTTTAACATTCATATTCTACTATTTATATGTGTTTATATTTATTTCAATGTATATGTTTGCATGAAATGCATTTTCAATATCAGACTGTATACGAGCGTAAGCGTATGCGTTCTTATTCTTGACAAGTATACAATAGGTCTCAACATTTCATGCCAAATAAAACTATTTTATAAAAACGTTAAATTTTTGGTGTTGTTTTCAATCAAATACTACAACAAACAACTGTTGAAGGAAAATAAAGATATTCAGTAAATGTTCAAGTTACACGTCACTTATTTGGAATGTTGTTATCTGCAATCATAGAGTTTCATTTTGCCCACAGATATTTCCAGGGTAGAATATCGCAGTCCATTATAAAAATCTCTTACGTATATGTTAAAAGTAATAAAATGATTATTGTAATTAATTTCATATTACAAATAATGTATCGGTAATTGAAACCTAAATAAATTAAGACATTTGCCATTATAGTCAACCAATCTTGTCCACTTTTATATTTCTTGAACCAAGATTCGAAATACACACGCAACTGGAGGTTAAATGATGTTGACGAAGCAATATTCTCTTAGTGTTCGATGCCGAATAATAGATGTGTCTGGTACCCAATTCTGTATATTATTAAACATACTGAAGTATAATTCGTATTCTATACTTTAATCATTATACGAGTAGTTCAGCAAAAGATTTAATTACTTATTAAATAACTTACAATCGCATGCGTATATAACAGTGCAACTAATAAAGTAATTTTGCTCATAATTAATGAATATCTGCTACAAAATGTAATGTTATTAAGTTTGTGACCGCTCAAAAATCTTTGCGTGTATATCTTCAATAAACTCGAGAGAAAGTTAACATGCAAACACAGTTGCAAAATACCTATGAAACAAAAATTTGTTCTACTCGTGTCTTTGCTTAAGCAACCGAAGTTCACATCACAAATATATTACCTAAATTACTCACAAAAATGTTCAATTGGTGCTTAAGTAACGGCTATTTCCCAAAAGAATTTAAAACTGCAAAAATAATAACAATACTAAAGCAAAAAAAAAGATGCGAGATCACCAAATAGCTAGCCGCCAATAAGTATGGTAAAATCTGGATAAAGTACTCGAGAAAATTGTACCGAGGTGGCTATATGAGTTTACCGAAGATAATAATATTATTCAAGATGAGAAATTTGGCTTTCGAAAGCAACATTCAACAATTCGCCAAGTATAACGCATTGCTAAGATTATAAATAATAAAAATTCCAGCGTAAAAGCACTGGAATAATATGCCTTAACATTGAAAAGGCTTTTGACTCAGTGTGGCACAATGCTCTCATATATAAACTTAATATGTGTGGCTACCCAGTTTATTTACAAAATATTGTTCAGAAGAAACAATTTAGCAGCATTGAGGTCAGAGAATACTGCAATAATAGCAACGGGAAAAGTCTTTAATGCCATTGTTAAAAACTTAAAAAAAGAGTTCAAACTATTATCCAGAACTATTCTCCAAGTGGAAAGTTAAAATAATCTAAGCAAAGACGGTAAAACTGAAATTCCTTTCAACGACACCAGAAAATAGTTGGGTATTGTTTTGGATGAGAAGTAAACACTTAAACAACATATTCTGCAATCTTGTGATGAAGCTGTTAGCTGTGGTAGAGCACTATATCCTGTATTAAAGCGAAAGTCTTCCCGGAATTTGAAAAACAAGACGAATACGACGAATCATGACCTACGGTTGGTGTGCCAAGACTCATATTAGAAAACTGCAGATCGTACGAAATAAGAATTTAAAGAGGAAGGAGGTACCCAATTACAAGGCTACATGAAAACTACAAACAAGATATGATTATGGCTGTGATCAGCAATATTACACAAAGCTTTGAAAATCAAAATAGGTCTTCAAGTTATACTTTAGTAAGAAATTTGTAATATCACCAACTTCCTCAAATTCATTATGAAGCTGACAGAATTGTTGATATAAGAACTTCTTAAAACCTCAATAAGGTTTTTTCTAATTTTTTTCCTTTAACACAGTAAATATCTTTAGACGTAATTTCAGTTATTCATAAAATAAGCTTTCTTTTGTTGCAATACTAGTACTAGTAATAACTCAAACTATGTATATATAGAAAAATTTAATAATGATATAAAATAAATAACAATAATAATAACATTATAAATATACTTTTGGAATTTCACACAAGGTTGCCTAGCACCATCTTGTCACAATATTTTAGCATCTGTTTTTATTACTATTCGAAAACAATCATTTCATTTTCAAGGCATTTGAACGTATAGGGTGTTTTGCTAAAAATGCACTATGGAAACCGATGCTGCAATATGTCGTGCAGATGTCATCGACCTTCTTAAACCACTGTCGTCTTGATCTATGCAGCCGTTCACAGTCGCAGCCTTATTAATTTTTTCGTGTTTTCACTGAACCTCTCATTTACAGCAACAATGTTTTCAAGAGGCATAACTGCTTGTCGACACAAAGGAGACTTATTATACACAATTGATCTAGTCTCTTCAAATTTGCTACCACTTTAATAAATTTTTACATTTGTACACTTTCTCGATCGAAAATTACGCGAAGATAGCAAGCGTATTGTGTAGCGCTCCATTTTGAGTCATCGAAACAATCACAAAGCGAAATAAAAAAGCTAAAAAATTTAAATATTGCATTTTTATTGAATTATGGATAACATAGTAGTCTATAATAACAGACTCCATTCTTGCTAAAATAGTTTAAGAAAATTTTAAAAAGTGGTTTTATTTTTCTTCACTCCTTTCCAAATTTTTACTTCAAACTTTTCCTTAAAACATGGTCTTTTGACATAAAATTATAAATTTGATAAAATCATATCTTCCAAAAATTGTTATATTCAATAAATCACACTCACACAAACATAAGTCTAATAGATTTTTGATATTTAAAGCGATGATTTTAAGTGAATTGTTTTCCATGCAAAAGAAAGTACAATATAAAATAAAAAAAAAATATCTGTTTTACTTTGAGTAAAAATTTTCAGCATGAGTAAAATCAAAATGCAAATTTATTTGAATGTCAGAAAATTTAAATCACTGAAGAAGTGACCTCGTCAATGATTGATTTTAAGTTGATAAAAGTGAAATTTAATTAAATTAAGAAAATATTCTGTAATAAAATGAAATAAATGGAACAATTTCTTACATATAAATAGACTCAATATTTGAAGTAAATGTATGTATATTGTGTGAAGTGAATTTGTACTTGTAGAACTATATTTTGAAAATATATAAATTTTTACTCTGCATTAATGTGGTTTAAACTTAGCAGATTTTAAATTAAATGGTGAAGAAAAGGGCTTTTATGTACTAGCTATAATTAATTTTGTTATGATGAACTTCGCACAGTAGCAATATTAAAAAAGTACAATAATCACTAGGTATAGTAGCTGTTTTATTATGCATCAAGCCGACTTGCGATGAGCCGATAATTCTTTGGGTGTAAGGGATTGGAACTTTATCTCTTGAATTTGTCCTCTACTTTTCCTTACCTACAAACTGAGACAACATGTTTAAAATTGACTTTGATGTTTGCTCGCGCAAATAAATTGGTGGGGGTTTTTGTTCCCTAACAGCGGTTTCGACATCTGTTTTTAGTTACAGATGTCGTAGTTACTTTAGCACTTTTGTAGTGATTCGCTGCATTCTTCCTGAGACGACTTAGGACTGGCATTTCTTTTGGTTATGGTTATATAACGATCCACTGTTTGAACAGGATTTTTTGCATTACTTTTTTCGTGGGTTTGTTTAATTTTAGTTTATTCTCGTGTTGTTACCTGTGAAGATGTTTATATTTTCGGATAATGAGCACGGTCAGTCAATTGGTCTGGCGGGTGAAAAAGCAATGTCATATTTTTTTTTTTATATTGTTCATTGCATTATTAGCATTTATATAACGAAAAGAGTACTAAGCATTGTTGTTGTTCCCTTGTGTATTCTTCTGTATTTCATGAATGCTGGGTACAGTCGCGCACTGCCCATTAATTCTTTTAACCGGTTTAACCATGATCTATTTGTTATTGCTTTTTAACACATAAT
The DNA here is from genome assembly GCA_963932375.1 of Phania funesta. Classification (NCBI taxonomy): domain Eukaryota; kingdom Metazoa; phylum Arthropoda; class Insecta; order Diptera; family Tachinidae; genus Phania; species Phania funesta. Next base: position 35,904,715 of record OZ010655.1, read on the forward strand.
ATATTATGTTGTTCTTTCTTGTTTGCTATTTATATCTTTGTTTTTACTAACTGTTCACTGTGTTTCTGCACTTGCTCAATTGAATTTTTATATAAAAAAAGTCACTTTATATAAATAATAATTATGCGCTTAATATGACGTACGTCTGAACTTAACCTCGGTCACAACAATAATTCAGAGTTTAAATGTAAATTAATACGACGGAGACCGGAGGTCAAAATTAAATATCTCAAACAATCCTTTGCACCGGGAAAAATCTGTAGTTCATTTTCAGTAGCTCATACTTTTGTGAAGGGTATATTGGATTCCGCACAGCCAAACAAATCTCTTTTACTTGTTTTTTTTTATTTTTTATAGTCACTAAACATAGGGTGCAATTTTTAACTTAAATTTGTCTATTTCACTTGGTTTGATCCTATAGACAAATTTTTTCAACGTATGAGCGAATGAGCAATATGTTTGCTAAAGTTTTCATACATATCGTGTGATTTGTAATTACTTTCTATTTGTTTTCACTTTTTGTATGGGATTTGATATATTAGTGGTATCCTTTCTGTTGCGCTGTTTTTGATGTTGAGTTTTATATAGTTCAGGTATTGTCGCCTGTGAAGAAATTTTTATCTTTTCGGATAAGGAGCGCGTTCGGTCAATTGGTATGGTGGTTAAAAACGCACTGTCATCTTTGTTATTATTACTTAAATTGTTCTTTAGCATCTGTATAACTAAAATAGTAAAAAGCAAATATCGTTATTCCCTTTTGTTTTTTATCTTGATTTGATTTTAAACGCCCAGTATATATAATATTGTTGTTTATACTTTGTTTTCTTTTTTTTTTTTGTTATTACTAAGTGTTCAGTGTGCCGCTGCAATTGTTTAAATAAATTTTTTAGATTAAAATAGGTCACCTTATATGAATATTATTTATGCGCTTACCATGACATACGCCTGTACCCAACCACGGTCACAACTGAATGAAAACAATTTGACAGCTGTTAATTTAGTATTAGCAAACACGGGGTTAAACAAGGTCGAATAATATGTTTTCATTATTGAACAATACCTCAAAAATGTTGATATTTTGGAGGCCTCAGTTCGACAGTTACTGGTAATCGATACTCCGACATGTTAACACAGTTCTTTCTTCCGAAATTAGCCAATGTGATTTCAACTAGACGCCACATGCTATATAGCAGGTTAAGCAATTTTCTCGTTTTGGTGATCAGGATTGTCCCCCTCTATCATGTGATTCAACACCATTACAAAGAAGTGCGTTCTGGTATGCACGAGACTAAGTTAATGTGTAACGATAGTAATTTGTTCGTCATGTACAAATAATAAATGCTTCTATAAATGCAAAATATATCTGCTTAACATCAAGAGTGTTTATGTGCCAGAAGAATTATGTGCTGCTTACAAAATGTGGATTTTTTTTTTTTTTGTTAGGACCGAAACAAATTTTAAGAAAACCGAAAATACATAAAAAATTTTACAAAAATCCAAACTTTGGCAAAGTTGTAAAAAAAAACTAGAATAAAACAAAATAATTGCAAAAATACAACAAAAAACATTATTCATCATAATTTAAAGTATTAAAGCAAAATATTTATTTAACCAAAATTTTACAGTCAAAAATTTGCAAAAAATCAGTATTTTATGAAAAACGTCACAATATTAAACAAATTATGTTACAGGGTCAAAAAAAAGCTAATTATCACAAACAAGGCGCAAAAACCAAACTTCACTATATTTTAAAATATAAAGAGAATATTTACCGAATACTTTAAATTTTATTAAATATTATAAATTTTACTAAAATCCCAACTCTACTATTATCTACAATTAACTAAAAAAATTGAAGATTTATCAAAAATTTATAACTATTAAGAGGAAATAAAATCAAATTTAGAGATCTGTAGAAGTTTTTTAGTAGTTCATACTTATGTCAAGGGTATATGAAATTCGGCACAGCCGAAAATTTTTGAAACACAGCCATTGGGAAATTGTATAAAAGTACGAAGTATATAGTATAGAAACATATGGTAGCACACGTATTTATGTATATACACATATTGTCTAAATAACTGGGGAAAATTATTCTTAAAATTTTGTTTTATGGAAGTATAGAAAAGCTGGATTTATCACATCAGCTCGGTTGGAGAAATCACACACAAATATATAAATTTGTTTATATATATCTATAACAGTCGGGTAAAAACGCTTGCTAGATCATTTTAAAGTAATTCCTTATCCCAACTAAGATAACAAGATTTGCACAAATTAACAAATCCCCTAATACCATAGCCATAATTTCTCACTTGATAAATGCTTATTCTTCCTAAAGATGGCATTCTGTATATGTGTGGTAGCTGTGCACTTGTTTCAATATGCAATATTTTTAGACTTAATATTAAGATCGCTTTTTTAATCTTTCTGTTAAGAAAGCAAATTTTTCTGTATTTTAAATAGAGTAAAAGCTAAAATTGTTAATAGACAACTAGCAAAACAGATTGATTTTGCGTATATATTTTGTTACACTTTATTAATTTTGCGTCATATGGAATACGAGAATGAATATTTTCGAAACTCATATTTTAACCTTTATTTTGGGTTAGAACTAAGCTTACACTTTAAACTTTAACTTTCTGTTATTATATTCCTTATTATCATATGCAGTTTGATACGCAGAACCATCGGTTAGCAAAGAAAGCATTGTATGTATTTTTGTCTCATCCCGGCGATGAAGTTGATATGTACTGCCATGTCCTGCGATTTGTAAATTATTGTTTCTAGTGACTTCGTTGAACTAGAATTATTGAAATGCAGCAAATATTTTTATTTTTTATTTTTTTATTTTTGTTTTGTAAGCTAACTTTGAATACACTTAAAGTTATAATTTGTATTAGATAACTAGCAGGTTGGAATACATTTTCTATACCGATACGCCCGACACCAACATATTTAGTGCATTTCTACTAATTTTGTGTCTACTGTAAACATCATCTATTTAACATAGTAAATATTTATCCCTTTGGAAAACAATATTTACTCATTCCAATATGGTATTGAAAAAAATATAGTGGCTAATACAGTGTAAAATAGATATTCAGACATTATTTTAATTGAAAATTGTATGAAGTCAACTGGTCTACAGATAATTAATTTACATAATGTAATGCAAACAAATTTTGTAGGATTTAATAAGTTTTGTTTTTTGGTATTACTCGTCAGAAGGAAAAAAGTCAACTCCTTAAAAAACCCAAAAGGCGTTGAAGGAACAGTTAATACTTATTAAGCAAGAGCATTTATTGGAGTAAACATGTTTGTATTTATTGCAAATTTTAGCAGGTAGATAACATAAGATTCTACTTTAGTTGAATCCATATAGTTAACGCTGAGTATCTATTAATTTGTATATATACTAAATTACTAACTAGTTTCTTGTGAAATTTTAATTTTAATTATTATAAGAGAAGCTTGCTTCATACGATGCCCGAGTGCGTATTAATTTTTAGAGATGACATAAAAATGTTTTCGGATCACAGTTATTTAATTATAGTTGTTTAATTTTCTTTTAGAAAAATTCAATCAAATAAAATTAAAGGTTAAGAAAATTGTTACCATAGGCACTACATCTATTACTAGTGTAGCCTTATAATATCGTGGCATCTCAACTTTCGCCAAACGATCGGTTAAAGAGCACTTCTCTTGTAAGCTTGATTTTAGAGTGTAAATGGGTTGCAAATCCCTCAGACTATATTGCAAATTTACAGATTCCACTTTTGTATTTAGCAGATATATCTATATTGAGCACACGTCAGTAACCTACCGACATATACATCCCCACTTTATTTAAATATATATTACCAATACGCACATGCCGGAGAGTTTTACTTTACATTTCACTTCATAAGAGAGGACATCATCTGTTATGAATTTTTACTAAACAATTTATCATTCAACGCCCAACTTTTGCCACTTAACTCCATTACAAATTTTCGAACTAATATGGCTGATCGGTTTATAGGTACTTGTTGCAATTCTTAAATGAAATTGGCATTAAATTAGTATATATTTGGTCAATTTCGACATAATCGTTAGATGGCGAAGCATTTTTTTACAAAATTTTCATCAGGAACTTGAAAAAGTTAATTATAAGGAGCAAACCATTGTATTTTTCTGAGTTTGGTTAACAATTCATCATAAATAGTATCTCACCAGAGCACTATAGAAATTTTACCCCTTTTTTGGCCAAAATTAATTACAGCCAAACGGCAGGATCAATTTGAATGATTTCTTTTGGAAAACTATTAAGAGGGAGGAAGGGTGTACGAGTGTACTCTAACTTTCAAAGATAGCAGTAGAAATTTAGCTTACCAATTTAAAGAAGTATCAAACAAAGTTATGTTTTAAAAGGATTTTATTAAAAAATTTGATTTTCGATTTTCAATTCGTTAACTACATTTAAAAAACGTGGATTCAATATGCCACAACTCTCACTATCTTCATCTTTGTTTTCGGAATTTTCTTCGTCTGTTTGACCACTTTCCACAAAATTTTGCTCCTCTGATCTTAGTATCACTTCTAGTGGAAGCTTTAATTTCTTCTGGTGCTTGATGCGTTTATTCAACAAAAGGGTGGAAATATAAGGATCTGATGTGTCCAATGCTCGATTAAAAATGTCTGTCAAGTTATTCACACGGCTACTTTTTCGTGCATGAAGCAATCTATCGGATTTATATATTTTGTGGCGCGATTCAGAGGCGTCCTCACCAAAGCATCCAACTGGAAGCACAATTGACTTAATAATTTGCCGCGAATGCACAAGAACCTTATATACAGTAGCTGTCATTGGTAACCATGGATACTTCTGCATGAATATTGTGGCCGTTTGAAAACAAAAGTTTTCAAACTTCCCCGAATCTAAGGGAAGCCGACATGATAAGCATATTAAAATTACCTTTAAATTAAAAATGAGTTCTTTGTCAATGCCTGTAATTTCAAAAAATTTTAAATGTTCTTTGAACGCTCGCCGGGCTTTGTTGCCGTCATTAGTATTCCATAGCCACCAGTCTTAGGCTCATCACCTGGCAAACCCATTTCATCCCAAAAAAAACTGTTGGATGTTTGTCAGTTTCATTTCTTATTTGCCATTTTTTATTCTCAATTTTGTAACCTGCAACAACAAATTCAATAAAACGCAATGACTTATCAATACTTTAAGTTCTCTTCTTTAGGTTTAAATTTTTGGTTTTGGAAATCTGTTGTGCTCATAAAATCCTTGGTGTAGCACCCCATAAAGCACGTCTGACTCGATTTAGTTTCAATCAAAATATTTAATACTTTGCCATCAATTAAAGTTAAATACAATTTAAATTTAACACACAAAGTTTTTTTCCCACCAAGCCTAACTGTAATAATTACTTAATTTTCCCTGACTGCAATGGAAGGCATATTGAGATAAAACGCTGCACACAACACGATAACATTAAGTCACTGGAAGACACATTTGACTAACGATTAATTTTTCAATTCACGTATATGATAAGATGCGATGAGGTTTTTTCTAATGTGTAATCTATTTGAGAAGAAGAACTTCGTGTTTAATTTAAAACTTAACTCGCAAAAAAAATCGATCCGAGAAAGGTACTCGGTGTAATTATAAATTTTTAGTAGTTATATTTATGTGTAAAAAGCCAAAAACACAATATGTTAACAAATTTTTAATAAATTTATTATGGCCCCTTTTAATATTTGAAATCCTTTCACGAAGGGAAGGTTTTAATAACATATTTAATAACATTTTGAATATCACCACTTTCAAATTTACACTTCTCCCTACCTGTATCAACCTTAAATGCACTTTCGCAACGGCGCTGCATTTTCCTTTGTAAGCAAAACAATAAATTCAAAGTAGATGAATAATGTAAGAAAAATTTGCAGAAAACAATATGGATTTAAGATACTCTTGTTGGTTCTGCAATATTTCTCTTGCTGTTACTCCAAAATCAGCACATACATAAAGTTCTAATGAAAGTGCGAAAATCTGTATACAAATTAACATATATTTCCAATATAGCATGCAGGTATATATATGTTCTCTCTTTGGTTGTATGCACCTTTGAACTCATTCATAGTAAAGGATATTTTCTGATAAAAACAAACTATATTTTTAAAAACGGGCTGATATGGCTTATGATTTTGACCATTGTTAAATTGAAAAATATCGCTAGTACAAATTTTAATTTTCATAAAATTCGCAGTTATTTTACTGCTTGTCCACCTTACTCGATATAACTATGAAGGCATCGCTTTACTACTCAAAAAACTAAATGTAGTACATATATGAAACCTCAATTTAATCATCGATGGCGTCGTTGTATATTATCTTGATATCTGACGAAACCTTTCAACCTACAACAATGTACATTTTTGTTAACAGCCAGCTTTGTTGTAGCCGAATTTCATTAATAGAAACTATTTGTGGACAACGTTGATTTTCTACTGCAGAGTCGAACACGATGCTATTAAATGAAACTATTTTAAGTGGTTTTAAAAATCGTTAAATTATAGTTTTATTAAGATATACGCAGAAAACTGGACCGAATGTTATATGTTTTTGTATGACAAGTTGGATCAATCTTTCAAGTAAAGGGTATATAGGGTACGGCTTATCGGAACACATAATTTTTACTTGTTTTATTTAATAATAGCAACCAAATGAAAATACATGTTGTCAGAATCACACGTAAATACCAATGCTTCCTTTTAAAAGCAAAATAATAAAATTCTTAGTTCATTTCATTTATCAGAAATAGTCTTGTAGTTGCTTGAATAAACATTTATTCGAAATTGTATTCCACAGTTTAAGTCCAGGTTATAAATGAAATATTTATACATTTTTTTAAATATTTACTTTTTGAATTAAGGTACTGAAAAAATATATAAAAAATTTGAGTTTACTTTGCTTTATTAATTTAATTGCAATTTGAAAACAGTTAAATTCAAATAATTTAAATTCGTAGAAAGATAAATAATTTACGTAATACAATTAATAAAAAAATATGAAGTACTAAAAAAGAGGCAAGGCCTTAAAAAACCCCAAAAGGTGTTGAAGAACACTTTAAATATTAATAAGCTAAATTCAAAATTTCTACTTGTTTTTTACAGCTACTGCTGTTCTGCAACTAACCATTTAGTTCATACTGAAGATCTATTCCTGCTTTGTGCGTAGTAATTTTTCATATGATCATAATTTTAACTAGTGTATCCTTAAATTAAACATATCTGCATAATACATTTTGCTATATACTTGAGCAAATACTACAATGGACTTTGGGATTCGGTTGGATGTAAAATTAGACTCCGTTTAATATAGAACTGTTACTATTAATCAATTCTCAAACTATACGATAAAGAGCACTTTCCTTGTAAGCCAAATTTAAGAGTCTGATTGTGTATATCGTCAATCTCCTTCATCGACACTGCCTTTGAATAAATTACTCTATCAGCAAAATCTTTGATCAACATTTTCACTCGAAGACAATTTTGACTAGTGTATAATTGTTTTTGTTTTTTTGGGTTGCATTTGTTAAAATGTTGAAATGAATAACGTAGAACAGCGTAAAAGTGTAATTTTTACATTAAAGATAGTTCATACACTGAATATGAAGACCTCATATTCTGTGCTTACTTAAACAAATTTTCTATCTAGAGTATCTAGAGAAAATATGATTGCAATTACCTTTTCACTGACTTTTAGTATGTAGATTATTGCAACACTGTGAATAAGCAACTGATAGCTAACGTGATCTAGAATTGGAGGTAAACTGACTAACCAGACATGGAATTTGCTGACTTACTACAAAAGGCGTAGGTTATTAGTCATTATCCCGATGAAAGTGTATAAAAAGTGTCAGTAGCGGGCCCTACAACTGCACCTAAGCATTTCAAGCGGCCTATACCATTATTTGATATAACAATAAACAAATTGTTTTTGTTTTTAAAGTAGCCAAATATGATCCAAATGTAATTTTCAAGCTAGGCTATAATAATTTTGGGCAGAACTGTTTTGCTATATCTCCGTAACGTAATTACAAGTATAGGCTCGTTTAAATGAAGCGCGACACGTCTTTGCTTTCGAAACACTCGTTTATTAATGATCTCTTGTCACAATTGCTACATGCACACTTAAGATTATTCATCTAGCTTATCATCTAATTTATTATCTACGTTTGTGTTTTAAAAGAAGGACAGAGACAGATATATTATAAATATTATATAAAACCTGCTTATATATACAAATAAGAACCATTATTATGGAATATATGTATAAATCATTTGGAAAGAGTATTAAATACAGTTAACAACGGTGATCTAAATAAGTAAAGTGGTATACCTTAAACATAATACAGTAGGGTACAAATATACTACTACACAAGATACTGTTATGGTTAGAACCCAGAATTGTATTGTGGGATGGCCTAGTTGGAGCAATGGCTAGACTCATTAAACCTGAAACGGAATAGGGATACTACCACATGCACATATGCTCGAAGAGTATTCTGGCAGGATGGCCAGTAAGGGGTACATTAAGCATGATTAACAGATCATGGAAACTTCAAGTATCATCTGACCCATATGAAAATCGATGAAGATGATACTTAAAGCCTCTGGCTGGAAGACACTGAGACGGTAGCGAACATTACGTGTGAATGTCCAGCGCTGAGAAGCAAAGGCTTAGAACCACGGGTTGACGATTATTAAATGTTAATGCCATGGACGACATACACAAATGCTAGCAATAACAAGAGACTCCGTGATGAGAAGGTAGGTCGACAGTTACAAGTTATTACACCGTCTGGAATCACTACAGACAAGAGTAAAAGCCAGTGTAAGAATGAGACTTGAGAAAAGTAAGGCAGTCACAAACTGCAAATCTGGGACCTGAAATCAATTCCATTGAAGAAGGGGGCCGGAAAGGCACCCACTAAGTAAGCAGTCAGCTTCGATATTCTCCGTACATTATTATATTGTTACGAAATTAAGTGATAATAAGTATTCTTGCCTGTGCGACACTTACTGTCTATTGTTGGCTATTATTTGCAAAAGTTCCTTAAGTAAAAACTCCTGTCCCGTACGTAACAGCCTTACAAATATTTTCTGATGTTAAAGGGCGTACTAGTAAATAAAACACTGGAGCAATACACTATATTTATGATAAATAAGCTAAATTCAAGGCTTGAAACATTTAGACATACATTTTGTTTTTACTTAGAAATAATTAAAAATGCTATTAAAAACAGTTTGTAAGCACCATCTGTCCTTTTGTTAGGGACGACCATTTGGTCATAAAATAGCTCTTGGTATATTTTGAGTGCGAAAATAAATAAAGAGGGTTTAATATAAAGGCAACATTTTTTAGGATCTTTTAACATTTTATTAGAAAATAATGTCATGGAGTTATAATTGTGCTACACTGCATGTGAATATATTTTCATTATAATTTAATTTTTTCGCCAGTGAATGGATAGAACCGAAGTTTTCAAATATTTTACAGGCTTATACTAATTTTTTTTAAAGAATTTAACATTCCGCATTTAGAACTATTTAAAATATTCTGCTCGCGCACTCGCACATGCACGTAACTACACAGGTACGTAAGGCTGTTAGCTTAAATACATACGAGGCCAGAAGGAACTTTGGTTTGCTGTTGCCAACAGGATCAATAGCTACTTTTTGCTATGTATGTTTATAATGTGTTCCTTCCATTGAGTAAACTAAATAATTTTTAAATAAAGAAACTACAATTCCTACTTCAAACTAAATATAAAAAATTTGAGTCAAGAATGAGAAAAAATGTTCCTGGGTGAATTTTTATTCTTCCGCAAAACTGCTTAAATTTAAAATAACTTCCTGAAGAGGTAGAGAGTTTAAACACAGCTTTAATGATTATAGAAAAATAAACCTTGGTCACTTCTAACCCTTTGGTTTTGCCAAATTCCTTGCTTTAAAAGACTTTGTATCGATTTTATTTAAAGTTGCCGATATATAAATGGCTTGTTTTCACCGCCAAAACCTGAATAACTATACAATAAATACATTTCAGACTATTTTTAAAAACCTAAAAAATTTTATAAATGTTTAAATTAGTTTTATTCTTTTGGTTGAAGAAGGAGATTCTAGTTTTATGATTATAATAATTTTTTATAATACTGTGCCCCTACATACGTCGTCAACATTACCTGTGCCATTCTACTTAGTTTATATTGTCAACATCAGCTATTTAACCCATTTGCACGAATTCCACAAAATTTAAATGTTGCATTCTCCTTGATGCACAATCGGTTCAGACTAAAAATGATTTTCTCTTTTTTAAACTTTATATAAATCGATTATTTTTACAAGAAGTAAAAACAGGAAAAGTTGTTGAAGTAAATTATTTGAGTTTTAGTCTAACTATAATATTGCTATGATTGGTATTTTTTATGCTAATTCAAAAAAAATCTTCATAACTTGTTTTTTACGATATCACCGAATTTTGTTCAAAACTTAACTTTTACAGTATTCTACAAAAATTAGCATGTTAATAAAAATAATTTTTCTTTCTCAATTAAAATAATAGTGAACGATCTTACGCCTAAATTAAAGTATTTATATAAGCTGCATAAGGTTTTATTACAATTTCTGAATCAAAACAAATATAACTGTGAAGTTTTAACACCGTAAATAAACTTACCTCCAAAAGGGTGCTTTTGTTTGAAACCCCACAACAATATTTTTAAACTACTATAAGAATATTATGGCAATAAGACATGATAGCATAGCTTGGAAATTTGACAATTGTTTGCATGTAGTATGGTTAATAACAATAAATTCTGACACTTAACACATTTCGTGCCGTCTTTCTATAAATCATTCGTTTTCTGTACAACATCCAAAAGTAGCACTTCAAGGACGTTGCTTTCTATTTAAGCTTGAAATATGCAGCATCCAGGATATTGTGCCAGTCTTTGATAAGCTTGCTATGAGTGATGTGTGTTTATGTGAATAAATAATAAATACTTCTAAGATGCCCTACACATGCTGATATTTATAAACAGAAACCAACATAAAAATTAAATTAATGATTGTCACTATTGCTGACACTTGCAGTTTGTAAAATTTGTTCTTTTGTGTCCTTGGGAGAATATGATGGTCTCAAGTTTGAATATCACACTGTATATTGTATTTGGAAATAGCTGCTTGATATTATTTATTGTTCTAAAATATTATTTTGTATTATTTTTTGTCGAAAATTTGAAGTGATAAAAATATTTACAATAGCAATTCATTAAAATAATGATAATTAAATGACTACTTTGGTATTAAGGAAAAAAGTCCCATATCTTAACAGAAATCGTACCACCAAGCACCGCTAGTATTATATTTATTTAGAGACATACCTCTAGCATGATGCTTTTTCCAATTTTCAAATTCATTTTTAGGGTTGATGTAAACTTTGTGCATTAGCGTGCAATCCATTCTAAACATTAAGGTAGCCTGAAAAAGTTAAGTCTGGGACATACATAAGATGTATGTAGTCGTGACAGCCCGTTTTCAAGCTTCTAAATGCTTGCAAACGAGAAAATATATCCTATTGTGTTACTCGCAACAACTCTAGAAGTGGCTGCAGATAAGTCATGTTCGTCATAAACTTTCTCAACAATTATGCTGAAAGGATCCTTTCAAAAGTTTTTTTTTGAGTTAAAATTTTCTATTTTCAGTGCAAAAAAGAATCTTTATTGTTTAGGGAAAGATAACTCCCGAATTTTTTTTTAGCAGATATATACACTTTTCAGTGATAAGAATATTTCTTATCATTAGCTCTAAACTAGTTTGCTAGTAAAGTGAACCAAGTACAAACATCCATATTTTACAATTCGTAAAATTTTACTCATACCTGCTTAAAGCTGTTCCAGATTTTTGAGCTGTACTAACTTTATTAACCCACATGTTCTGATTTTTTTCAATTTGTTAAATATTTTTGTCTAGAAGAAAGCAAACTAAAGTATTTTATTCTTGTGCAGAAAATTAATTACCAACCATATGGGTTACTAAACAGTTCCCTATAGCACGATTTAGTTATGATATCATCATAAGTTAATAGTTTTAGTCGCCGGAGACGTTTATTATTTTCTTTAAGATTTCGTAATATTTATAGATAACTAATAAATTAAAATGAAACATTTTGGAAAATTTAGTTAACAAATTTAGCACTGAAGAAGTTTGGAAGTTGCGAAAAGTTCGTCTAATAATATGTTTGCCAACAATCAACCAGGTGATATTCTTTTCACTGACATAAGTTTTCTTTCTAAAAAATTACATCCACTTCGCGCACTTATACCACTTAAGACGATGTATGTACAATAACCAACAATATTTCGACAAAATTATAACGGAAATATTTTGCATATTTGTATATATGTTTGCGAATTATATAGGGCTATACAGTCCACTGATAACTTTACAGTGTCTCATTGCTTAAAGGAACGACAGTACACGCCTAACTGCCACATAATTTATGCAAATATTTCTTATTCAATATATCAACAACTTTAACAGCAAGAGTCTTCATATTTTGCATGACCATAACTAAAACATTCGGCGTGGGAGCACCTACAAAACATATTATTACCTCGTATCTAGAGAACTGCATCTAGAAATCTACATATTACTAAGGAGATACGTGTAGAGAACCATACCTATCTGTTATTCGCCTAAATAATGCGGCTTTTAACGATCGGGACTATAGTTACTAGACAATCATACAAAGTACATTTTTTATAAGGGAGATAGACATCTGTAATAGCTATTAGTCCGCTCTATCCACCTAATGTTTGGACTAATCAGTACACTAGGTTTACAGCTCCGCACAAAGTCGGTATATTTTATCACATGTGCAAATAAGAGTCCCTGAATTTCGTGAGAGTTATTTTATTATAAATGTGCATATGCCACCTATAAAACAGAAGACATGAGAAAATTGGGAATTGTACCTTCACGGATAGTACAGTTTATCATTGTGTATCTGAACAATTATAAATTTTGGACACTGTATTTTAGCAAGCGCACTATCAATTCTCAATACAACCACTACAGAAGCGTTGCATAGTCGCCACGATTTATCGTTGTTGAATGTTTGGTGCAAAACTGAATGTCTTCTCTGTGTCTCTATGGCAACTATGACCAATTATAAATTGCTTTTTAAAGTTATTTAATGAACCATTTTTACATTTACTATTTATTTTTTCGTACAACTAAAATTTAAAGTCCATCTCAACGTGATCGTAAACAAAATAAAAAAATTTTCACCACATATACGGATAACTGAGACAGTAGGGGGTTCAAACTTTTTGGGTAACCATATTGTATATTTATGTGCTATATTCCTAAAGGAATTAAAAAGAATATTGAGTTCTTTATATACACATTTTTCTTCGACAGGAGTTACTTTATAAAAATTTTGGTCCCTAAAAATTACTTATGCCAAAACGCACAAGAGTTATTATTTTTTTTTTTAAAGAATTAGTAGCATTCTATTTGGCTTACCTAATCTTACACACATATACATACATATGTTGAATTCCTTCGACTTCTTTATGCTGTATTTTTTCACAATATACATTTTTTCAAGATATATTTTGATGATTTGTATTTGGATAATACTTGCTTTATGTTTAATTTTTTGCATTTTTGAGCTGACGTTATGATTCATTTTTTCTCTTGTTTGTTCAGCATATCTGACTGCTTGTATACTTTTGAGTATTCCTAAAAATATTTTCTTTTGTTTTTGCAATTTAATATTTTTCGCAAAATGTCGCTTTTTACGGGTTCAGGAACTTGAGGCATGACTTGTTTCAAATTCAATCAAGAACCTCATATTGTTAATATTGCATAAATTTTTCTTCAGATATAAAATTGTCAATGCATGCTGTCCTTTCAAATTAAGATCGGTATTGTGCAACACGCATACCCAATTCGATTTTAGAATAGTTTACTATATAATAAAGAGTTTCTTCCTATAATTCATACAAAACAAAGCAAAATCCATAGGAAAAAATAAATAAAAAATATGCATAGATTTCCAATTACCAACCGAGATTGCTGGAAATATCTAGAAGGTGTTGCAAAATAAATAATTGTACATTTATATATTAATTATTTATATATTAATATTTAGATATTAAAAACAATCAAAGTTATAGAAAAAAGATATAAAATAGCATAGAAAATGAGAAGTGAAACATGATAGAAAAAAATTTTAATAAAAAGTATTACAAACTATAGCAATTGTCTTTGAATCAAGAGAAAGAAATAATTAAAATCAAAAATAATAAACAACTTTAAAATAAGAAAAAGGATGAAAGAAACAATTTGAATATGAGATAGGTGCTGAATAAAACTTTGAATGTGAATGTTGTGCATAATAATTACACATTCATACTGTTACAATCATACAAATATATTATTTCAAAACAAATAATGTGTATTAAATGTTCTTTTTTATAACAGTAGTCCCACGCGTTTGTAAAATATAATAAAAATAGTCTGAGCAAATTAAAATGTGATTTGTCATCCCTTAATCCAAATGGAAAGATTACAGGGCCTGTGTATTTTGCAAATCATTTGGCTCAACAGGGTGTATCAATTACAGTTCTCTATTAAATATTTCATGTCATAGCAAAACGAACAATTTATTATAAATTCGACATTATTTTACATATAATATAATATTAGTATTATTAATGTAAGGAAATGCAATGTGAATGATTATTTTGTAACAAAAATAGTTTCTATTAAAAAGCTCCAAATGTCTTCATTTTTCCCCAGATCCTCAGCAGATTATAACTTATGTTATTTAATTAAACTTTTGGAAGAACTCGTGCTACATTTATACAAAAATTGTTTCGTTTACATATAAATATCTTACAAAAGGTAAATGTGGTTTTTGATATCAAACATAGATTGTATATTTTTTTTCTCACTACAGTCACAAAAGCCGTGAATATAAAGTAACCTAAATTATATCCTTTTTAGAAACAGTTTTCAATTTTAATCCTTATAACTTTCCTGACTATAACGATATTTATTTCTGAGTTTTATCGGCAATTAGCCCAGCTTTTAATTCATTCTCAAACGAAAACTCTTAAACGTACACTCTGCAATGTTAATTATAATTTCAAATAAAAATAAATATATGCGAAAAAATACTTAATAAAAACATAAATATGTTATTTAATTAACTAAAAAATACCTACAAAGTGAAGAAAAAAATACAAATAATTAATTCCCACTTTTTCTTCATTAAAGTACTAAATACAAAACGGGTTGCCAGTTTAGCATTTTCAAAGCTAAATTAAATTTCATTTGGCTGTAAAGTAGGTTTATCAAAGCGAAACAAATTCTACAGATTACATCATTAAATAATACGAGGTGCATGAAGTTGACCTTACTTTGTATGTGACCTCAGAAAATAATATTAGTACCTTTCTCTATTTACTTCAATTCCCTCAGTTACGTATATAAATGAAGTTTGCAATAATGCGATAATTGTATCTCGGATATAGGAGGATGTTTACAAAATTTTATTTACAGTTTGATAGTAATATAATCTAACCGGCTATTGAGTCCACCTATGTAAGTAATTTTATAGAAAGCCTAAACTGGCCAACCTAACTGTTAGATCCAATTTGAAATTCATTAAAAAAGCAGCTAAAAAAACAAAAACTAAGTATCAGCGAAAACTAAATTTGCTGAAAAACTTTAAATAATGCCAAAACTTCGAAGTCACCTAAAATATTGAAATATTAACAAAAAAGCAAAATTATAAATTCCACAAAAAGTTTACATCATATACACATACAAATTGACGGATTATTTTAATTTCAGAAAAAATATTAATTTGCCCATAGAATGGAAATTTAAAAAAAAAATAACATAAATTTTAAACTATACCAAATATAAAATATTAACTTCACATTTTACTTTTACTAAAAGGAATTCTAAACAGCAATCTGTATAATATCTTATTCCTGTAGTTTAAAAAAACTGCTCTCATACCAATTATGTTGCGCAAATCAAAGAAAAATGTATTTTCACCAAAATTGTTTATTTTATGACAAAGATGAGAACCAACTAAAATATTTAATTACTACCACCAAAAGCATATATTTCACCTAAAAATTACTACGAGGTTTTCGTTTCACCAAGAAGTTTAAACCCCCTAAAAAGATCAAAAGTTTGTTAAATTGAAAATGTCTGAAATTGTTATGATCCCGAAACGCGGAAAGGACTCAATCCATATTACATTCTACAGGCCCATTGGGCTACTCGCAGTTTTGTCAAAGATTTTTGAAAAATTATTCGTTTCGAGTGTAACTAACTCCTTTTCTAAATGAACAAAACGTTATCCCATATCATCAGTTAGGTTTTCGAGCAAGGCATAGTACGATTGAACAAATCCATAGAATATTACCGTTATTAGATCGGCTTTTGAAAGAAAGCAATACTGCTCAGCTTTATTTATAGACACTTCCCAAGCATTTGATAAAGTCTGTCATGATGGGCTGCTCACTAAAATAGCTCGGATTCTTCCTGAAAACACCTACAAGCTTCTAAAAAGCTATTTGTCAGATAGAACGTTAAAAGTTAGATCAGAGGATCAGCTATCAAGAAATGGGAAAATCAGTGCAGGAGTACCTCAAGGTAGTGTGCTAGGGCCGCTATTATATATCATCTTTACAGCGGATATGCCGACAAGTCCACATACATATACGTCAACGTTTCCAGACGATACTGCAATTATAAGTTTTAATAAAGATCCGACTGTAGCATCTGCACAACTTCAGTGCCGTATTCATGAGCTAGAAGACTAACTAAAACAGTGGAGAATAATGCTGGGAAGACAACTGGGACGAACGACGAATTTCGTCCAACACGACGTATACATCAGCAAAAATTCACTGTGTAAATTCATCATATGAAGCACAATAACAACGAAAAAAGCCAGCTATAATCTATATAATATATATGGGTGGCCATATAAAAAATGACAGTTAAAGAATTAAACACTAACAAAAACACAGTCAAAAACTAATTTTATAGTTAAGTACTATTTTGTAAACTTGTTTTAAATACTATAAAATACAATTAAGTTAATTATTATTAAAAAAAAACTTTATTTACTAAAAAACTTAGAAACTAAAACCAAACATGGCCACATTGTACTATTTTGTTTGTCGTACGCCGGCGAAAGAAATAGATATAAATCTAATTCAAAGTTCGCCGCGTATGACGAATTTCGACCGACGTCTTAATTGTGTGCATTTCGGTATACACAAACGTGTTCTATTTTTGGCAACGAATATTCGCGGCGAAAAATTCGTCGTTCGTCCCAGTTGTGTTCCCAGCATAAAGGTTAATCCATCGAAATCACAATAACAAATACCACGGTTCCAACGAAAACGCACGCTAAATATTTAGGTATCCACCTAGATCGACACCTAACTTAGTCCCATCACATTGAGTCAAAAATAACGTCCATAAAGTTTCGAACAAATCAACTACATTGGTTAATAAGTCTTAACTCAACTTTGGCTTTGGAATCAAATCCGTTATAAAGCCAATATGGTATTCAGCTGTGGGGTACTGCTTGTGCTTCAAACATCCAGAAGTTACAAAGAATTTTACGTCTTACCGTATGCGCCCCCTGGTACATAAGAAATGAAAACATCCATAGGGATCTAAAAGTTCCCACTGTACAGGAAGATTTTAAAAGTCCAAATACGTAAGCAAACTAGACACACATCCCAATGCTCTTGCACGCAATTTATTGCAATTTGACGGGCACCAGAGACTAAAAAGAACTGACGCATTGAGCCTGGCGATTCGGCTCTCACCACGCAAGAGAAGATAGATTTTTAAGATTTGAATACAAAAAAATAGTTATTACATTGGTAATAACTGGTAAATAATAATTTAGAAATAAAATTTGAACACTTATTGTGAATTTCTTTTAGTAGAAAGATTCAATAAAATGAAATATAAGTATAAAAAAGAATTGAAAGAGCCTATCAAAATATGACAGAAAGGATAAATGTTATGTATACAAAAAAATACATAACATGTGAAAATAACAATCAGCATTTTTAATTGAACTAAAAGGGAAGTGTGTCAAAGCACTAAAAATGTTTTACGACAACACAAACTTTGCTTGTTTCATTTTTGAGTGAGGGGATTATGTAATATTTTATACAGCGAATATTAACGCTCGTCCTATTTCACCTGTAATTCAAAATATCTCCTTTTTTCCACATGCTACCAATATTGGCTACAATATTAATATAACTGTAAAAAAGAAACGAATATTATTCAAATCGTGGATGGGCTTATAAATCACAACGATATATTAATTAATATTTTTCGAACAGCATGAAGTGAAAATCCAAGTGGTTTTAAGGTATTAAGTGCTACAATCAAATATGATATCATTGTGGTTAAAAAATCATAAAGGGAAAAATCTCTGCTACAAGCAAATATTTATAAAACGTATTTTAAAAACTTAACAAGTTACTAACTATACGTACGTCAATAATACCTTTGCGTGCAAATATATTACTAATTTATATTTACAACATATTCAGTCAACTATTGCAGAAATAATGTTTAATAATTTAATTAATAATAATTAAAAGAATATATTCGCAAATTTGTCTTTACAATTTGGGCTTAAGTATGATAAAAAATTTTTTAATTGCACGCATACTGGGGTGTATTTTGCCTCAACGGATTTTGAAACCAACAAATTGTGCCGTCTGGAATTCGCAAAATTAACGAAAATTTTTGTTGTTAACTTTAATTTTTATTTTATTGAATCATTCTATTAAAGAAAATTGACAATAAGTATTTAAATCTTATATCTAAAATATTTCTTATTAATTATTACCAAAGTAATAACTAATTTACTGTCTATCTGCTATTACGTTTGGGAGTGCCGTCGCACCAGGCTCAGTATGTCTGTTTTCTTCAGTCTCTGGTGCCTATGAAACCGCAGAAAATCGCGCGCTAGGTTGTTGCGGTGAACCACTAGGTTGTTAACGTATTTCGACGAGTACTATCTACTCTTGTGGGAGAGCCGTCTCAACAGGCTCATTGTGTCAGTCTTTTTTAGCCTCTGGTGACCTTCAAATTGCAGTAAATTGGGTACACGAGTGTTCAGATGGGCCACTAATTTGTTTCCGTATTTGAAGAACTATGTTTTTACTTCTTGCTGGATAGTAGGAACTTCGTTTAACCTTTATGTCAACGGCAACATACCTGGGTATGTTTTTAGTTTTGAAAACGCTGTAGCTCCTAGTCAAAACGGTTTTACGCAATAGTGCCAAGTTTGGTTAGGGTTAGATCATCCGTTCGGAAGATAAAGCCCATTTACAAAGTTGCACCCTTAAGTCAACAGAATACATACCTGGGTATGTATAGTAAAATGCATGCAAATATGATAATATAATATAAAAGTATAGTTTATTTTGAGCTAAGTTTTGTAATTATTTTTTTATTATTATTATATAATGTCAGTTTTAATTATTTTTGCTTAAAATTATTGAAATTCAAATACATCTATCGCATTGAGGTAAGTCTTTGGAATGCTCTGCGCACACTGGTCTGTTGCATAATGTGCATGCTTTACGAGTAGGGCGTCCTTTCGAGCAGATGTAGCAATTCCCCTTTACTTTTAGCCTGCCCGTACTATCACGTTCCTCCGACGCGTTGAAAAAACTCTGGATATTCTGCTGTTATTCGCCCTTCTTTCCATTTCTGGCTTGCACAATTGCTCGCTAAGCTGATGGAGAAACATCCTACGGCGGCTTGTAGATGCCTTCAGGTGAGTGTTGTTGTCAATGTATATTACGTATGCAGCAAACGCAGCAACGTCCACAGTATTATAAAAGAAAGCCAGAGGCCATCTATTTGTGTGGCGCTTCGTACTAAATTCGGACAAGCACTTGTCCATGTTATCAACGCCACCTTTGGTTTTGTTGTAGTCCAATATAAGCAATGGTTTCTTCTTAGGACCGGTCGTAAAGTAGTGGACAACTTTACAACTGCCTTGTTTTTCTTGGGAACGTACGAGCACATCGTAACGTGATTACAGAACCCAAACATTGATGATTCAGCCTCACGTCGTTTCGGGTTGGCAAATGCTGCTGGCACGAATGTACGCCTTTTGTTGCAAGTACCCAATATAGATAAATTGTTGTCTAACATCAAAGTTTTTGCCAAGTTGTAGCTAGTGAAAAAGTTGTCACATGCAATATTTCTTCCACTTCCAGCAAAAAGGTTGACACATAAATCCTTTACTACTCTTTCGCCAACGTTTCTTTCACGTTCACCAGACGGTGCCATTCCTGTATAGATTTGTCCCTGCATTGAAAAATTATATTCAATTTAGTTATTTAGATTTGCAACAATTTTCAACAATATTCATTGCACCTGCAATGGATAGGAAGAAATGGAGTCGCACACCCACCACACTTTTATTCCATATTTGGAAGGTTTTGATGGTATGTATTGCGTGAAGCCAGTTCCACCACGATAAGCATACAATTGTTCACCTACGGTGACGTTGGCTCCAGCCACGTAATATCTACGAAGACAGCTGTTAAGCATCAAAAAAAACGTCCGATATTGCTGCTGCTTTGTCAGTTTGTTTTCGTTGCTGGCGTGTGTTTCCATTATCAAAACGTATGAAGCGGCTTATTTCCCAAAATCGTCGTACACTCATTGCGGTACGATATAGTGGATGTGAAGTAGTTTTCCACAAATCTTTCGTATGCACGTAACCAGAATGTGTAACGCCACTTAGCAAAAGTAGGCCCAAATATGCATCAATTCACTTTTTGTTATGGGAATCCATGATCTCGGTTCTCTTGTTGGATGTTTTGCGTTGTCAATATCATAAAATTGCCTTGCTTTTCGATTTGATTCACGAATAATTATGTCGCATATTTCGTATGACATTATCAATTGGAACGTTTCTGCAATGGTCAAACCCTGCGTTGCCCGTACTGGTCCAGATTCTGCACTTCTTAGAATGTTGTGCGTACGGAATCTTACAGGTTGTGGTTGTATCGAGGACCAAACATTACCATCTCTGGCAGTAAAAACTTCGCCAGTTTCAATTGGTGCATCTTCAAGATCTTCATCAGAATCACTGTCGCCCTCTGGGTCATATTCTGGTAACATGGGTTCTTCAACGTCTGAGTCATCTCCACCAATATCACTTAAAGCCTCGTCACCAACTATTGAATCGTGGTCACTTGTTTCTTCTTGGCTCTCTTCAAGCGCTATGCTTGTTGTTCTTCGTACGAAAGTGCGCTTAGTTGTCGCGGAGTAAGCCATTCACCATCAGCCATTTCACATTTAATATTTTTTTATTTCCACAAAATAAACAGAAACGTCTTTTCACTTCGAATCACAAATGTAAACTAAATTTTCTGACGATACTACAAAGAATGCAATTTCCGCAACAATAAATCTTTCTACCTGCCTATATTATATATTTATTATATACGTATGTCGTCTACCTATACAACCACTTTTTTCAACAAACAATGACTGTGAGGATGAAATTGGTTATCATAAAATTTTTTAGCCTTTTGTCCATTTCGAACAAACTAAAAAAATAATTCGGAAATTCCAACAAACCAGATACGTAATTAGCATTTTTATGCTAACGACGTACCATTCCCCATACAAAACGTATGTATGTATGCTGCTGTGGACGTGCGTAAAGCATTTCTGCTGTTGACATAAAGGATATGCCAAGGAGCGCAAATGTTTAGTTGTAAAATCTAAGAATGGTTTCATTGAGGCTTCAGAATGTTTGATGCATAAACACTACCCCACAACTGAATGCTATATGTCTACAGCATATGCATTAGAAAGAGTTTGGCTGTTTGGTGTACTTTGTGGCCTGAAAGCGTAATGTGCTCATAAAAATAATCCGTCAAATACAGTCAATGGTGTGCGCTATAGGAACAAGATATCGAACTTTTTGTGGAATTGATTGGAAAATGTGGTCATCGTGTCGACAGGATGTTTTCTGGGCGACCAATATAATGTTCAATATACATTAATTGTATCAAATTGAAGAAACATTTTTTAATAAATGATTGACAATCATTTTTCGCTAAATTAGCGCTTCTTATTGATCATTAATAGATCATTTTAAATGACAGGCATGATGGTGAAGTCGATAAGGATCCATAATATGCTATAAATGCTATAGGCTTCGTTCGTGTGTGGAGTTTTGGCAACTTTATTTTTGTTTACCACAGTAGATTTAATTATGGTCAAGGATTTACTTGTATAGTTATTTAAATACCTTATTTTACAAAATAAATTTCTTCAAGGGTAATCTTTTGACATAACGAAAATTTACATTTTTCTAAGCTTTAATAAATTAAACATTAAATTAAATGAAATGCTTGCTGCCATAGGATCTTTATAACTCTTACAAGACAAATATTGAATACTAGGTTTTATAACAACATACTTCTAAATAAAATTTATTTGCATTTATTTCTAAAGTCAGAAAACATTCTAAGATAAATATTACATGATTTGAAAAGAAATTAAGAAATACGCTCAAATTAAATTGTTTGCGAAGATATAGATTTATATTTCAATAGGTTATAATAAATTTACTTTTCCATTTTATTGCAAAGACGAGGATGAGTGAAGAACAAATTTTATAAATATTAAGTGTAGTAGAAGAATTATTCTGATATGAATAAATACACCACGTTACGAAAGTCCAGATACGATAACCATTTTTTACATAATTCTGACAACATTTAATTTCTTTCATTTTAGTTTGATATAAATATGATTTTGTGAGCTTATACAGAAGGAAAAATTTATTTTTTAAGGCAAAAAATAACTTACCAGCACGAAACTCTATAAATACTTATACCACATGTGGTTTTACATTTATTTCCTTTAAGTAATAGCGTAAAAATATGAAAGTTCTTAGAAAAAATAACAGTTACAATTCTACTGGTTGTTACGAAAGTAAGCTAAGCAAATTCGGCAAACGAATGCAGAGGAACCGGTTAGATGCTTGGCTGAATATCCAAAAACCGCTGCCGGAAAGCTGGCGCAATCCTTACGAGATATGTTTAGGAAGTTGAAAATAAGCGGAAAGTCCTCTTACCTATAACTTTTAACTTAACATTTTTGTGTTTGGTGTTGCCTGACTTTGGCTAAATTAGGATACGTTGTAACAATGGCCCTAAAACTATTTCAGTTTTGTTATGAATTGTTGTAGTTGCACTGCTAATTTGTTTTTCTTCGGCACGTAGGAGCATATGCTGATTTTGCTGCTGAAACCAAATACAGTTGATTCATTAAAGAAATTGTGTTTGTATAAATATTATTTTTTTTAACCGCGGTACCCAACATCGATAAATTGTGGTCCCTCATCAAGTTTTTTGCTAAATTGTAGATGATAAGGACGCAAACATCTTTAGCAACTCCTTCACCTACGTTTTTCCCCGTTCGCAGGATGCGGTAATTCGAATTTATATTTTTCCCTTCACGGGATACGACGAAATAGATTCGCATACCAACCACAGTATTATTCCGTATTTGGCAGGTTTTGATGGTAAGTATTGTGTGAAACCAATATCACCACGCAATGGATATAATTGTTCATCAACAGTAATATTGGCTCCTGTAACATAATTGCTGTGTAGATTTCTGTTCAATATCAAAAAATGTTACGTTATAGCTTCTGCTTTGTCACTTTGCTTGCGTTGCTGACATGTATTTCCATTGTGAAAACATAAAAAGAGACTTATGGGCCAAATTCATCGTAAAGCTATGGCATCACGATGTAGCAGATGTGACGTTATTTTGCACAGATCTTTTGTAGAAAGGTAACCTGAATGAGTACTGAAAATCAATAATTTGAGTTTTCAGGTGTTGTGCGCAATTCGGCAGTTTGTGTTGTTGGAACCGACTAAATTCCGTCTATACCAGTAAAATTTCCCCTAGTTTGACACGAAGTATCTTAAATTTTTTTTTATTTTATTCACTTTTGGTTTGTAGATGGTATTCAGATAACTGAATTTATTCTAGGTCAAGGAAAAAATATAATTGAGGTAAACATAATATAAAATATATTATGACTGAGTTGTATGGTTGTTAACAGTTTTTTGTCTAGCATAATAATTATATTAAGCAACAAAATCTCTTTGATTTGCTAACATTTTTCAATATTTTGTTTCTTATCATAAGTAAATCTGCTAAAAGAAACTACTACTGGAAACATTTTAGCACTCAGCATTGAGAACTGAACAAACCGATCGTTTATAAACTAAATGCTGCATTGACAGGAATACATTCAATAGAGTTCGAAAAAAAGAGTTTTTCGGTAAAAAAAGTTTTTTATCGCAATTTATTAAACATGAAAACAATTTGCAAACAAGTAATAACTTGTTTGTCGTCACCAAAGTACTATCTAAAATATTTGTTTGCCATTATATATATTATATAGTGAATTCTTGTTAAATCCTTAATAGACGTTTGCAAATAGATCGACTAACATTTTATATCTCGATTTCTGTGTAAATAAAGTTGACAAAATTTGTTGCTTCGTTATAAGCACTTCAATTAATTGAAGTTCGTAAAGTTATGAGAAACTATGAGAAACCAACATTTATATATTGTTAAAATTTATTTTAAAGTTATTTATGTGATAAACAAATATTTAGAAATTTTCTTAAGAACTTCCTAAGGATTATTACAAAAAGACATCTCTGAATGTGGCTCGAAGGTATGTATGTCAATGTGCAACTATACCCTTGCATGGAACATTCTTTTGTCCACATTTGCTATTTAGCAATGTAAAGTATCTTGGTTTACGAATATAAATCTGGTAAATTTGGTAATTTAGTAATCATAAATATAAATATACCTTAGACATGAAACAGTAGTGCTGCATTTTGCAGTGTTATCATTGTCATAGTTGCTGTCCTTATCACAGTTGCTGTCGTTATCACAGTTGCTGTCTCGTTATATAGTGTCTCGTTATGTAGTGTATAGTGTATTTAAGTGTTTACCAAATAAATAGTTTTTATGTTATGTAACAAAGTTATGGGGCCTTTTTTTTATGTTACTCTATTTTTCGTTGTTATTTCATACATGTCTTCTTTCCGTCTCAGTATCTTGCCAATAGAAAACCTGTGCCATTTGAAAACCCTGAAAGAACGTTTACAAAGAAATAATAATCTAACAAGGTCAATAATAAATTCTATACATATTATATCATCGAAGGCCTCGCCGATTAAAATCCATCGTGGTGGGAAAAGACGCAGGAGCTAATTTTTTTGCACACATAAACTGAATTAAGACGTATAAATTTTCTTAATCCTAAAGAAATATTGCGAAGAGGCAAACAGAATAGCAAAAAAAAAAAAATTAAAAGACTTATTTATCTTCTCCATAATTCAACTAATAATATAAAGAAAACTTTTTAATTCCTTTGCAACCTCAACATAATATGACAAAATTGAGAAACATTCTCTCGGTAAAATCTTAAGTCTGGAGATAAAAGAGACAAATATTAAGATTAAGAAGATACGAAGAAAAATTGGTAAAACAAAAGAAGTATGAATATCAACAATTAGAAGTGACGATTTCAATATCAAAATTACATTATCATGTTAACAAGTACACCAACGAAAAATAGAAAGGTTTTTAAATTCACAGCTTGAGAAGAACACCCCTCATATTATTCTAATTGGATAATTAATAAGCCAAATGTAATTTTAGTAAAGAATGTCAGTGGTTACTTTTTCTAGCCGGAAAATTTGTTATAGCGATAAATATAAAAAAATTATTACCAATTGATCTGATTGTGAACTTTGAACAATGGACTGAAACATTACACAAGTTTAGAAAATACGAAACAATGTAAGAAACCAGATTCCGACATATAAGAGAAAAACTCATAGTCAGCATTTTAACGAAACAAAAATGTTTTAAGTGGTTTGGAAAAACAAAAGGACAATATATTTGAATCAAAATAAAACGAGTGTAATAGAACTATCATTATGTACGAGAAAGATTAAAAGAGCAGGATGGATAAACTATAAGAAGACAAAGCAAATTAAAAAACAATCCGGGTGGAAACTTCAAAGAGCTAGCAATATAATTGTCATGAATCTATATAAACAAAACCACATACGTTAATATAAATAAATGAATTTGACCCCTAAGCCTGTCCCAGCCCCAAAGTTATATGGGTTACAATCTATCTATTATTAATGTTTAACAGACCGCTAACTCTTTGGGTAATTTTTCGACTTTGTAATTTGCAACTACCTTATCATTTCAGACTATTTACTTTTGACTGCTCTTTCGTATCATGGAGTCATTTGAAATTGCTAGATTTTGTCTAAGGCTTAGGCCTACCTTGGCATTCACATTTAACAAGTGTCTGCAAGTGGGACTAAGCTTTATTCCTTTTCATTTATAGCCTCCTCTTCAGGAGTATCTTTGGAGATTGAGCCGTCCACCCATTGCGAGGTCCATCTCTTCAGAATTCCTCTATTCGCCAATAAACATCGGAGTTCCCACAAAGATAAGCCCCTCCATCCTTTGCTAGGCTTTATTGCCCATCCTAATCGGAATTTCCTAGTCTAAAGTCTTACAAGTGCCTTTAAAGACTGACCCGTCGAAAACATAACTAACGAGGACAAACGTAAAGAAATTACAAATCCATCAGAAAACACCAAGCCTTATTTACAAAAAGGACAAAATAACGTTGTTTACGAGAGCAGGCTGATAAGGATGTCAACAGCGGGCGCTACAAATAAATTATTATGTCTTTCTTTTGCCCATTATAAACTATGTGGGTGGAATGAGTTCTCAGAAGAATGGAGCTACGTCCCACATAGCAAACGCCACAGCCAACAATCTATAAGACTGGTGTCAAGGGTATGTTTATCGCTCGATTATTTATCGTCCACTTTGACCTCACACGATTTTTTCTTGTGAAACTTTCTACAATCGCAGGTCTAATAATCTGCAATTGCTCCATGTCAAGAAGCTAATATAAGCCAAGATATCGAGCAAATTCAAGACACCTCTTTAATTTTTTACTTGATTGGCCCTTCATATAAAATAACTTAAGTAATACCTAACGTACCGCTAATCTTATTCCATTTCATTTTAACGGGTTTTTATTGAAACCCCCTTTAGAATTGTGTTTTTTTTTTTTTTTTTTTTTTTGTTTTACTAACATTTGCAATTTGAACTCAGCTTTGCGCACAAGCTATTCACCTAATACATAATTTGTTTTCTTAAGTTACATTCATTAACCATCCGTGCTCCATTTACATAAAAGTTCGAACATCAGGCATTTGTACTTGAAAATAATTATTTTTTGCTCCTTAAAAAACTTTACACTGCATATAGAGTCGAAACTATATAATATGGCGTGATACGCTATCAATTTTTTATCATTTCTATTGGCATGGAAATGATTGTTGTTTTTCAGCTTAAACATGTGATTTCAAGAAACCCTAAAGAAAGGACGTCGAAGTGTCTCGTTGGGTTCAAGTCACGGACTTTTCGTTAGCATAAAACCGCACTTGGTTTCTGATCCCATATCTTTAGTGCAACTAAAACTTACAACTTGCTGCCCTCTACACAAGAGAACATTTCTAACTTTCATACCCTTACTACTTGCCACTAAACTCCCGGTCGCGGAGTCTCGGAGGCCATATGCCAAAAATTATATTAAATTGATACAAAATGCTTCTTAAAATTTATACAAAATGCTTCTTAAAAATTAATTTAATAAAAATTCAGAAACTCTGAATTTTGCTTCCAATTCTCTACATCTAAAAAATACCCTTTACAAAACTCAAACTATGAATAGTAACTGTAGATACACATACTTAGAGGAAAATGCAATACAATAGTATTAGATGAATAATTTTAATTCTAAGCAAAGTTTGATCCGATTCGGCTGCAGCTTTTTGCTTTTGAATGGCTCCAATTCGAAATCCGATAATCCTGCCGGCTAATTTTGGCCGACGGCATAATTTAGTTAGACCATTATAACATCGATTGCTTGTTGCATAAAAAGTAATTCTTTTAAGGGCTTTTAAGTGACTGTATAACTTCAACTTTACAACTTTTACAAATGATAAATCTTCATTGTTTTTATTTACATAACAGAACGTAAACTTTATAGAAAATAACATAAAATATAATTGTTTACCATCAAGAACGAGTTCACAGTTTGATTCTAAAACTAGTGAAATTATGTATATGAGCTTATATTCTTTGTTTCTCTCTCTATCTCACTCATAACTCTCTTATATAGGTTAAGATAGTACATTTAATTCATTTTCACACATTACGTTGAATGTCGTAGAGATGATTGTTTTATGGTTACAAAGACACGAAAATAAGTTAGTGTCTGGGCACTTCGTCAGCTGGTAGGCAAAAAGATATGGCTTGCCGTAATTGAGTGCACTGTGAGTACTGATTCATAATTCCTCGTGGTGACAGCCGATAACAGGTTCCTGTCTTTGCAAGGCGTCTGGCGAAATAAGCCGAGCGGCTAACTTATTCCCTAAGGAATGAATGGCCAGTAGAATGCTTGGCCTCTAATATGCGAACTATGGATACCAGTTGATCCCCAGTTTTAATTCAAATTTACCCATGCATATGAATCTGTGTGGATGGAGGAGAATGCCTCGCCACGGGTGGACGCTTTGTATCTTTAAATCCACTTCTAAGGTGTTGAACGATGAGCAAGAGGTAAAGAGCTTAATCTTTTAACGAACTCCGGGGTTTATTTGGAATTTGGAAGAGATGGACAAGAGATGGATTAGACTTAGCACCACGGGCACTTATTAAATTAAATACCACGATGGGCCTAAGTCTTACACAAATAATAGCAATGACAAGAAACTCCGTGATGAGTAAGAAGGCCGATAACCTCACTCGATATTCTGAAATGACTACAGTCAAGAGTAAAGGCTAGTGGCAGCAACAGACTTGAACGAAAATAGTGTAGTCGTAAAGCCACTACTATTTTTCGTAATTATTTAAAAATTTATTTTTAATTAAGTAGAAATATTGTTAGTTTTATGTTTTTCTGGCCTACTAATGAAATGTAATATTTTAAATTGTAAGAAAAACAATAATATTTTTTACTTGATTTGAATTTGTTTCCTCAATTACTGACATCCGATAAATTATATAAAAACATTATTTTAGAAGATATTTATTCAACTAAATTTTTCCGCAGTGAGCTTTATTAACGCTATTATAAATTTTATAAATAATGAAAAAAAAAATTTCATAAATATCGAATAAAAAAGTAATAAAATTTTTTTAAATTATTTTTATCATTAACCATTTTTTACTTTTGTAAATACTACATGCCAATTGTTATTCTTTTCGAATGTGGGAATAGAAAAACAATCTGTATTAAAATTTTATTATATGCAAATACGAAATACAAATTTTGTATATAAAAAAGTGAAATAATAGACAACAAATAATTACTTGAAATTAAACAAATTTCTAATATAGACAATAAAGTTCCGTTGTGGTTTTTGTTTAAATTGGTATTGGTTTTAAACTTTTTTTATTACATGTAATAATTTTTATAATTTATAATAAAATAGTTACAATTGTTTGCTCATTTTAAAATTACATAATGTACTTGCGACTTGTTTTTTTGTCATGTAATATCTAATTGAGTTTTCCATTAGCGTTATGGTTTTAATCTCAATAGCATGAAATTCTAACTAAACTACTGCTATTATATTTGCATATAATTGTGTAATTCCACGTTTAAATAATAATGGGATGCAACGCATTCCTACAGGACTATATCAAGAAAATTATATATACATCATATACTATTGCATGTATAAGTCAATATATTAATTCCCTCAAAAATGTTTACCAAAGAAATTTTCAACTTTGATAGAATTGTGGGGTGTTGAAAATAATTGCACAATGTTTTAATTACTACTCGTTAGTTGTGTTAAATAATACATCATGTTACAAAGTAATACAATAGTCTTGTAAAAACCAAACACGTACTATCAAACTACAGCCTTCAAACAAATTGATAAAAGCTTAAGTCAAACATAGAAAATTGTATGATGGTTAATTTTTTTGTGCATATTTAGTACAATCTGATACATTTAGAATAGTAAATTATTTTCAGTAATACATTTTTAATGGAATACCGGCGTTGAGTAGCCGGTTGCTATTGGAGCTCGACTTTTAACCTTTGAGCTTGCTAAGTGATTGTAAAAGCACAGAAATAGTTGTTGTATAATAAAGTTTTACTAATGATGATTTGTTTGATTTAAAAATATTGGATGTTAAGCCCTGCGTAGACAAAATCTTCATGTATTTTCGAGGGTAATTACCAACAGACACCTCATGAATGAATGAAATAGAATTATGAAGCTTATATATGAAACAAGTTTTGGATTTATATTTGGATAAAATAAGTCTTAAAAGTTTACTTTAATAAAAACAAATCATATTCTCCTCGTTACTGGCGTGCAGCCCGCTGGACACGTTTTTAACCAACTTTATTTTTAGTTGTAAGGAGTTTCACCAATGTATAAACATTTGTACAGATGGCTGAAAGTGTCGATTATGGAAATCATGAATATTTTTTTAGCTATCTAGCAGCATTAAAGAGTTACGTTAAAAGTTTCTCACCAGCTTTTTCAAAATTTGTTTCCTCCTAGAAGCTTGTAAGGAAATTCATTTAATTTGTGCAACAAACCTAAGTGTATATATGATTCATGTATTGCTAAATAATTATTGATAAACAATTGTGACGTAGGCTTTTAGCTTTTCGAAAGGCAATTTGCTGAGGAAGCAGAAGAAAATTATGTATTCAATTTACATTTAGAAATTAATGGGTTTTTATTTTTATACTTGTAAATTATAGAAGGTTGCTAAAAGACCTAATTTGCTTTTAAATTACTTGCAGGGATGGTACGTTGCATACAAAATATACACTATATATTCAATAAACCTAAAGAAAAAGATAATTAAAAATTGTGAGGGCTAGCTTGCTATAAAAAAGGTAAAGGAGGTAACTAAACAATAAGAGCAGCATATTGTTATTGTATTCTATGATTATAATAAAATCATTGCTATTGTAGATAATAATAATAAGGCTCTTCTTAAAACTATAATGTTGTAGTAACATAATACCAGATAACCATTATTTAATTATACATACAAGAGGAACAACTTCTTATTTTATTTCTAAGAAATTACTACTAAAATAGAGATTCCACGGAGCGTGCATAACTAAACCGATATATTTCTTAGACTAGATGCTGAACTGCCAGAGCAGCATACGACCAGTTCGTAAAATAAAATTAGCTACAAAAAATGTTTAAAACAGAAAAATTCTTTTTAAAAATAATTTCGTTTTTAACTTGCACTACGCTCAATTCATCACTGCACTGCCCATATTTGAAATCTTTAATTTATGTAACTATAATAGGAGAAATTAAAAAGATTAAATATATGTATATTCAGAAACATTTAACCTTTGTTACGACCCATATGGCTGTTATTTAAGGACTCAATAAGT
The DNA here is from genome assembly GCA_963932375.1 of Phania funesta. NCBI lineage: Eukaryota > Metazoa > Arthropoda > Insecta > Diptera > Tachinidae > Phania > Phania funesta. The sequence continues at coordinate 35,936,417 of OZ010655.1, forward strand.
CTACTGAAATTTCAACTGAAGCTGGTGGATTGTTAAATATGACAATAAGGAATATATTTTCTTATGTAACCATAAGCACATCTTTGTTTAAATATTTGACACGTTCTATGTGATGCATTACTTAACTTTTTTATCCTATTTCATTTAGTGTTGCATTTCTTCCGTCCTGTAATAACTTGTTTTCTTTTATTACTTCATTATTGCAATTTTATCACCGACAGTATGGAAAGTAACCGCATGTAATAATATTTCTTAAGTGATATAAAAGAATACATTTCTGCGTAACGCTATTGTTCTTTGTCGCTTTTGTGACTTAAAGTTATAAAACAAATGCAGCAAGAAATAAATACGTCAAAGAAGAAGAAATTACAAAATTACAGGAGAACAAGAATAAGAAGTTACACACAATAAGTAGGTTTTTATTATGCACACTTCATAACAACGCAAGAAAATTTTCAATAACTATAATTAAGTCAGCCAAGGCAACCGCTATTTTTGCTAAATGTATATTCAAGTTTATACTTCTATAACACCACTGCTATAAATCGTATGAAATACATAATATATTGTAAATTTAAACGCTAGAATAATGCTGACTTAGTACCGTGTTAATTTAAGTTTTCTATTTCATAGAAATACCTGATTGGATTGCTTTCATAAATGTAATGTTTGCAAACCCTACTTTAATTAGCCACTTTGAATTTTTTTACAATTAATAATTTCCCTTAAATTTAACCAATTTTGCAGTACGAAATATTAGTTGGCAGGGTATAATTGCTTCTTATTTTATGTAGGATCCTGCCTAATTTAATTTGTATGTATTTGCCTAAAAGAAAACACAGTAAATACATATGCTTGCATTATGAAACATTAGCTTCGGATCTTAGGAACACTCTAATTAATACTAGAACAATATATTTAAAACCGTCTTACTCGTAGCTCACGTCTAAGACTGGACAATATTGAAATGAATTCCAGACCATAGTGTTGGTAAGCAAAGCTCGCGCTTTGTAGGAACTATTTGAAGCTTTTTACTTGGTTAGTGGCAGACCCAAACAATATTCATTTTAATTTCGATAGTATTGATTTTAATTCTTGTGCGAAATATAAATATAATATTGCAAATATCTCCATACTAAAAAGCGCAAATATGGCGAAATATTAAGTCAATTAAATTAATTTTTTTTTTAATAATATTAATATTTAACAAATAATATTTTCAGACAACAGAAAATTTTTTTCTAGGAAGTTTTCACTTGACAACTGACCACAAAAATAAGAAAATACCCGTCCTTTTAATGCTAAACCTACACATTCTCTACGGAAAGCAAAGTAGTAAAAAGCAACAGTCATGAAAATATAAATAACGTCACCTATAAAACTAACGGCAGCAATTAAACTTTTACTCTTAAATTATCCTGCAAACCTGCCACAATAAAAACGAGAAAAAGCTGAAAAACATAAACATGAAACACACTTTGGTGTATTTCTCCAGAATAAATTTGTAGCTTAACACTAAATTACATGGCATTTAAAATAATTTAAAACCAAAATTTTAAATAAAAAAAATTAAATAGTTTCCGAAAAAAAAATTATAAATTTTACCAAAAACTAAATTAATCTAATAAACAAATTTTAAATTACCATAAAATCCAAATTAAAAAAAAAGAAATTGCACCAATAAATCACAAAAAAATCAAAAAACTGCAATAAAAATATTTAATTACCAGAAAGTCAAAATTTCATAAATTAACCGAAATTTCACTAAAAAATATCACAACAACTAAATTCCACACAATTTAGTAATTTCACCAAAAAGCCGATAATTAAACAAAAGCAATATTTTAGAAAGACGTTAAAATAAAATATATGTTACACAATTTGAATTCCATGTTCTGCTGTCCGTTTCATTCTCTTTTAGCTTCCCTCGCTTTTATTTCTTCGTGCCACGAATGATCTTGGTCTTCTCTTGGTAGTATTGTAATACACATTTCCGACAATAGCTTGTTTGTTTTTTTTTCGATATATTTTTCTTTCCGTCCTGCTCGCATAATTTGGTAAAACATTTAAAGTGAGACATTGGTGGTTTAACGAATACGTACGGCCACAAGCAGATAATAAACAATACCTCCAACCACCTACAACAACACAATCACGCCTCTATAAGATAACTAATAAGTAGACTAGAAATAATACACGCAACAAACGACACCCAAATTGTTCTCAAGAAATACAATATAAACATAAGCCAACACAAAAAAATACGATCAGCTAGATAAACTATTAAAACTAACATCTTCCAAACCGATGAGCGTTACTTCCTACCCTTGACATATAGCTACGTGATAAACGAGATTTATATGGTACCAGCAAACATGACAAATCGATACTTGACAAACAACAAAATACCAACGTATTGATATAAACTTTTCAGAACTAAATTTGACACTGAAGATGGCATATAGCCGAAACCGGTTTGTCACGAAACCAAACTTGACAACAGATGATGGAAATGTCTTCAAAAAAAGCTGAATTAAATCACACCGTGGGAATATCAAATCAAGAATCGGTTATTAATCCTTTTTTAATTTTCACTAACGGAATGTCAAACATAAAGAGCAACAATAAACTACGAAAATTTATTTTATATTACAAATTTAATGTGAACAACTTTTTAGCTGGGTAAACTTTAAGGACGACAGTCTATGATTGTAAAGTTTTTGAAATCTGTGTACTTATGGATGTAACAGCGTTGGTTGTTTTTGTCACTATGTAAGTTCTTGTGCCGCTAAAGTGTTGAGCCTTTTTGTTTTGTTGTATAAAAGTTTTGTTGTTAAAAAGTTTGCTGCATATTTAATCACTAAAACAGCATTTACAATTACGAATATGCAATTTGTTTTATTTTATTTGAATAACTTTTTTCCAACTGAAATTTGTAAAGGTTCTTAAATGTAAAAATGTTTCTGAGCTCCAGTTCGTTTCTATTTTTTGGTTAAGAAAAAACAATTTTGTATTATTAATACGATAAATTTTTAGAATACTGCAAAAGTAAGTAAACTCTAGCAGAAGTCAATGTCCATTTTTTGTGCAGCTATGCACGACAGGGGAAAAATATATGGACAACTTTTTTAAAACAAATTGTGCTTCACTGATAACGTTAAACAAAGCGACGTGTTTTGTAAATTTATTTGTATTTAAGTTAAGGAAAATATTAAAAATTTATATTCGAATATATTTAAACCACTTTTCATCTACTTGGTTAATAAGTAGTTTGAAAAGATTGGTGTATGTATGAAAAAGAACTGCAACTGCAGATTAGTCTTTTTGAGTATTCAAAATGGTCTAAAAATAGATACATTTATTCTTTCCTACTAACAAAAAAATTAATACGCCGCAAAGTCAGTGCAACCAAATTGGCAATTCTCTACAAAAACTTTCATTAACACTTACCATATAAATTAACCACTCATCCAACTGACTATTCTTTACATTCACTCTTTTTACCACCGTAGCAGATTGATGGTAAGGCAAAATTTCCATGTGACATGCAGTCTTGACTAGTTATATATAGTTATAGTTATCGCACAGGATTTCAGTCCGTGAAGACCGTCGTTGTGGATGGTGGGTTCGTGTCCAAGCAATGTTGTCCGAACAGTCGTTCGCACAACACTGTTATGCCATCACACACACAAAATACACAGAAGCAAAATAAAAAAAATTGTGTATGCGCTCGACTTTAGTTATTCGTACATATGCTGAGAACAAGGATATAATCTCGATGAAAGCAAAAAGTTATGCTCAAAATGGTGGGGAATATCTACACGTATTCTCCCCACAGAAGAACGTGCGAACAAATCTGGCTTGCAAGCAATTTGGATAAGGATTTAGAATATGTTAATTTTATTTGCTTGGGTTTCCTGGGTTTCCTGTAAGAGTGAATATAAAGAAAAATCGGGAAAATGGTTTTTTGCCCATATCTCGTGAACTGACATGGCTGATTTCAAATAGTAAAAATTCTTAAAAAGTTGATTTAAACATCTAATTGACGCAAATACGGACGTCGTTCATTGAACTTTTCTACCTATGAGAATCTCAAATGTATATACTTTATTGGGAATGAAATTAATATTGTAGAAATTACAAACTAAATGACAAACCTCTTTATTTTTGTGAAGGGTATAATAACAGTTTACCTACCTACAAAAAAAATTTTGGTTGAGAATTCTTCGTGCAATTTAATTAGATTTGTTGTGCATTTCAATTCCTATCCGCGAAATTTTTGAGGCGTCCACAGGATCTTGGTCACTTAACAAACCACTTAAAACAATTTTTGGAAAGTGCTGTAGTTTATTTCCAACATCTTCTTAAAAAGTGAGATTGTCTTCATCTCTGAAATAGTATTGTTGGTGTAAAACAATATTAACTTTGAATTGTTATTCAGCGTTAATTAGATTTGGAATTACCTTCGGCTGAAAAACATGTCAATCAATTATAAAAATCAAAGGAATATAACGTCAGTCGGTCGTCAATTTCATTTAATTTAATAAATTCTTTTTTTTAGCAGGGACGTCCAAAATATGATATGTTTATTCAAAAATATGTATGTTATATTGAAACAAAAGTTTATGTCTTTTATTTGTAAATAGTCCATCGAGTGATTAAAAAAGTAAAGAAATAATTTTGTCCATCTAGGTTATCAAAATACCACACCGTCGAACGGAGACATCATAGTTCATAACTTCAGCCACTTGGTCGATGGTATTGAAACTTTAGTCAACCGGGAACGCCAACGATCGAATATAACCAAATTGTTTTTATTGATATTAAAATGAACAATATGTCTTTCCAACAGGTTATTGTTACTAAGAAGTTGGTAACAGAGTAGACATACGGCCACAAGCGTTTGGAAGACCGCTAATCGGACGCAGAGGAGACATAATAGTCGCCTTTGATATTGTGCAATTTGAGCATTAGAAACTGTAATATCAAACAGATAATATAAAATTTTATGTGAAAATACTATCCCTAGTTATTCACTTTTATTTGTTTGCTTAGCAATCAAAACCCAACTAAATTAAGCATTTGCCAATAATTCTGCCAAACTCCCAAAAGTCCGTTAACAGTGACTTCTCCTTCTATAGCAATTTATAAATAACTTATACCATATAATCTTTTTAAATTCCTTATAAGCTTCAATTTACTGACCGTTTATAAAGTTTAAAGGTCACTGACAGTCAATGATATGAGAACAGTTTTATAATTAAGCGATCCAATGAATACGTTGAAAGAAAAATATAAAAAACACTAAAATATTTTAAGGGACAACATGCCAAAAATTAGTAAAGAATTGCCAAGGGAGCAAAATAAGTGAAATAAGTGGCGACATAATAAAAAACATGCTAGCAATATAAGCTTGAATGTGGTGACTAAAGAATCGCAGATTAATTCAAAATGATTTAGAAATGGAAAGAAGGAAAAGAAACAATAATTATAAAAAACAAAACTGAATTTAAGCAAAGCACATACAGATGTATATGTATATATTTAAATGTAGTATAGTCGTACTAATGATCAGTATAGTAGGATTAGTATAGTAGTGCTAGCGATTAGTTTTAATGACACAGAAATATAGTCGAAGCAATAAATTTTAACCAAATAAAAAATTTTAACCAAGTACCCAAATTTTATAAATAAATACGCAAACATATTTGTGATCCACATTGAAATATAGTTCTTAAAGAAAAAATTTTAAGTTCCAGCTTATCGGGGCAGAACTTTAAATTGGTAACACTGATTCCTATGCCAGCCGATGTGAAAGCTTTTGGTTGTTTTGGAGTAAAGTAAATTTGGCGATTTGTTTCAAACCAATTCAAGCCAATGTTTTGTGTTGGTCTTGTGAATAATTTTTTAATTTTGGTGAATTTTCAAGTTCAATATATATTTAACAAAATTTTTGCAAGAACTTTAAATAAATTCAATACAAAAATGTCCGTATTCTTGTAATTTGTTGAAATTTCACTGCTTATAACAAAAGTAAAAAAGAAAGGCCTTTGTTGTAAAAAAGTTTTATTTTTCAATAGATTATAACAAAAAGCGAATAAAATTAAAAGAAATATTTTGATTCATCGTATAAATGCAAAATATAATGTTCTTGAAACAAGACGTAAAAAAACGACTAACTCTCTCTTTCGCCACTAGAGGGAATAAAAACGGAAAATTTTAACCACAACTTTTTCTTATACCTAATTTTAATAGATTGAATCTTTCTAGTAAAAGAAATTTACAATAAGTATTCAAATCTTATTTCTTATTACCAATGTAATAACTAATTTTTCGTATTTAATTGTCACTAACTATCTACTATTGCATAGAGAGAACCGCCTCGCCAGGCTCAATGAGTCAGTTCTTTTAAGATTCTGGCGCCCGTAAAATTGACTACAAGAGAGTCAAAGTGGACCACTAGTTTGTTTACGTATTTTGACGTGTATGTTTTAATTTCTTCGTGGATAGTGGGAACTTTTGGATCCCTAAAGATATTTTAATTTTTTATATACCAGAGGGCGCAAACGATAAGACTGTCTTCTTTGTAACTTCTGGATGTTTGATGCACAGGCAGTACCCCACAGCTGAATGCCATTGTTAAGATTGTGTCTTTTCTATTCTAAATTTTCTACTGGGCAGTAGCTGTTCATCAAAACGCATTCTTTGTGACACCAACAAAACTATAGTATTTAAATCCAGTTGATAAATATTCAACGTAATATAGTCATGTGTGTAAGTGGTTGTTGTAATTGTTGTAGGCGACAAACAACAATTATAAATGAAACTCAAGTGTAGCTTTGAAAAACAGTTACTTCTGTCTCAGTTTTTACTTACGATTTTTTACAAAAGAATGTAAAAAGAACTTAGCTAGCAACCACCGATTTGAACATTACCTAAGAAATTTACAGTCCACTAACATTAAAATAAAGTGTATTTTCTCTTAATAATCAATAAAAAGACATTTTATTTCACCGGCAAGAAAACTCCAGACGTTAAATTTGATAAGAAGATTGTAGCCTTGTTAACAGGAAAAAGCTCCTGTCTCTTCCAGCCATATTGGCTTTATAGCGGATTTGTATAAAAGGACGGTATATTTCAAAGCCATGGTTGAGTTAGGACTTATTAGTCAATATAGTTGATTTGTTCGAAGCTTTAAAGACGTTATTTTTACCTCAATATAACGGGACCAAGTAAGGCGTCGATCTAGGTGGATACCTAAATATTTAACATGCGTTTCCGCTCGAACCGTGGTATTTCTTATTGTTATTGATGGACTTTTTTATCTTCTTAGGGAAAACGTTACATGTGCACATTTCCTTTATTTTACGCTGTTCTAGCCAGTCTTCTCGCTCATGAATATGGGACTGAAATTGTGTAGATCCTACCGTCGGATCTTTATTAACACATATAATAGCTGTGTCGTCTGCAATCGTTGACGTATATGTATGTTGACATGTCGGCATATCCACTGTATAGATGGTATATAATAGCGGCCCTAGTACTCTACTTTGACGTACTCCTGCACTAATTTTCCAATTTTTTGAAGGCTGATCTTTGCCCTTACTTTAAATGTTCTCTCTGACAAATAGCTTTTTAGAAGCTTGTGGGTGTTTTCAGGAAGAACCCGAGTTACTTTTGTGAGTAGCCAATCATGTCAGACTTTATCAAATGCTTGTGAAATGTCTATAAATAAAGCTGAACAGTATTGATTTCTTTCAAAAGCCGATCTAATAATGTTAGCAATTCTATGGACTTGTTCAATAGTACCATGCCTTATTCGAAAACCCAACTGATAATATGGGATAACGTTTTGTTGATTTCTTTGACAAAACTGAGAGTAAGCTAAGGAGCCTGCAGGACGTAGTTTGGCGTGAGTCCTTTCCTGGCTTCGGGATCATAACAATTTCAGACTTCTTCCAAGTACATGGGAAGAAGCCGAAGTGTAGCATTAAATGAGTAAAGTAAAATTCACACAACTGAATTAGGTAAGTTTTTAATCATTGATCCTGTAATACGATCAGGTCGGGGTGATTTCCTTATATCCGTATTTTTAAAGAAGATATCCGAAATGTGCTAAGATCATTCACGGGGCTACTAATAATTGGAAAATTATACACAAATTATTGTATAGTAATTTATGATTTTAATGCTCAAGAAAAATAATTGTCTTAATATGATTTAATTTGTTTCGATTTATGCTGCTATTTTTGTCATTATGTACTTTAAATAAAACCTTAAGACTGATATATTGAAGATAGGAAGGCTATTAAGGCCATGGTTCTTTGTTTCTTTGAACGACAAAATTCGGCGAGAAAAATAATGCAATATTATTTTTAATAGTATTACTGAATGAAAAGAAAAAAATAATATTACTTAAACTCAAATCCAATATGGCAAACCCTTAGAGATAATGGACCAATTGCCCTCTTGCACCTTTTCTACAACATACTTATAATTCACCAAAAATTCAAATGTAGACAAAACAATCAAAAACACAATTTAATCGAACAAACAAACTAAAACAAATTAAAAATGTTATAAATTATACCGAGAGAAGAGTTAAATGTTAATAAAGCGGATAGAATTGGAGTTGAAGATCAAAATTATAGAATCTGACCTCCGAATGAAAACGAAAAATTGTGTTTAATTAAACAGACATTCTTAAAGAACCCAAATCCTATAAGGTGTTAAATCGTTAGATTAGATAAAGTATTATTGGGCATAGTCAAACACAAAGCTTGTACTTCTTTAAACTAAACACAACTGCAGTTGCTTACGGCAACAAACGATGTTACTCTCTTCGTATATATATAATAATAATATATTTTGTTTGCACTTTATGTTGCTGATTGTTGTATGTACAGTTGTTGCTTATATTTTTTTCGGTTTTTGCAAGGACCTATCGTATTTATATAATAAAATCAAACAACACTATTAACGTAAATGTGGCTAATCTTTTTTTTTTTTTTTTTTAAAACAAGAATGAAAACAGTACAGGCTATTAAATACTTACAAACAGCCAAGTCAAATTTTAGAATATACGGTCTTATATTTTATATATTAGAGCTGGGGAAAAATATATGTATATATAAACATATAGTATATTGTTTTTAAGTTTAAAAGTTTTACTTTTTCCCATTTAATTGTAAATGTGTTTCGTGGGCTCTTTTTTCCAACAATTTTAATTATTTAGAATATCTTATTTAATCTTATATTTGTCAACACTGTTGAAATAGAAAACAAAATACTTACAAAACCGTATTTGTACGTAAAATAAAATTATGATAAGTGCCGATTTTAATTGTTTTCGCTTTAATATTTTGTGCGTGTGTATCTATCCTGTTGTATCTGGATTTTTAGAAATACTTGTAGATTTTGTATTAAGGTTTATACATTAACGATGGATGTACATTAAAACGAAACTTTTATTTCAACTTCTTTAAAATGCGGCAATGAAACTATTACAATGTTCCAGAGCACGTCATCAAATTGACTGCAGTTTTCGCTTTAACAATGCCATTTGTCATAACATTGATATAGCAATGCGGTTTTTCTATCAGTGCATAAGGAAAATTACACTTACAAATGTACAAAAACACTCGAATGAATGGACTGATATCAGTTTGATGTAATATTTAAACTCAAAAATAAACTTATATCAATAAAAAATTTAACAATTTCTGTTTTGTTTTTCGTTGCAGTGCATCTGCAATAAAATCTGAGCGTATTTTTATGTTTACTACGTTATTTCGTATAGTTGTTTTGTATTGTTAACAGATCTTTTTTGTGTTCCGAATTCATAGCAGTGGTATGATATGACACATCTACTATTTATGCACATTCGATCTCAAATTGGGGAAGTAAAAACTAGAATACTACAAATAAAAGCCAATAATAAACGTAGCAATAGCAAATAAAAAATAACAGATTACACAACTGTAGCAATAATTTTTGTTATTCTTACTACTAGAATTACCCGTGGCAGCAATAAATTATAGGAATACAATGAATGGGGTTATTGAAAGCAGCAGCCGGTAGCACCCATTGTATGTGATTATCCAGACACTTGTTAAGTGTAAATTCCATGGTGGACCTAATCCTTAAACAAATGATAGCAATTACAAGCGACAAGATCAGTGATCTTGGGACTTAACTCCCCTTTTCTATTTATTGTGCGGTTAGGTGAAGTCTCGTCATGATTGTTGTTTTGTAAGAATACAACAATAACAATTTTGAAACCTAAGAAAAAATAAAATTAGTTCGTGAGCATAATTTTTACCTATCTGAAAAAAAAACATTGATAAATTGAAAAACATTGAAAAATATAAAATTGATACGAGTACCGCCGAAAAGAAAAATATAACCCTGTTAACAATCATTTATACCGTAAAAATTCGGTAGCCTTCCAGCATATTCAGTAGTTCATACTTTGATATAGGTTATACGAGTATGTATAATACAGTGATCTTACTAGTTTAGTTTAAATATATCTTTAAATTTCAGAAACAAAATATTAATAAAATAGTTTGCTTTCGAGATACATTCAAACACAATATAAATGTGGAAATATTAGCTTTGTCGTATTTAAATAAATGGAAATCAAGTCGTCCAAAGCTTTAATACAACCTTAACTTTAGATTACAAATATATGTATATTCCAGATAGTATGACAAGTATGGTTACTTGGCTTTATAAATTGCACCAATTTAGTTAAATATGTTTAAAAGGAACGAGTTTACTCTTTATGTAAACTAAATTACATAACATTTCATGTACTACAGTCGTAAAAATATTTTTGAATTACTGACAAAATTTAACGTCATTAATTATTTGACATTTTCCAAAAATCGGTCTAAAAGTAGTTGGAACATACGATATTAAAAAATATCCGGTCTTTTGATTTTAAATTAAAACAAAGTCAGTTAATCAGTGTTTGGAAAAAAATTTGCTTATTTGTACTTATTTCTATTTAAAGCACACACTTGGGAAACCCCATTACTTTGCTTCAGAACGTTTGAAGAACTGGCATGCACACAAATTTATTCAAGCATGAAGTGTCGGACCTTATCTTATAAAACGTAAGACAACCCTAGAATTTTTATGGAAAACAAAATGGAATTTAAACAATTTTTTATTTAATTTATTAAAATTGTTCAAGCTTGAAGGTCTTTTTTTAAAAATTCGCTACTCCATTGTGTAGCATCATCAGGAAATAAAAATAAGGAACAAATTATATGTTTATGAAAAAATTATTGTCACAAAAATTCAAAAATTTTCTAAAGTTAACATTAAACAAAAATAACCTGAGGTTCAAAAATATTAAAAAAAATTGTAAATACAGTTAACAAAACTTAACATTAAAAATGTTGTTAAAATAATATAACATAATTCAAAAAAACACTAAAAACATACTTATTCTATGAACTAAGTGTCTATATATCTGTGTCTGCTTTAAATTCTTTGTGTACTAGGTGTATTAACAATTTCTAATATTGTTTTTCATAAAATTGTTTCTGCTTTTGAAAAGAAAATCAACGCTTAATATCTTTAGGTATTGATTTGTTTATATACTTTCTGTTATTTCCTTCTGGAAAGAACTGCAAACAGACACTAAGCTTCACGATTGGTGGAATACTGAATGATTTATTGTAGATGACAGAGATTTATTAAGCACAATTAAGTAGAAACAAAAAAATTATTGATTGGAGTGGGTCATTTAAATTGTATCGGGAAACTCTAAGGGGTCAAATACGTCTCGCGAACCCTAACAAGGACTCGCTTTTGTGTAGTTTCTTCATCTTATAATAAAGTTATTGTACTATTATTTTTTTGCATTGATAGCTTAGTTTCTTTTGAACAGCTGCCAAGTAATCGAAGCAAGAATTCCATGGAAAGTTCCTGATACCAATCATCATTTCGAGTAGGATAAAAATTTCATAGGAAGATAAATATCACTTCTTATACACGATAGGAATGATTAAAAAAACATTATATTTGTTTGCATCAGTTATTATTATTGGTTTGTTTAGAACCTCTTACTATCGGTTCGGCCTTGAATGTATTAATTACTTTGTAACATTCCGAATTTTCTCTTATTCTTTCATTGTTACTTCTTTAAATATAATCATTTATCGTTTGGTGTTTTCCAAGACTGGCATAAATGATTAATAATATTAAGATCGAGGCATTGAGAAGAACTTGCAGATGTGTAAGATGAATGATAAGAGATCTACTAAAAGCACGTTATCTTGCTGAATAATTTTCTTTTGATATGTTTAAAAATGTTTTCCTCTATATTATGTTTATATGATATATCTACCAGTTCGTCAATAACAGTAGAAGAGAAGCAATCCCATGCCGCGACTATAGCACGTTCATGTTTGTGTAGAGCCAATAAATATGAGAAATACCTCTAGCTACTTTGTAATGAGTATTAATTCTGTATAAATTAGCGGTTTGACGTGATTTGAACCGGATGAACGAGAAAATTCCACTACTCTGGCCTTAAACGATGAATAAGCAAATAGCCGGATATTTAGGTCCCTGTATGTATGCTGTTATCCTTGATATAAATAGTTCAAAAAAGTACAACTTTAAAAATTCAATTTCAATTCGCTAGCATCTCAGTGTATAAGTATGTTTTGGTAACACTTTGCACTTTTTGCAGGATCGGACAAATAAAATTCACTAAAATACTAATCTGTAAGAAAAGCCTTTACACTGCGAGGAGATAACTTATGCTATAAGTGAGAGTCAAATTAAAGAACATCCAAAACCGAGTTTTTCAAAAGGAAAATGTCTTCATTTAATAGCATATTAAAATCTACGAAATAAATAATACTTTAATATAAAAATATTCGAGGTGGTAAAATTTTCTATCACTTATAAAACATATAAAAGTATTCCATATTAATTTGTATATCTTGACAGCATTATTCAACAGCACTAATTGCATTTAACGGGCATAAAATGCTATAAAAATATATTAAAAAACTATCAGTATAAATTTGCCTAGCTTCCTTCCAGCTTCAATCTCAGTTGAGAGATATCATTTGAATAATATGTTTTACAATTCGGTTATAATTAGTAGAATTCAGCATTGTTGTATATAAGCAACTATTCCCAGTTTTATATAATTATTGAGAACTTATATTCCAGTATATATTGCAATTTACTTAATAAGTGCTAATTTAACACTCCATTATGGCTTATCTATTATTTAAACACCCGTTGTTAATGTTTTTATTACCATTTGCTTTTATTTGACCTTAATTTGACCTCAGTGTGTTAAAGATGTTATTTAGGGCTCAAAATTTTAATTTAAAATATTTAATTGTAACCGTTAATCTATAGCTACTGCTACTTAAATTGCTTTGATTTCCGTTTCCTGTTTGTCTGCTTTCCGCACATTATATGTTCTGTTCTGTTGCAAATGGCAGATATTTTGCTATTTTTGTGGTCAGTTGTAAAGTGAGGAGTCATTAACAAACCGTAGCTGTGCCTGTATACAAATAATGTTGCTGATGGTGGTAATTGTGTTTTATATACATATTTTTCTTTTACGGCAGCTTATCTTTTTTTATAATAGCAGGATGTTTATAAAAAAATTGTTAAAGCTATTGTCTTGCTTAAAACCAGTTATGGATTAATAAAGATATTATTGTTTTGATTTACTTATTTTATTACATTAATTTAGCAAAATTAAATCAATCGAATAACTATTAATTCAGGCTCAAATTCATATTTTATTCTTTCAGAAAAAAACTATAACATTAGCAGACTGCAATCCATCATCTATTTTACCAACCTAATGACAAAAACTGAATACGAGGGTTTCTCATATTTTTCATATTTCATATAAAGAGTACGATAAAGAACACAATGAATAATATTAAAGTTCACAAACTAAGAACATATGCCGAACTGTACAGAGAAGAGTAGAGATGACCTGAGTATATTATAGCTGAGTAGATGACAATATGTATAGTTTAAAGCTGAGTTAACGTATTTAATTCGGTTGAGTTGCGCACAACAAATTCAATAAGTACAAGAGCGTTGTGTAGCGTACAAGGGAGTTGAGTAAGTAACAAACGTTTATAAGCTTCATAATTGATATCAAATGAACATTATTCAAATTCTTAATTAATCTTTATTATAGAATACAATGGCATCAATTTGTTTGTAATAAAGCTAAGAAAGTTTTTCCTCCTCGATAATAAAACATATAATATTGTTATATTTATTTTATAGTTATTACCTTAATAACACTATCTCAAAAATAACCAAATCTACATCACAAATCTTAATACCCTTTCGTAAACCGAAGCTGGCAGGAAACAAGCAAGAGAGCTATATTCGGCTATGCCCCTTTGTATTGAATTTTGATTTTTTAGGAATTAATTTATCTTAATGCAGTTTTTCGATTTTGTGGTCAACTTTTAAATTTGTGGTGAATTTAAAATTTTTGCAAAATTTCGGATTTTTGGTTGTTTAATTTCGTTTTTTTTAAATTTAGATGTCTTGGAAAATCATGATATTTTTGTAATTTTAAATATTTGAACTATAGTTTAGTTTTGTGGTGAAGTTTCGGATTTTGGCGCAAATAATTTATATTTTTTCCCGAGTAGTATTTTAAATTTTTTTGGGGAATTTTCCACTTGTGATGAATTTTTGTTTGTTTTCTAAACACCAAGTTTGTGAAAATTTCCATGTTTTTCATAAGATATTGATTTTGTGTGTTTTTCGACCTTTTGGCGAAATTTGGTGAATCTTCAAAATTTTTTGAATTTTGGTTTTATTTCGTAAAATTTCTGGTTTTCATTGAATTTAGAATTTTAGACAACAAAAATTTGTTTATTCAAGTTTTTCATTTTGTAGTAAATTTAACATATTGGCAAACATTTTTTTTTACAAAATTTCGGTTTTGGACGAAAAAATTTTTAATTCGTTCAACAATTAGGTCCATGATAACTTCTGTAGGGAGATTATAAAGCAGATTTGATAAGTAGAAAACGATTGCTCCATATATATATCATCTGCAGTAATAATCCCAGCCGTATCGCTGATGACAAAAAAATTCACGGGAAGAAATGAGAAAATTACAATTTGAAAATATTTTAATAATTGTAATAAAACATAATTATATAAATTTAATTAAAAACATTTAAGAGCAAAATACTAAGAAAATACCCGGGAACATTTTAGCCCTAAGAACAGACAGACTGCCTGTTAATTAATTAAAATTATTACATATTTAACCCTTAAGCGAACACCAAAATGACTTTCCATAAACAAACCCCAGAGCCTGGCTGGGACTTCTTGTATTATGTATGGATTTTATTAGGTACTGCATGCAAATTAATAAAATATACTTGTAGGTTTAAGAAATAAACTATATTTTTTATTCATACTCACAGTTTAAGAAAAATTAAGATAAACAATAAAAAAAACAAAATTCTTTCTAATATATAAAATAATTGTTAAAATTATATACAAACGTGCTTACATTTAAAGCATGTATAATCGCATATGGAATGCTTAAGGCAAATTGGATTTTTCATAATTTGCAGAAGAATCTATTATTACGTTTGATGTTGTTTATTTCTTTACAAATAGTGCACTTTAATTTGTTTTTCAACACCTCAGGGCCACTCCCTTGACTCAAAAAATCTTTAGGTTCCTGTAATAGATAGAAGATTTATATGTATTCTAAATAATTTCTTTTCATTCTCACTACCTGAATGGTTTTATTTAAAAAAGCTTCTATTCCCGATCTACTAACGAAATTTGCATTAACATTTTTGTTTTTACTTCGTTCTTATACGCAAGGGTAAACAAGCTGTTCGGAAAGTAGAGATAAAAATTTTCTTCTAGCGCCTTCTGTCTTCTTCACAGAAATATTTTCATCATATATTATGTATGAAGCTAAAGCCATTACGTCAATCATATTGGGAAAAAGCGCCAAGGTCCATCGATTTGTCCTTCGTTTGACTGTATATTTACCAAGCATCTGGTCTATAACTTCTACACCTGTTTTTAATTTATTGTAATGCATGATTGCCTCCGGTTTTTTCTTAATGCCAGCAACAGATGTATCATAGTGGACTATTGATAATAATATAGCATATCGCAATATTTTCATGGAGCCCAAATTTACTTGACAATACTTCTCTTTTTGGATGTTTTATCATTTCCTGTTGAATACATCGCTTGTTGCATCTGAGGGTACCAACAAAACCAAGACCAATAGCTATTAGTTTCTTACATAACTCCCCGACCCTTTGTAGCGCATTGCAAGGCGCATAAGCTCGGTTTCTCCTTGTTTTTCTGCTCGCATTTGACCTTGCTCTCTGCCAGTATAGATATTACCTTCTAATGGCAAATTAGTTTTTGCGTCACCATATTTTAATGCCATATTTATCAGGTTTCGAAGAAATATACTGGGTGAACTTCGTTCTCCCTCTGAACGGAAAAAGTTGCCCATCAACTGTAATATTTTCGTTCGGCTTATAATTATTTTTAAGGTTTATGTTAAGCATGTTTCAAATGGCTCTTATTGGTGCTCGTTTGTCAGTCTGAGATCGGAATGACCTAGTACGGCTATCATAAAATCGTATAAACCGTAAGAGATCTTTTCAATGACATTGTTGCGCGAAATAAAGGTATATTTGTAGTTTTGCAGAACTCGGAGATCGCCCATGTATTGTTAATTGTCGATCCAGCACAAATTAATATTCCTACGAAACCTTTTAATTCTTCCATAGTCATTGGTGTCCAAACTTGCTTTTTATCCGCATTATTTAATTTGTTTGATAAATCATAAAATTGTTAACCATGTTTATTTGTTTCACACACTATAATTTCTTTGATGTCAATTACGATTGTTTGTGCCGATAATTCCACCTACTAGAACGTATTTTTATTTATCATTAAGTGTTCATTGAATTTTGCATTTAAACCATGAAGTAAGGTTATGAAAATTGTCAAAAGTTTTTTTTACGTCAGTTTCAGTTCATAAAACCCTTAAGTCCTAAAGTCGCATTGGTATCTCGCAACATTTGACAACTGGTTATATTTAAAGGCAAGTTACATTTTCCACGATTTTTTTTTTCTGTTTTATTTAAACTCTTTCAGCCTTGTTGAAAAATTTAAAAACATTTCAATATCAGAACTACTTAAAGGTAAATTTCAAAAACTATACACAATACCCCGCCAAAAGAATTAGAAGCACATGAAGCTTTTCAACATTTTCAACATTGCGATCAAGCACAACGGATGGGCGATCAAGCACAACGAATGGACCATTCCTTAGAATTTTACTTAACAAAAATGTATAAAAACTTGAAAACATATTTAGTACTATTTCAATTGGCTTCTAGAACTGGCGTTCTTAATCAATTACTTTAACCCAATGTCATTATTTCATATTTCCAGAATATTTTCTTTAAAGACTTTGACTGTAATATTTTTTCGGTTATATACTTTCGATTAAAAGTATGAAGAACAATTTTCAATTAGGTTGAGGTCGAGAGAGTTACCTGCTCATGAAAGGATTGTAATTTCGCATTAATGTATATTCTGAAGCGGATGATTGTAAATGACAAAGGTATAGAAAGAAGATATCTTTTAGTACCTTTATATAGTGATCATTATTCATTGTTTTATTGCTAAAGGAAAATGATGAAATAAAAGATAAAATCATTGTAGACGGTGGATATTTCAATCTTTTTTCCAAACAGTCTACATTACATTGTAACAGCTGAAAATTACCTTCGAAAAATAGCCAAAACCGTATCTCATTTAATAAACAAGAAGAATAAAATAAACTGTAACTGATAACTTTAAGAACCTTACCTTGTTCCTATAATTTGCTAGTTAGCCACAATGAATTTTGACGCAGATCAACTACAGTTTTTTCATTCCACGCTTCTGTAAGATACAAATTTTCTTGCTAGCTTCCGTCTGTTACACAAGGCATTATAAGAGCTAATAATTTGGATTTTCTGCCACAATTTAATTCTATATTCGGATTTGGGGTAATCTAAATTTTTTATTTTTGCGCCATTTTAGCGATTCGCGAGACTGTATTAAAAGTTGCGATATTTTGCCATAACTCTAGAATTTATATTTGAAAAGGGTTATTTAACTTTTTTGATTCATTGAATGTCTTTTTCCCCCTTTCGTCAAACAGAATGCCTTAAATCATTTTGCATATTTATTTTATTGCAACTTTTTGACTCACAACGCATCTAATTGCAATTCAATTCAGCCAAAAAATAATTCGAATGCTTTAATTATTTTGCTACCAATATTGATATATTGACTAAAGTAACTTGTATATGCTCTTTTCAATGAAGCGAATAAATAAACTCTAAATCTGTGTTATTATACTTCACTTGGTTTCACGATAGTTGAACACAATTATCTTTTTTTTCAAATTGGTAATTAATTTGTTAACCCTATTTTTATATATGCAAACGAAATTAACAACCAGTTTGAGTAATCTTCATGGTTGAGTAGAAAAATACATAATAATACTGGTGAGATCGTCGTCACTGAGGTTTAGCGTTACGTTTGCGAGGGAGGGTTGCACGGTGGATAAATACTAGCTAAATCTACCACCCATTTTACATAACTCGAGCTATCGCGTCCCCAATTATTTCATTTAATTTTAGTCGGCAGTAATGGCACAACTTAATTGTGTCCATATCTTCTATGATCACTTGCACGAATACCCGCTCAAGGCCACTGAATGAAAGCCACCAATAAATGTCAAGTTGCCAGTGTATCAAGCTTACTTGTGGTCATCGTCACAGACAGCCAGATTAGAGGTTTTAAAGAAATATCAATTCTGGTACGACACAAATATTTAAAATGCATTTTAACAACAGCTTTGCTTGGTGGCGGGTATGTAATAAACTAGGCAGCGTATAGATTTGGCTAAATGTCTGACATTACATGGTTTATCTGCATTTTAGTGACATTATGTTTTGATGGGTAAGGGAGAGGAGCACAGGAAAAGAAAGCCAAACACTTTCATAACGGGGAACATATGACAACTTAGACTAATTTTAAATTTGAATGCTTAATATTTGTGTCTCATATTTTGCACATTTAAACTAAAATATATGCTACAATTTCCTTCTTTTTTAAACTTACTTTTCACTTTGGGGTCTCCAAATGCGGAAATTTTGCTTGTTAAAAAATCCGTTGAATTGAATATGTGTGCACGAAAACATTTACGTTGTGAATCGCTCCATGACCAGGTATAAAAATACCTGGAATATTGACATCATTTTGTCTGGAAATATATTGAAACTCTGCTTGAATCATCCTTTATAAGTTGGTCCCCAGTGTAAAGAATAAAAAAAACAGGAAGAAGCTTGTGAAATCAAGTTTAGCCTAAAGTAAAATTGTTGTATTTATTTCTGTTGTTATTTGTTCTTTTTTGTGGTGCTTTTATATGAAAATATCGAAAGTACTTCTGCAAAAACAACTATTTTATGAATTGTAATAATTAGAGGAATATTATTTCAGTTCTCAAGAAAAAAAAATAACGAAAATAAAACCAAACGTATTGTAAAATATATTGGGAAGCTGAGCCTGAAGCATAATTTTCTCGTAAAGGATAAAAAAATAATGGGAAAAATTGTATGTCTGCTTTTGAAATTGGTGGCGGCTTATAAGACTTTGCTCTAAATATTTCATGTAAAAAGGAAAATTCACGTAATATTACTTTAAAACTTTAAAAAATCTGATTCTCTGCATAAATAGTGGACACAGTTATGTATATGTGGCATAATATAACTACACATATACGTGTTGATAAAGAATTGCCTGAATTTGTATAGGTATTATTTTTCATAATGTTCCAAACTGATATTCAATAAAAGTCCAAGGTTTTCAACAATCTTCGTCATTAGTAAAATTTGTAAAGTTGTATAGTTGTCAATTTTATGGGTGACAAGTCTATCGTAAAAACCATGCCTCTGTTTTAATGGTATTGATTTCGATGTACGACGGACCAATCATATTGCTGGTGCAAATTACATCGCTAACCAAATCACAGTTTTTTTAATATATGTTGCCATCTAGCCGTATGTCGCCCGACATACGGCTTTGATTCTTAACATAGCTAGCCATCCCAAAATAATTTTTGGAACTTAAGATATTTTTTTGGTTCAAATTTTTGTTTTCAGTGCTTGATTATTGCAATCAATTAAGTGAATTTAAATGACCAAAAATAATAATAACAAACAATATTTGTTTTAGTAGTAAATAAAATCTCATTTTTTTATTCATTCGTCGGAAATGACAACATTATAACAAAGGAATATGTTAGCCAAAATCAAATGATTTCAAAAGTATAGCGGTGGTACTTAAGTTTTTGTATATTCAATAAATAGAATTTTAATATCGGGATATAGTCAAACGCATGTTGCTTCTACAAAAGATCAAAAACCATAATCTGGACATAAGAGCCGGTGAAACTTATACTATGTTTAGACATCCACCGGAAATTAGGCAATTAAACTTTAACTTGAGTTATCGATCTTGTTGTTCACACCAATGCTCAATTTATCTTGCTCAATTATCATCGATATCTGATATTTTCATTTTGTGCTTAACGACTTGAAGACTTTAAAAGAAATTAATAATTTAAAACGTATTTTTCTTACTAAATGTAATTACTAAATGTAAATGTAATTATCTTCAATTTTCCTGCAATTTTTGTTTCTCTCTCTTTTTTTTAATTTCATAATATAAAATTTTTTGTCCTTGTTTTTGCACCAGGTTTGCTTAAGAGAATTTGCCTCAATATATGGTCCAATCAAGTACAAATACCTCACGTTATAATATCAAATTTTCTATAGAGCCCCCTACAGCAGTGATCAACCAGAGGCTCCCAGACATGTTACGGACATAAATGTTCGAAATACCAAATTCAAAAAAATATAAATTTCGCAAGAGTTGTTATATTTTTTCAAAAATCCAATAAGCAATCAATATGTTATGAAACATTTTGAAATTTGAACAAAATCGATGTTAAGCAAATATGCAAAAAAGTTAAATTTCACAATTAATTTGAAGTTCATCAAAAATTTATTAAAATTCACCAGCAAATTTAAAATTAACAAAAAATTTTATATAATAAATTTTACCAAAAATCTAAATTTGTCTCGAAAATAAAAAAAGTGACCTGAATTTGTGAATTCATCAAAATTTGCAATTCAATAAATTGAAATTGCAACAAAAAAGTATGAAAAACGCAAACTTTTACACAATTATAAAAAAAATCTAAAAAAACACTACAAATCGGGAGTTACCCAAGAAATTTAAAATTTGACCAACATATTAAAATTCACAAAAAAAAAAAAAATTCAATTAATATTAAATTTAATTTTAAATTTGAACAAAATGTAGGAATATAAAAATTTTTCACGGAACCTAACTATAGTTTAACAATTATAAATGAAAAAAAAAATAATACAATTTTCCAAAAATGCAAAGTTTAAGGAAACCGAAATTGCACCAATAAATTAGGAATTTCGCAAAAATATCGTCGATTGAACTAAAATTGGAAAACTGAAATAAAATAATTGCAAAAATAACACAAAAACCAACATTTCACTACATTTTAAAATTTCAAAACTAAATTTTTAATTGCACCAAAATCTTGGTTTTCAAAAACTTCGTAATTTTAACAAAATCAATCTTATGGAAGGTCCAAAATCCAAGAAGGGCGAATAACAGAATTAAAACCGAAGGCAATGGGAAAAATATGTAGTACATTTTTATTAGTTCATACTTCTGGCACAGCCGAATATAGCGCTCTTAATTGTTTAATTCAAAATTGAAACCACAGTACTAGGAAGTACTCGTACTTTGGATTTAAAGACATTATAAAAAGCTTACGAGCTAATTGTGTAAAATTTCTCTAAACTCATTGGCATGCTTTCAGAACTAATTAAGTTACGCATAAGCATTCTCTTTTATTATTAAATTTATGGGAAAAATGTTAGTGTCTCTAAAACTTTGTGCTTAACTCAATGTTTTATTTAAAAATAAATAAATTTTACTTAAAAATAAATTTATTTATCAGAGTTATTGATTTATTGTTGTGATTTGATGAAAATAAGAATGTAACTTTAAAATCTTTTCAGGAGTGAACCTTTGTAAGAGTTAAGCCAATATATCAAACAAACTTTTTTTTCTTAACAGAAAGAATAATATAAAAACAATTAAATTAATTAACATTTAACTTTATTTTATTTAATAATTTATTTCTATATAATGTTTTGTGCAATATTAATTTTATAATATTTATTTACTGATTTGTAGAATCTTTTAGAATATTTTAAAATTCAAGCTGTTAGTGTTACGGAAATCTATCCTTTTCCATGTATTGTCTCATTGGGATTTTGCTTTATTATTTGTATAAAATACAAAAGGAAACAGGATTCTATCGAAAACTGAGGCATTAGGGGAAGAAAAACATGAACGTATTTAAGTAGTATTCTGATAGTAGCCATACAACTAGCAGTGCTTAAATTGTATGAAGCTGGGGTAAACATTAAATGAGCTAAGTTATCTAACAATGTGACTGCGGCTTCAATTCTTTTTAACTGCCACTTCACGGATTATAACGCGAGACGGATATAAGAATGCAAATATATATAAACAGGATCTTGTAATTATTCAGTACTAAGCGGGTGAGTTTATTACATTACAAACAAGCCAATTAAATTAATATTGACTTAGAAACTGTAATGTGTGCCGCACATAAAATGTTTGCATAAAAATATTTTTCTTTTAAATTTGGGGTGCTCTCCTAGGTGCCCTGAAGACTAATGTAGCTCATTGGCTAATGCCGTTATTTATGGTCATAATCTTAGATATCTTACATTGCTGCAGTCCCAAACCCCCATAAACTAAGTACGACAAGTTCATGTAAAATAAATTCTGAATTATGTACGGAAGAGAAATAATAATTAGTTGAAGCATTAATTGTATGCGAGCTCTCACTTGTCCCCGGATGTGCTGGAATGTGTTCTGGAACTAAACAGATGCGAGTCATTGAATGAGGTGACGTTGATGGGGTTAAGGGACACACAAGCACAGGTGGGAGTGAAGCAGCAGACGTACTACCAAAAAGGAGATATGATGTGGATTTCTGTGGACCAGAACCCAGGGTTATACTGGGGAATGGATGAGGTGATCTCATTATACCCTAAAAGGTGGAGGGAGGCTACCACAAGTAGGTTATGCCGCTACACACCTTGCTTACATTCTTCGTGTCATTTCTACTAATTTTGTGGTTAACTGTAAACATCATCTATTTAAACCAACACTAAACACAAATAGAATACGAGAATAAATGAATTATTTCTAAATTTTTTATGTTCTAACCTTTTTCTTTGGTTGAGAGTGGAGCTTTACAACACTCAAACTTTATTGTTATTGAATTCAAAGTAACCATGTGCAATTTCCTTTAATCAACCATAGCAAACCAATTGTTATGAAGTAAATATTATTATATATGTATTTTTTCAATTAATTCAATTAAATTTGCCTTTCTAAAAGAAAAGAATAAACTAACTTGTGCCTGAAAATTAAATAACCTTATATTTTATTAATTAATAATTTAACAGCTATTCCTAAATATTATTAGTATTAGTGTTGCTTTTCTTGAGCGTTAGTTCTGCTAGGTTCTGCTCAATAGTGTACATAAAGGATTTTTGGATTACGTCAAAGCAAAATAAAAAAACCAAACATATTTTTACTTACAATTGTAGTGCCAAATGTAACGAATTGAAGAATAATAATAGAATTCGGAAAATATCCTGAAGATATAGGATTAGGCAAAGGGGAGTTAATATCAGTTTTGCAATATCTGAGAAACTGCAAAAGTGAGAGTCTTCAAATTTGCTATGGTCTAATTTCGAGACAAAGTGCATTCTCGCGAAAAATTCTATCGGAATAGGAGATGGCAAGTGGATACCTCTCATGCAATATCTGCGGAACTCAAAAAGTGATAGCCTTTATATTTGCTATGGTATATTTTCAAAACAAGGTGAGTTTGTAGGAAAAATCATATAGAAATAGAGCGGACAGAAGGGTACTACCCTTTGATTATTATTATTTATTTATTTAATATTGATTTCGCTTTCACTCAGTAACTTTCAACTGTAAAATTCTTAAAATTTTGCTTGGGGTATATGAAACATCAAATGGAAAGATCCTGAGGAAATAGAAGTGGGTTGAGGGGTACCTGTCATATAAAGTAAATATTATTTCCCCTTTTAATAATATTTGTTCCTTTTTATGTATGTATAAAGCTCTTTTTAGCTTTAAGTTTAATATACCATATTTCTGCTTTCTAACTATAGTGGAAGTGCCCCGTAATAGTGATGAATGAGTCAGTGTATAGTTACTAAAATATGCACTTTTTGCACCTTAATTTTTGGAGAATCTTGTATTTTCAAATAAATATAAGCATTTATTTACCACTTAGTCTATTACTTCTTAGCGTCAGATTGTTTTCTTTCTTATTTTAAACAGCAAGGATGAAATTGAATTCCTATAATTTATAACAATTTAATTTTTCCTCTATTAAAGTATTCAATAATGCTTGATTAGCTTTTTTTCTTATACAGTTTTTATCCTTAAGGAATTGTCATTATTCATTCCGTATTGTGTCATTTACACAAGCCAATACAACACAAACCAATCCAGTTTAACAATTTCCTCTAGCAGCGCAACAGCAGATGCAAGTTTTCCTAGCAGTGATAGTAGTAAATAATAAATCAATTTTCCACAGCGTTACTCACTGTAGAAGCAATTCTTTTTCCATTGCTCTTTACTTGTCGCTGTTCCAAAACACGAAAACAAAAGCTATGGCTTTCTAAGCAAAAATAAATTTAGTTTTATAAAAATAAGAACATAAAATGATTGCACTTATATGAATTTAAATTTGTTTTTAAAATAAACGTTAATACAACATTTTGTTCTCTGTCGAGAAACTTCGTTTTCAATGGATTAGTTGGGCTCTTCTGTACTACTACCTATGAAAAGAGTTTTAATAGAGGTTACAAATGGTGGCTAGATGTGACTGCAGCTATTTCAGAGGCGTTTGGTATAGTATTGGTAAGGGCTTCCTTCAGATTATAACAAGGAAAATACAATAGAAATCCTCGTATGGGCCTTGGTGCTGCATAAGATGCTTATAGGTGACAGTGGGGTATCAAACTCTACTGACTTACTGGAACATCGACGCAATGTATGTTGTCTGTCATTGATCTATCATTAGGACAACGAAACGTGCTACAATAATTTCAGGGAACTTCTACATCGTACCCGAACGTTCGTTATTAGGGGTAGGTCCATTCGTATTTGAAAATAACTCTCGGCAGAAATCTTTCCTGCCACTTTATAGAAAGGTTGAAGTCGAATTTTCTCAACTTGCGCTAACCCCCTTCTTTTGGCCTTTTTTTTCCTAATTTTAGTACAATGCAACCCCTGTTCCGACCAAAAACAACAAAATTTAATATGAGCTCGTATTAAATAGCATCTCATCAACAGAGTTCGAAATTAATTGCAAGGTGTCGCACGTTTCCGTTCATTTTCCTACTCTATTTCATGTTTTTTTAATGACCCCAGAAGTAATTGAATTCTATTAAAAAAAAATTTTTGTTAGCACCAACAGACCCGGTTTGATGAAATTTGCGCATAATTATCTCGATTGTAAACACATTTGGTCGATTATGCTGACTAAGAAAATCACGATGTGCTCGAAATGCTTTTTGATTCGGACGCCCAATAATGCGCTGATCAATGGTTAATGTGTGACTCACAAGGAAAGCAGGTGGCTATTAAAAAATTTTGGAAGAAGGAATTCTCTTAATGCTTATTTTTCTAAACAAAATTTTTATATTCTCGTTGCATTCTTGCAAGAACGGCATTGCTTTTTTTGAGTAATTAAATTATTTTAATCGAAAAAATTTAACACATGACTTTTAATTTAAACAAGATCGCCTTATTCGACTGTTCCGAATGTTTTGTACATTTCATCAAAGTATAAAGTTCTTAAAAGTTGGATTGTGAAAAAATAGTTTTAATTTTACTAATCTTTAAATCGTTTATTATTTTTATTGAAAAAGAGTACTCTTGTAAAATTTATACGATCGCATTTAGAGAATAAAAACTTAATTATTAAAAACCAGAAAAATGTCCGCTATACACTTTCTCAACATTCTTTGTAACTTCCTATATTGTTGCTGCCAATTGTGAAAGTCATGTTAACAGAAAGGAAACACAAAATTCAAACCTCACGAAATTAAAATTATTTACTAAATTTGATTTCATTTTGGCAAAACTTACGGAAAAGTAGTTATGAAAAATTGTGTTTTAATTGCTGAGTTGTATTTTTTTCTACTTCAATTAATTTTAGGGTTTCGTTTGTATAGATTGCTGATAATTTTAAATATGTTGGACCTATTTTACCCCTTTTTAACCAGCTATTACAGATATTTGGTTGTATATTTTAACATTTCTTAAGAATTTTTTGTGGGTTTCAAATTTTGGCGAGAATTTAAAATAACTGGTAAAACAAAAATTATTTGTGATATTTCTTTGCTTTGGGAAAATTTAGGTTTTTTATTAATTTTTATTTATTTAGTTTAAATTTGTTAATTATTTTTCATATTGTTTTGGTGATTTTTTGGTTTTCGACTTAAGTTAAATATTGTATGCCAATTTTCCGGTGTAATTTGAGGAAATTTTCTTTAATTTCTCAGGTTTCTTGATTTTTTTTAAATATTTGAGTCTTGTAGATTCAACGCTTTCTAAGGCTTATGTTTTTGGGATACATTCAGCATAGCTTCGGTTATTGTTAAAGTTTGTATTTTTTGGGGCTTCGGAAATTATGATAATTTTTTTCAAATTTTAATTATGGAATAACATTGATTTGATGGTGAAATTTTAATTGTTGTCTTTACGGTTTTATATTTATTACACCAGCATTGTGTATAGCAATAAAACACTTCCTATATTCGATCAAATTTATATTATAAGCTAGAAATTATATTCCTTAATATACCTTAATATATGTATACTATAAACGTATTTAGTATTTAAAATTATATTTCCGAAAAGCATATTTGAAAGCTTTAAATTGTTAAATTGTTTCTATTTACCTAATTGACTTGATTAAATGAAAGAATATCGCTCTTTCCAAAAAGTAACTGCAAAATAAAGTAAATATTTCCTGCATTTTGTTTAAGAAATCATGACAGAACATAAGCATTAAGTTCTCTCTTAAGAGAAAGTTTTATAACAGTCACCTGTTGTTTGTTTCCTTCTCAACTGTTTCCTTTTTCCTTAAGTTTAACGACAAAAACAAAGTGGTAAAATCTTAAGTAGAAATCAAATCGAAGGGGCATTTCTCATAAAAGTTTAATTTATCATTTGAAGATAGTAAAAATATATTTTTGATTTGAATTTTTTAAACAAAAAGTATTGATACACTGAACCAAATTTCAAAGGTAATACCAACGAACAAATTTAGTAAGCCCATAACGAGAAAAATAGTTTAATAAACTGATTCTTTATTCAAATCTAAAAAAGAAAATTCAAATAAACAAAATTACTTTAAACCTATCGGGTGTTTTTTATCCGCATGGGATTTTCAAATGGCAATACAAGACAGAAATATTGTAGAAATGAAGTTTTTTTTATTTTATTCTGGTAGGTAATTTTGTGGCATTTATTTTTTAAATATGATATGGCCATTCGATCAGCCCAAATGTTGACTACTTTTTCCAATAAATCTTGGCGTCAATGGTGGATTGAATATTAGCTTTAAATGTTTCCAGAGTTGCTAGTTTGTCGGCATTAACCAATGACTTAACATAACGCCACAAAAAAACCAGAGCCGCTAAATCGCACGAACGCTAGTGAACAGGACCACTTCTGGAAACAAAATTGTCACCAAATTGATTTTTCAATAAATCGATTGTTAAGTGCGCAGTATTGCAAGTTGAGCAGTTTTCTTGGAATCAAATGTCATTTGCGCTTAGCTGATTCATTTTAGAAAACAAAAGTTCAGTCAGCATAACTCGATAGCGCTCGCCTTTCATCGGTCCGGCAGCTCCTTGCTCATTTCGAAAGAAATAATGGCCGGTGATGCCCCCACCGTGTAAACCGCATCAAACAGGCAATCCTGTAAGAACTGTAAGAAACCCTAATTCCTACTATACGTTGTTGGCCGTTGACATTTATTTCGTTTTGTTTGTGTTGTGTATAAAAATTAGATATCAATAGATTTTTGGCTTTTGTCTAATAAAGATACATTTTTGAAAAAACCTTTTGGTACAAAACTTAAAACGTTAAAAGGACAAACAGGAGTTTGTCTTTTAGATCAGAAGTGGGATCATAACCGAAATTAGAAACAAAATATAAGGAAATGGAAAAGCTTTCAGCGTTAAAAGTGGATGAGCTGAAACAGCTATTACATGAACGAAAATTGCCAAGTTCAGGAACAAAAGCAGAACTTATTCAACGACTCTCAAATTTTCTTGGTACGGATGAAATTTCCAATAACGAGGACGGTATTGATCTGCTGGAGGAAACGTCCTCAACCTTTGTTTCTGGAAATGAAAATTTTCCTAACGTTGATGAGCTTAAAAAAATTATGGAAAGTGCAATGAATGTTTTCCAAACGATTACGCAAGGCTGTCAACAAAATTCAAATCAATATGAACAAGCACCAACTGCACAACGTGAAAGCATCAGAAATACTGCAACTTCAGGGATATATGCAACATTAAGTGCAACTAATAATTGTTCTGTTAGAGAAATTGACGAAACAATCCCAGAATTTAATCCAACATACGAATCTTCATTATCCATTACTTTTGGCAGTATATAGCAGAATGAAAGGAGCTGTCCGTTTATGGTTAGATTCACGTCAACTTTTACAATCGACTTGGAATGATTTTGCTAGAGAGTTGATAGAAGACCTTGGAGACCAGATGAGGCAGAAATACACTTTAAGATGCTAAGCGCAGTACGAAGAAGCGACGAAAACATTACAGATTATTGTTTCTGAATAGCCGCGTTAGGCAAACGGTATAAATTGAGTGAGAAAGCTATTGTTAGATATGCAAGAGAGGGATTGCAACATCGTGAAATACAATTTCCTATCGCTGCTCAGAGATTCGATACAGTAAAAGAATTTCGTGAAATTCTAAGTGAGTATGAGAAAAACGTACCAGTAAAGCGGGTGACGGGTAATGTAAATGCCAAACCTAGAATAACCAGTGACTCTGTAGATAAAAATTCGAATTTTACCAATTTAAAAAAAGAGAATTTGGGGAAGACGGGAAAGGAAATTAAATGCTTTAATTGTAATGAATTCGGGCATATATCTACGAATGGTGCAAAACCCCAAAGACGTCCACGTTGTGGAAAACGTAATAAAGTTCATGCGAGAAACGGATCCAATGTATAGGGAATGCTACTACACGAAGTATGTATTGCAATAACGATAATGTGTTCAAAATAAACGTAAATTTGAACAATGAATCTTTAAGCGTTTTCATAGATGCAGGAAGCCAGTGCAGCTTAATAAAGAAATCGGCTTGTCAACGGATAAACTTGCAACGCAGCGAATGTAGGATGAGAATTTCGGGAACCTGTGGTATGCGTGTCGCATATGAAAAGATATTAGCAAATTTGTTTATTAATGGTGTCGACGTAATTGTAACTTTATATTTAATCGATGATGACCTTTTGTTAACTGATATACTTCTCGGACAAGACGCATTTCTCAATGGTGATATAATGATGATAGTTCAACAAGGTAAAATAACGATTACGAGTACGACGGATGCGAAGGTGGGTATCGCTGACAACATTGAAGAAACATATGAAGGCACACTTAGAGACGACGAACCAATCAATGAAGAACTTATTAAGTGTGATTTAGATGACGAAAACGCGAGAGGTAAACTGATTAAGATCATTCAAGAAAATAGAAGCACGTTTTCAAATAATTTACAAAAACTTGGGAAGACTGATTTAGTGAAGATGAAAATAAAGCTAATAAGTTCCAGAATTGTGAAACAGGCGCCATATCGTTTGCCAGAGCCTAAAAAGAAATTGATTGCTGACATGATTCAGGAGCTTTTAGAGAACGATATAATTACAGTTTCCAAATCAGAGTACGCCAGTCCAGTCGTATTACAAAAAAAGAAAAACGGTAGTGAACGACTCTGCATTGACAAATGAATCAACTTATGGTTAAAGAAAATTTCCCAACGCCAAATATTGAAGAATGTCTCCAAGAAGCAAATAAAAGTAAATATTTTACCACACTAGATCTGAACGGTTACTATCAGATTTTAGTCGATCCAGACAGTCATAAATACACAACCTTTATTACTACTGATGGGCTTTATGAATTTAAATGCATGCCTTTCGGGTTAAAAAATGCGCCAATGGTTTTCCAACGATTAATAGCGAAAATTCAAGAAATAACAGGTAAAGATACTATGATGCATTATATGGACGATATACTCATCCGCAGTAACACCATAGGCGAAATGCTTGACAAAATAAGTAGAGTTTTATGTGTTTTAACCGTAGATTGAGCTTCAAAAAAAATTCATAATTCTTCCTTTGTATCATATTTGACACACACTGAACAACGAAAGAAAACAACTCTTAAAAAAGTACAAATGTTTGTTTTTTTATTTGTTTTTATTGAGACTTTGTTTAAATTATACAATATTTAATAAAATTTTAATATATGGACTACTAATGCAATCTGCGCAAATACTTTTAGAGTGCTTCTCATTGCAGCATGGCTTTTTGTACAAACAGCAGAAATAAGACGTCCATTTATTTTTGTTTTCGCCCGAAGTTTAACACTTTTGGCATCTTGCACGTTTCTTTTTTGCAGAATCATCAACTTTTCTTTTTTTAGAATGACCAGCTTCACTGTCATTTGACTTATTAAAATTTTGATTTGAAAGTTTTGAGTATATCATCAAAGAAAATTCACTTCGAGCAAGGTTTTTACGTTTTTCCATATATGGCTTTGCGAGTGAGATTGCCAACTCATGAAGAAAACACTTACGTTTTGTATGCTTCTGAGTTGTTTTCCAATTTGTGTCTACTTCGTTATAAATAATATAGGCGTTTAAATTAGAAACATCAATTATGTTCGAAAAAAAACAGCCATTTTCCAGCGATTGTTTTTACGTTTGCAGCTGTAACTACTTAACATTTTGTCAACGGTGTCAACTCCTCCTTTAGTGGAGTTATAAAACGATATTATTTCGGGTAGTTTCTTTGGACCGTTCAAAACTTTTTTAACATGATGCATTGTGCTCATTGCAATTGTGCATTTGTCTTTGTGCTTGATATAACTAACAAGAGTTGTATTAGGGGTAAAAGCGAATGATGACTCATATCTTGGTACTTTTTTGCATACTAAAAACTTTGGAGGAATTGATCTTTTATTTTTCCGCATTGTTCCAACCATTGTCAAATTTCGTTGCAAAAGTTTTTGACCAACACTGTGCGAAGAAATAAAGTTATCCATTGTAACGTTATGCCCCTTAAGTCCATCAACTAAGTCAAGGACGACCCGTTCACCCTGATTTCGCTCTGGAACACCAGATACATCTTTGCCCAAATACGGCTGTATTTTCTACACATAACATGAACGCGAATCAACAAGCAGCCAGAACTTTAGACCATACCGCTCTGGTTTTGATGGTATAAACTGTCGAAACTTACAGCGCCCATGAAAAACTAAAAGTTGCTACAGTCACACAGTCATTTGGGTTATAAAACTGTGATAGACTTTCAGACCATTTGTCCCAAAGGTTCCTTATTGGCGCAAACTTATCCGAACTTTTCTGAGCACGCCTGGCTAAAATGTTATCAAACCGTATGATTTTGTGAATGTTCAAGAATGATCTTTCAGACATTATTGAACGAAATATGGGCCGTCCATAATATTCATCAAACATAAGGTCTCATTTTTGGATCTATAATGCAAAAGATATATTTACATTTTCTTTTGAAAAGCTATTATTTTTATTTACTTGTACACTCCGCCCAATAATAAAACAGCCAAATAAGCATAAAGCGATTCTTCATCTACATCATTATGGTTGACACCGTTGAGATGTTTTTCATAATTGCTAGTGTTTTCGATTATAATTTTTGTTACTTGTGGCGAAAAATATAATAAAAAGGAGTCCCGAATATTACAAACACGACTTCAAGCAAATCTTGTAACACCTAAAAGCATTGGTCTCATATTTGTTCTTTTTTCAAATTACTTTTTATTTACCTGGGCGCATATTGATGATATTTTCCGTTCCCAATCTTCCAGTTGAGCAAGGCTCTCTTTGCCAAGAAGTTCCATCTTTGGCTATATATGATGGATCAGAACTTGCGTTGTGAATTTCGTCATCATCAGAGCTACTTTCCTGATCTTCCAACTCGTCATCAGATATATTCGAAATATCAGAGACATCTGATAAATCTCCATCTTCTCCACCAGAACTCTCCTTAAGAACATCATTTCACACAATCATTTCACAATCAAATATCTTTTTTCAAATAATAAAAATGCACAAAATAGCACGAGCGGCAAAAAAATTACACTTGTTCTATACAAAATTCACAAAACTTTAGTATGTATCAAATGTGATACAAAGACAATATTATGAACTTTTTCAATTTCTGATAGCCTACTTACATTTATTTTTTCAAACGATGTTTTAAATACGGGAAATAACAATTGTGAAAACAGGTGTGCCATATAGTGTTGCCATTCAGCAAAATTTTTGAAATAAAAACGAAATGTATCATTTTTGATACAAAGCTCGATTAACGGTTAAGAAACGCAAACTTAACACTAAATATACAAAAATGTATATTCTTTAGAACAGCTATTGAATTCTTAGGACATCAGCTCACCGCGGAAGGAATTCGTCCCGGTAAAATTAAATCTGTCGCGATAGAGCAGTCTAAACGGCCTGAAAATGTTCATGAAGTTCGAAAATTCCTGGGGATAAGTGGGTATTTTCGGAAGTTTATTCCAAGATTTGCAATAATATCAGAACCATTAAGACGACTTTTACGTAAAGACAGAAGCAACAAGAAGTCGCATTTAACAAATTAAAAGCGAAACGTCGTCTCAGCCAGT